>VUYV01000023.1:2521286-2670400 GCA_008711295.1 Anarhynchus alexandrinus | reverse complement strand
ACAGTACAGTCTTTTTTCAGTGGTGCCTGGTGATAGGACAAGAGGTTATGGGCACAAACTTGAGCATAGGATATTCCATCTAAACATGAGAAGGAACTTCTTTACTTTGAGGATGGCAGAGCAGTGCAACAGGCTCAGGTGGTAAAGTCTCCAACTCTGGAGATATTCAAAAGCAGCCTGGATGCCATCCTGTTCAACCTGCTGTAGGTGACCCTGCTCTGGCAGGAGGGTTGGACTAGATGATCTCCAGAGGTCCCTTCTAACCCTCACCATTCTGCGATTCTGTGAAATAACCACTGCAATAAATAAATATATATAATAAAATAAAAAACCTATGCCTGTAGTAACAACATATTGACAATAAGCCTAACTAATCGGATTGAAGTTGTCTGGCTTCTGTCAGCATATATATATATATATATATATGTAGCTTGAGATGAGTAACAGTTTAGCATGAACAGTTCATTTAGGACAACTACAAACCACAAAATACCATGTTCAAACTTGCCCACACAGATACATACCGACTTTATAAGATTTGAAATGAAAAGCTGAACATGCAAAGCATTCAATCCTCCCTAATGTACTTTTATTTGGACCTGCAAAATGAACTGCTTGCTTATTAGAAATGAGTTCAACTCAAATCAACACAAGGGTGAGATTCACTGGAAGTGGCATGAAAACTACAGCTATATCTGGAAGCAGCCCAGCTAAGTATCTTTTGCTTTAATGAAGAGAGCAAATAATGGAAAAAAGTATAAAACATAGGGAAGGAAGGCAGCCAAAAAAGGTGAATAAAACAAAATCAGTCTCAAACCAGAAACAACAACATTGTAAACAACTCAAGATTTCAATTTTAAACAAATGACCTGTCAGAGAACAATGTGGATGGAAATGCACCAAAAGCAATAATCAGTCAAAGTTCATTGCTATCTGCACCCAAAAAAGCAGGGTGAATAACATCTCAAACATTCACAAGAGATGCTGAGGAATACCGTATCACTGATTGATAGTTTCTATTATTAACTGGCATTATTAGAAAACAATAATAATCAATTAAAAGATATATTCCTAATTAAAATTGCTAAACAAGGTTACACTTGCTATTGTTGAACATTGTCTTCCTGAAATGCTCATCTGCCTTTTTAAGGGTCATAGTCCTGTGTACATAACTAGATTATTTAGAAAGAAACTGTATATAATGGAGTTTCCAGGGAAGGCATATATATTTTTCAGGAGGCAAAGATCAAAAGTATACAAGTATAATTAAGTTTCATTGCCTTTTTAGAGGAAGATAAATGCATTCTCCCACCAAAATACATTGTTCCACTTTACATGTGCTATCCTTCCTACTCTAAAGCCAAACAAAGGAATGTTAATAAATCAGTATTTATGCCCCAAACTCAATATCACATAGCTGTCAAAATATTGGTATTGTATAACACAATCTCTTATGTATATATTGATTTTAGCAGAAATTTTATAAGCTTCTAACATCACTACAATTTTGTCAGAATATTCTGAAAAAAGAAAGTCAGATGCATTCTTATTGCACATTCTTATTCCTGTTGTGTGCAGCCATTATTGCTCTAAAGCTACCTCAAAAATATCTCAGACAAACTAAATACAATTATTTCTTTTTAAATCTGGAAGGACCCCATTCCCTTTTTTGTGAGGTCTGTGGTTGCTGCAGGCCCCTCATTAAATTAAAGACTAACCCAGAAATGCTCTGTGAAGACGACTAACCCAGGCACTGCTGGGATGGACAGAGCAGCCTTGTTGCAGGGCACCGCTGGACACCTGCACCCCACTGTGGGCCATCACGGTGGAGGACACTGAGGTGGGACCCCATGTCGAGGTGTACCTGGGGGACCTTGCAGGGGTCTTCTTCACCAGCGTGTGGGTCAGTGGGGTGCAGGGCCAGCAGACGTGCAGGTACAGCCACAGCGCCCGTTCCGTCACAGCATGGCTGAGCACGTGGGTGGGGACCACATGGCCAGGAAGGAGGTTTGCAACACCCAGAGCCTCTAAGGGGAGGCAGTGTGCATGCAATGGTGTGTGTATGCAACCGTACACGCTTGTACGTGTGTTTGTGTAGGGGGGAATTGTACCGCCTTGGGATTTTCTACAGAGCAAGTTTGTAGGTGTTTACTAATGCTTTGTAAGTATTTAGTATTGTGAGGTATATGTTTTTGTTGTTGTTATTGGTCCCAAATGTATAATTCACTGATTGCCACTTAATTATGTGCTGTTAACAATAAACAGCTTTGATACTGATTTGAATTGAACCACTTCAGCAAACCATTTTTTCCTCTCAGATGCTGTAATGCGGGGTTATTTTAACAGATTAGAATGACTCGACTTGAAACAAGAAGTCCACAGTATGAGCATACATACTATCCTGATACAGCATCTTCATCATAACAAGTGAGCGTAGTTTGCTCCCCAACCAGGCACACTTGTGGTGTGATTTCAGGGAGAGCCGCTTCGCCCTTTGGAAGCTGAGTGTAACGGTACCTCCCTGTTTTACACGGTTGAAGGTCAGGTATGCAATCCGTCAGGGACTGAATGCTGCTCAGATGTTACACTGATAAAAGCCCTTAAAAGATTAAGACAGCTAAACAGGCTTTTCTCCATTCTTTTTAGATCCTGTGTTCAGCTGTTATAGGTGGTGTCTGCACATACCCACTAAAATACAGACTTTCACATACTAAAAGATAAAATGAAGTACGCCTGTAGATGAAAAATTATAATTATTAATGGAACAATAATTCATTTCATCACCTTAAACAAAATATTCTGGGTTATTACAGAGAGAAGGTTCTGTCTCTTTTCTATTCTATAAAGAAAAGTAAATATACATGCCATTCATTTCAAAGACAACTTTTTGAAACCAACAGCTTAAACCAGCATTTCTGCTTAGTGAGAACCTTAGAGCTGTTATATACTGTGTCTATTATGCTTTTTAAAGGGTTGATACTGACTATCATTCACCTGTGTTATTACTAACTACCTAGAAGCACTAAAGTAAAAAAAAAGGGATGACTGAAATCTGATAACCAACAGCAACAACAGGAATCTGAAAGAAAATTATTTGGGAGCCCACTCTAAGGGAAATGACTGTAACATGAAGGTGGCATCAGCAAAAGTGGAAGCAATCCAGTTACAAGTCAGTCTTTTGAAGGTAGCACAGGAGGAGGGTTGATATCATTTATACAACAGAACAGAGTGCTCTGGAAACGTGATGAAAGCAAGGGGATTTTAGAAACTTATTTAAGTAGAAAACAGAAAAGAAAAATAAATGTTGGAGGATAATGCTAAGTAGAATAATTCTGCATACAAATGAACATAAACCAGAAAAATAAAAGTGCACAATATGTCAATTTCCTTTCCTCAGGTGTTACAAAAGAGGTTAACATGGCTTAATAAGGCAAAGAAACTCTTTGAGAGTTTTTTTTTTTTTAAATGTATAAAAATTTTGTTCTATATTGGAGTTGAACCTCACAGAGGTGGTTTTTTTTTTGGCGAACAAGCTGCAGTTCTTTGCGAAGAGAAAATTTGTTTCTTATAAACCAAAATAAGCTTATGAAATACTTTTCTAACAGATAAAGGGGGAAAATGGCAATGAATTATTTTATTTCTTATTCACCCATATTGCTTAACTTTTATTTTTAAGGCAAAATGCAAGGAGAAGTTACTCTGAAGTCTACAAGAATTCATAGTCTACCTCCTGTGTTAGAGACATTGAAGAGCCACTTATAGTTTGTCAGATATTGTGTTTACATAGGATTTCTCACATAGACATATTATATTAAAAACCAAAACACAGTTAAATCAGTGCCATCTGTGGTACAGAATGTTTATCAGATTTGTAATTAGTTTATTTCAATAGAATTATACCATATAAATTATAGCATCATCAGGACTAGTGTAGACTACTAAATGAGTCTACACTAGGTGGGTTAACTAGGTTGATGTGTACTCTAACAGCGCTGAAGGCACAATTTACTATACAGGAAGCAGATTGTGTGATTATATTACAAAATGACATTTGGTTTATTGGCCATCATGGATCATGCTGAAGAAAATGAAATTAAAGTTACAGTAATTAATTCCTATTTAAAGGAAAAAAGAAATTCATAATTGGGGGACACTGTTTCCTATGAATATTTGTTTCAGATGTTCAACACAGAAACCATGTAACGAGATTCCTTTACAGGTCATCATTATTTCTTTTAGTAATAATTTATCCACTATTTAAAGGAAAAGAACTCAGGGTTGTGTATTCTAAGGTGACTCCTGTAGACTGGGAATATGTCAAGGACAATAATTCTGGATGAGTTAAGAAGTAGAGGGCTATTAACAGCTATTCTTCTAAATGACAGGTATTACATCTGGATACTTGTATATGATATCTATGGAAACTGAGAAAAATGTATATTAATTTAATAGAGAAAACAAAGAGGGAAGGAAACAGAGCTTTATTTTTTTCCTTTTCACCCTCCTGAAACTAACTCCTCTGGTAATCACTGTTGCTCTTTCACTCCTACAGTCCTTAGCTTCCTTAGCAGGAGTCCTTCAACTCCTGCAATTTGTCACACTTATATCTTTTTCTTACATCATGTTGTTTTTTTAGCAATTGTTCAATGCTGGCTTCTGTCTAACCCATGGCAGGCTTAGATATACCACAAGCTGAAACGAAACAGAAACAATGAACACTGCATGTTAATAATGCTCCTAAAACACTAGGTGAGGACAAAAGTACCTTTAAAATGAACAGTGATGGTACAAAGAGAACACTTTCTTTCTCTTAGAATATTGTATTTTAATTCTGCTCTGGAACTTGCCACCAAATGCTATCTTTGAAATACCTTGGCTATTGAATCTTCTCAAAGCTGAGCACTTACACTGGACCTGGAGACACTGATAATCACAGAGGCTGAAACTGAGCCACTGTAATCCTTTTCTTCAACTCCCAGGGAAGAGGACATCAATTGTAAGGATAATTGAAAGTCTTATTTTTGAATAAGCAGTTAAGTACTTGCTTGGTTTCAATTGACTTTGATTGCTATTAAGTACATTCATAAATGTCCTTAAACAGGAGTGATTCACTGAACTGAAACCCAGAAGAAGCACAGTGTTGACATTGCCAGTAAATGCAAAAGCAAAAAAATGTTGTTTGCTAACTTATGACAAACTATTTGTAGGTCACCAAAGATGGCAAACCAAAGCCAAACTTTCTTGGATATCCAGTTCATATTTCAGACACAATTTTTTTTCACTCTGCAAGATAATTAGGGATAATTTTTATGCTGCTGAAAAACTAAACCGAACATTTTCTTTACACTGTCTGTCTTTTGTAGGAAGCATGTTATGAAATACCAACATATTCAACTCCTCAAGGAGAGTCCAGAGGTGATGAAGAAACATCTCTTATTCAGCCTGAATTGTTAACAGAAAAGTTTCTTCCCCAAGAAGAGACAGGCCAGTAACTTCCTGTGATGCCCCCAAAGTGTGACAGTTAAGTGGTGGTCAAGTAGCTAATAATGCATAGCAAAGAATGTGGGAGCAGAAGATTCAGTCCCTATTCCAACATAAACTTTATTTGCAACTGTACAGAGGTAAGTTAGTGTCTTATTTTGTCTCGGTTAAAATAGTGCAGGTAATAGCATGACATGACTTCAGGTAGGAGGACAAATACATTAAAGATGAGGAGGAACTCAGATACTACAGTAACAGAGGTCTGACAGCTATCAAAGATAAGAAAACAATATAGAAATATTGGCTGCAAGAAATAAAAACAGCAATAAGACACAATCTAGTATGATTAAAAAAAATAAAAGCCCAAGATGGTCTAGTGCCAAACACATTTCAAGGGCACTACCCAGGTAATCACCTCAGTATTACCTTTTGTATCTACATACATTTCCAAAACTTGCTCGTGCCTACTCTTCTCACTCACTATTTGTGCTAGAGGGACACAAAACCCAAGACAATATTGTTGCATGCATTGAGTAATGAAAGCATGACATCTGGAATAGACACAGATAATTGCGAAGGAATGAAGGAAAAGGAGACCAAAGGCATTCAGCCTGTGGCCAGCAGCACACCTGGGGAACATGTGCCAGGTCTGTGGGCTCTCCCTTACAAACACTACAGCCTCATTTTGCTTGTTTCATTTGCTCATGCAAGAAATATAAGCTCTTTAGGGAAGTGGTTATTTCATGCAGATTTGCAACAAATACGTTAGTCTCGTTGTGGAAGTGCCACACTCATGTTTCCTGAAAAAGTAAAAATCTTGCCCCACTCTCCAGGTGGAAGAATAGTATTCAGTACTATTCAATGCTTTACCCCACCTTGCTTTTCCAGTGTGCTTCCATTCAAAATACAGTATCTCTATTTTCCTCCACTAAAAAAGAAATATCCATGGACTGACAGAAATACAGAAGGCCCACAGAAATTATGCAGATCAATAGAGACTAAGAAACTTGTTGAATATTAGCACAGCAGACACCTGACAATGAAGTCATATTTGACATAAAAAAAACCCTCTTATAGAATTCTTCTTTAAAAAAGAAAAGAAAGAAGAAAAGGAAAGATCCAAGAAGTTCCTTGGATCCTGAATCCCTTCTTGGACAATGTTGTTCATATTTACTTTTGAAGTCCTGTTAAGCTGTAAAGTGATATTTACAGTTAAATGCAAGTTTTGAGAAGAACATCAAAACACCCCAGGTAAGCGGTTTCTGGTGGTTTAAAGTACCAGTAGGATTCAGTAGTGTGTATTTTCCCATTTGACTTAAATCCTCTAATATTATGGGAAAACAGCCTACTAGCCTCATTACTACAAATGAGGAGTTTTATTAGCTTGGATTAAAGTTATTATGATATCTGAACATGGGGAATGGAGTGGTGACTGCATTAGCTATTCTCAGTTGGTTAGAGATGGTGGATTATGGTTATAAATCTTGGCTTTGATTATATCTGCATAATAAAGTGCAAGGGAGCCTCTAGCATTCTGAACATATGTAATGGGGATACTTTCATGAGGAAAGAAAAAGTCATAAAAAGTCCAAGCTCATAAACTAGTGGCATTTAGAAGCCACTGGCATTTACATGCCAGTGGCATGTATAAGCCAGATATATTAAAGCCTTTGGAAACTTAGAGGTTCAGAGAGACACTTATATAGCTGCCAAAAAACCCCACCCTTATGAATCTGCCTTTATTTCAATGGAGGGTAGGTATCTAATTGGTTTTGAAAACAAATATGCTCTTTCTCCTCCCTGTCTCCTTCTGAGACTTTCTTCTCTCTCTCCCAAAGACAGCCTTTAAAAATGTGGTCTCTAGAGTTTCCATTACCAGTGGAGGAAGAGGCTGGCAGAAGACTTGCAGATCAGTTTACCTTTGCTCTTTGTTCAAGGGGAGCTGCGCTTTGACTCTGTAGATAAATTCTCATTCCCCTCATTTAATAAGCTTGCTCACATGGACTTAATTGTTAACATTTGTAGTAAGAGCAAAAGGGGAATGGTGATAAATATATCTATTTTTAGAAGTTATCTTACTATATAAGACCAATAAATCTAGTTGCTTCTGCACATAACAGGAACTGGCTTTACGTACTGCGAGCATGGATGCCATGTACTGAGCACTAAACTTGGCTTAGAGGACTGTGTCGTGCCTTGTGATCAGTACAGTAAACAAGATAAATCAGTGCATTTCCTATACCTCCCATCCCACATAGAAGAGGATTTAAGTTGCTGTGCTCCTTGAAAGGGAATGTAACACTTTTCATTAAGTCTGGCTGGTGAGGAGGAAGGATCTTTGCCCACATTTTGATCTAGCTGGGAAACTGTGTGTCCTACATAGAAAGAAGGTAAGAAGAATCATGCCTAAGACTATTTTGAGGCAGGGACTCTAATTCTGTTTGCCAAGCATTAAGGTGGATGGCTATTTTCCAATCTGCTTTGCATAGCTGCATGAGGAAGGTAGATAGAGAGAGAACTGGCTAATACTGCTGCAATTATGAATGATTCCTCTGTCTTCATGCTCTGCACATTTGTGTAGTAACTGCCATAAGGCCTGAAGCTGGAGGGAAAACCTCAAACATCTTCCCAGCACTGCAGACATGGATTACAAAATGCCAAGGATTTTAAGGACAAGGAAGTTAACAGTGCTCAACGATATAAAGGCAGACTGTTATTGCAGTTCATAGAAAGCAGCTCTATTTCCATTAACATTAACACAGTTGAGAGATGCTTCACTGGAAGATAAAAGGAATTGACAACTATTCACTAGAAGCAAGTACACAAAGAGATGCACCGAAGCCTAAATTAGTCTAAGTGTCTCTTCATTTTGGTGATTTTCAGTTCAAAAGTAAAGGAGGCGTTTCCTGAGTTAATCAATGTCCTAATTAAGGGGTTCTCTAGCAATTGGGTTTGGTTTTTGGGTTTGGTTTTTTTTTTTTTTTTGGAAGGGGGTGTTGGATTTTTCTTTGTTTTGGAGAGAATACCTTTTTAAAAATATAGCTGAATTGATGAGCAATTTGGTTATTTTTCAGAACGTGCCAGGTGAGCTAACTACAGACAGATACTTCAGTCTACAAAATAAAACGTGTTTTCTTGGTAAGCATTCTTTTTATAGAATCATAGAATGCTTTGGGTTGGAAGAGACCTTCAAAGATCATCTAGTCCAACACCCCTGCCATGAGCAGGAATATCTTTCACTAAACCAGATTGCTCAATGCTCCATCCAACCTGACCTTGAACACTTCCAAAGATGGGACATCCACAACTTCCCTGGTAAAAAAATTCTTCTTTATGTCCAATATGAATCTACACTCAGTTTAAAACCATTGCCCCTTGTCCTGTCACTAGATGCCTTGGTAAAAAGTCTCTCTCTGTCTTTTTTATAAGCCCCTTTTATATCCTGAAAGGCTGCAATAAGGTCTTCCTCGAGCCTTATCTTCTCCAGGCTGAACAAACCCAACTTTCTCAGCCTTTCCTCATAGGAAAAGTGTTACAGCCCTCGGACCATTGTTGTGGCCCTCCTCTGTATCCACTCTAACAGGTCCGTGTATTTCTTGCACCGGGGGGCCAGAACTGGATGCAGGTGGGGTCTCGTGATACTGGAGTAGAGGGGCAGAATCAACTCCCTTGACCTGCTGGCCACAGTTCTTTTTGTGCAGCCAGTTCATGTGATTGGGTTTCTGGGCTACAAGCACATATTGCTGGCTATCTAGTAGCTTCAGGAGGGCTAAATAATTTTATTATGTCAATAAAACATTTAAAAAACATGGATTTTCCCATATAAGTTTTCTCACTGGCACTCTAACAGTAACTGATGTCAATAGTAACTGATACATGCCAGATTCTGTTAGACATATATCTGGAGCTGTTGACAAAGATATAGAAAAGAAGACTTTTTTTACACTTATTTTCATAGAACTAATGAAGAAAAGAGTAGTAGAATGTTAAACAGAATTGTGGGAAGATGTTACTAAGCATGGTTTAATGCCAATGCATAAGAGAAGGTTAAAACTGTTTGCCGATTTTCATCCAAAGAGAGAAAGGGGACTGCCAAAACTGTGAGGAAAGCTGCATGATTTGCTAGTTTGTTTTAAAGTAGGAAGTTAGTCATAACTGGACACACTTCTTCTCCATTACATCAAATATTTCCTGATTACTTATTCTGATTAATGACTGTCCATGACTCATTACTGTATTTTGTTAACAAAGTAGTAGTCAGCAATCTCCTTCATCCTTGGCTCAGAGTTTGTAAGATACATAAAAACAGAGTGGTAGAGAAATTTACTTCCCCTTAGCTACACTTTCAAAACAAAGTAGGGAATGTTTTAAAATGTTGATGAAAGAAGGACTATCAAATATTGAAACTATCAGTAGTTAAACTATTAAAGGATGAAATACTTAATTTGAACCAGTGTCAAAGGCTTGGATGCTTATCCTAAGTTTACTTATCCTCATCTAAACTTTCTGCACGCACAAATTTCCTGAAATTTCAAGGAATGAAACTTCATAAGACATCTGTTTTGATTCTTAACTGTTCCTCATTCTGATTCAGTCACATTACAAGGAGTATGCATCTGGTGGCTCCTGAACCAACACCAGTAAAGAATTGCAATTTGTTGAAAAAATGCAGCAAGGCACATATGATAAGATGTTATCCACACTATAAGGCTGTAAGTTAGCTTGATTCAAACTTGATTCAAATGAATGAAAAGACAATGGCTGTTAACTGTTTATTTACACCAACACTTCTCTGTTTAAATTTTATGTTCCTTATTTGTATTTCTTTGTCAGCGCTTTCCTGCCTGAAGGAAACACCCCATTTATGTTCAGGAAAGATGCTTAAATCTGAAGTTAGGTATAAATCACAAAGTTCCCTGTGACAGAAATTTAAATAGACTACCGTACACATAAATAAAGTAAGTCTTTTCAGGCCTGGGCTCACTAAGCAGAAAAAAAAAGCAGAAGTTTTCAATCAAGGCGGATTCCAAATGTTAGATGAGATCCTTTATTCTATGCTACACAATAGAGAAGAAAAGAAAAAAATCTTATCTTGAACTAACTGGAAAAAATGTTTCCTAGAATAGTAAATTGGAAGGGCTGTCTAGACAGAATCAAAAAGGAAATAGGAGGTAACAGTCTATCTGTTACAAGAATGAACCTAAACCAGGGAACAGAATGAACATAAACGGAATTTGTACTATTTTTCCCTCCAGAAAATCGTCAGTTTCCAACTGGCCAGTTCTGTTTCAGTATAATCACATCCTTGAAAAGTCCTTTTTGGATATAAATCTCATCCAAAACACTTTGAACTATGTATGCTAATTCATATGCTTCTCTCCAGCTGGGCTGCAAAGAGGATGTAGAACTTTATCTGTAGGCAAAGTACTGAAGACTTTTCAATTTCTTGACAAGAAGAAGTGGAGATGGAAGACTAGAAATCAAGTATGCAGCTTGCTAGGGCAGACTGAGAGGACTCCAGTGCTCTAGATGATTTTGCTTGAGCTAGTTCATCAGTCCTGCAGTCACCCTGCTGAACAGCTAATCACAGATACATACTGATTTCCAAATGCAAACTTCCATGATTAACTTCTCAATGATCTGAGAAATGTTTTTGTAGATCAATTCTTGAAACAAGCTGCTTAACCACAGATTCCATTATTTGCTCTAAGTTCTGTAACAGCAAAGTCCCAAAGAAGACTATCACAAAGTTACAATTTATGCTGGAGAAGCAGAAAACAGAATGTGTGCCCTGTTTCACTGCACTTAGCTGCAGACTGAAGAATGGCAGAAACATCAGTTTTGGAAAGAGGCTACTTGAAGATGGTACTATGCAAAGGATATGTGCACTCACAGAGATTTTGTTCACATTAACTGAGTACGGCATTGAGTGAGAAAATCCATCATTCACTTTTTCATTAAAATGGATATAAGGACGTGTATGTAGTACATACCAGTAACAATGAATCTATGCATCCCTGGAAATCAGGGTTGGCAGGAAGTGATAAAAAGGAACACGGTCATTACTATGTGAATAGGTCCAAAGACATTACAATGCCATTTATAGCCTTTAGTTAGGCACTCAGTCACTTTCAGTACTTAGGAAAAGATATTGATTCCTCAATAAACTAGGGAATTACTGATAACAGTAGCAGGATCTAACAGGCCAACTGCTCTAGAATTATCTTATCAGCAAAAGTCCTCCTTTCTAAATCCACTCAGGACACATGATCTACTAGACAATTTGACTCACGGTGGGATGTTTTATACTTGGAATCAGAACAGACTGTGAGATTTGAGAAATGATCTCAGCAAAATGACACTGTTAGAGCTACAGGTACACATTTCCAGACATGCCTGATTTTGAGCCATCTTGTAGGGGCCAGAATCCTGCCTAGTATAGATCAGCATTAATTTATAGTTACTAAACATTTCAATGTACTGGAACTGCATTTATATAGAGTTAAAGCTATGGAGCGCTCTGTCTCTCCTGTTTAAAACTGAATTCAAGTCTCCAGGTGATGACGAAATATTGCGGGAACTTAGAATCAGTTCTTAAATAGTGAGCAGTGCACAGAAAGATGGTGACTTTCTCTATCGCAAAAAGGTTTTACAAATGTCTAGGAAAAGTTGAGCACGTATGAACACAGTGCAGGGAGCCATCTGAGCTACCTTCTCCAGGACAGCTAATTAGTAATGAATGAAATGGGGAGGCAGAAACAAGTGACTGTAGAAAGCAAAGCATAGTCATTGCTGTCAGTCAACCACATGCAGCATGAGATAGCAGCTTGTCACAAACTGCCATGAATAAACAGGAACAGAGATTAGGAAGAAGAGAGATACAAGTGAAGGAGAAACACTCACACATGAACTGAAGAAATCAGTGAGAGATGATGGATAAGCAATGTCATTGGAGAAAAGCATCAAGCACGGCTAACGTGAGTGGAAGATACAAGTGTCTGGGGCTGGAGAAGACAAAGATTACAGAGGACACTGATAACAGACAAACAGAACAAATGGGAGCAAAAAAAATTAAAAACAGAGCATCCTGATCATTATTTTCTTCCCTAGAAAATGAAAGCCAATTTTAGAAGCTTAACTCAAAGTATATAACATGCTAATATCTAACATAATATTTCTTTTCCCATGCCCAGCTATGATTATTCCAACCAGGAGATGAATGGGGTCATAATTAGGAAGCTTGCAGTGTGGGTAATCTCTTTTAAGGTACACCCTGCAGAGGAGTGAGACAAGCACTGCTGAAGAGGTTTTTAACATCTGCAAAATGACTCAAGATAATTGTCCAGCTAGCAACACTGACTACACAAAAACAGGAATGCAGGTATTAAATAGCAGTTTGTGAACCCTTTGCAAAACATGGCAACAAGAAGTATATTGGCCCACAAAGATTCACCCTACAACATTCTCTCTTAAAATAGACTCAGGCAATCACCAAACTACTATTGTTTTGAAAATTGGAAAAAAAAAAAAAAGGTAGCATACATCACCTTTGTGGGCTTTTTAACCTGTGGGGAGAATTTATAGTGTATTACTTTCTAGAACTATATTAAAATAAGTACCAATAAACTACAAGGACAGACTGAAAAACAAGTAACCTCACCTACCTGCTTCAAGCACTTGAAACAAATTAAATAAAATAGAGCACTGCATCCATATATATCAGTTTCTTCAAGTGTGGGCAGAAAATCTATTACCAGGCAAACCCCTCCCATAACTCTCTTGAGGTCACTGTCCCTGCCACTAATTTCACATCTTATAATGCTATGAGTGCAAAAATAAATATTGACATTACCTGTACCATTTCTGTTCTGTTCTTTCATGACCTTCTATATCAAGTCTGAATACTTAGATAATTCTTTCTGTTTGTGCTAAACTTTCTTCAGAAAAACACTGCCATTCAGGTACAGCAAATATCATGCCTTCCCCACTTAAATGCTAAGGAAGCAAAGTATTCAGAGAAAAAGTACCAATTAAATAAATTTAAAAAAGAACAAACAAACAAACAAAAAAGAATGAAGCCAGTAAGAGAAGATTAACATGCAGAAAATGTCTCTGCTCACAAGTGAAAAAAAGTCACAAACTCTGTATATATTGGAAGTCCTTAAAGACACAAGTTGTTAAAACCAGAGAATGTGCAGAAGGAATGTGATCCAATGTACCTAAAGACCTTTCAGGAGTTCTTGAAAAGCAATAAGGTTTCCACGTGAAATAACGAATCCCAGAATTATCATCTGTCTCTTTCAGCAAAATGAACAGAAACAAACGGATCAAAAAGGGGAAAAATGAAAAAGTGACAAGAATTGAACTTAAGAAAGACGGTAGTTCCAAGATGCACTAATGCATTCACAGACTATTTTTATTTCCAGTTCTCAGTGAAATTTTTAATTACCAGCAAAGGGATATCTTACCCAGTTCTAGCAATTTTAATTGCAATTCTTACACCACAAAATGAAACAACAAATACTGAATTAATGCAAATCAATAGTTGCCTCTGATCATTATGAGAATGCAGCATCTTGGAGAATAACCACATCTCTGAGGGCTAATTATGATACGGCAGTCACCCCTCAATTCTAGTCTTACTCATTTCCACACCACATATCCATGACAACCCTAAATGTAATAAACACAGTTGTCCCATGAAAGAAATATACATACAAACACACACACACACACACTATATATGGGATATATGTTAGATTCATATATGTACACATACTTATATATGTATACAACTGTATGCTACAGGGTAGAACTGAAGTGTGAATCATTTGAGACAACCAAGCATCTTTTCTACTTTTTTCAGAAATACCACATAAGTTCATTATACCCTTCTCTACCAGAAAGATATTTCTCAAAGTAACTTATTTTTCAGCACTGGAAACTGGACTTTTGTTTTCAGTTCTGCCACTGCCACCCACACATGACCTTTAGCACATTATGTCACTTTTTTGTGGCTCAGTTCATTGATCTACGAAATGGTATAATAATACCTGTGTTGCAGCTTATTGATACTTTCACATGGCAAGACAGCCCTAGATGGAAAACACTGTCTAGGAGCGTCCTGGGTAGCCAGTTGCAAGAGAAGGTGCAATGACAGCATCAAGGCTGGCTAGTCTCATAAGTATTAACTCTGTTTATATGATGATAGATTGCGGGAATGCACTTTTGAAAGAAGGTGCCTCATATACCACATATTTATCTTCTGCTGAAAGATGATCAGGAAACAAAGTAGATTTTACAGCAATTGTGTTGCATCTACTGTACAATATGAAGGATAATACCACGACAGAAGGCCACACCAGAGTGGCAGATAAGAATGGGAGGTATTTTTGAACCTTTCTAACTCCTCTTCACTTTGAAGTAACCTTTTCCCCCAGTCTAGCAGTATCACAGGTACTAAAGTGAGCAGAGATGTAGTTCATGTCCTTAGCTCCTTCCTACATTGTACAAATGGCATGAAGAGTTTTAAAGAATATAATACAGTCTGTATCTTTTTTTAGTGCATTTTACCAGATAAAATACAAATAGCAGACACTTGTACTCATACATATCCACCTAAGAATCACACATTACTGCCATGTTCATATAAAACACTTGCAAGGAAAAGCAATTTCAGAATAAAGACCTTTCTTTGATATTTCAATACTTCTGGTATTTTTCCTTTAACACGTTTCTGAGAGATTTTACAAAATGCTTTTATCTCAAGATAATACCTTCTAATGGAAAAAAAAAGTTCCACATTTTATCCAAAAAAATCTATTCAAAAGCTCTTAAGTGCTAGAAGTTAATTTTTAATTTTTAGAAGTCCATTTAGCATAAATATTTAATGTCAAATATGTATATATTAATAAATTTTAATATAGAGAATTTATCAAGTTATATTAAACTCAAATTTCATAATTCAAAAAGTTAGTATAATTTGCTACTTAAGTCTCTGCTGCTAGACAGATGCAGTTGTAAATAAACAGTTCCTAAATCAGAAAAGGGTAGATTCACCACTTTGTGATTTAGTTTTAAGCTTTTCCATTTTCATTTTCATGTCTCTTTAAGTAAATATCACACGGGAGCTATTCAAATGAGTTATATCAATTTAACTCCACAGCAACCCTAAGAATTCCTTTCAATGCCTTGAAATAATCAGATGAATCACTACTTTGTGATTCTTTAGTGCTGGGTTTTCCAATGAAATTTTGTTTTTACTGTTTTCATGATCTGATATCCATTCTATGAACTTTTATTTCTCTTTTCACTAAACTGGATACTTCCACTTTTTAGAATTAGTCCCAAGAGTAATGATTGCTCAAGCAACTAAAATTGACCTTTATTTTTGTAATTGATATGATTTTTAGATTAACTAAAGTAGCTTTCAGCTTCTTGGACAGTTAGTGCCCAGTTAGTTTTTCACTGGACAGGAAAACTATGTCTCTTTTTGTCTGTCATTGAAAACGTATTTTTATTCACAAAGATTAGACGATAGTAGTGGAATGTCCATTACACTTTGCCTCCACCAACTTTCTTTGAACTACTAATCTCAGACATTAACTCTCCCTCCTGTGAGCACTCCCTTGAAACAAGCCTGAACAGGACACAACAGTATATCCCTGGCCACGTACTCTTACCACGTACTGTTGCTCCCATCTGTAATCTCTTGAGACTTTGTAGTTTTGGATGTGGCTGACGAGTGTGTAATTCTCAAGTCACCTTCACTATTGACTGACTTTGTGAGTTTACATAGATACAGTGCTCCTTCTGTACATTTTTTGGAAGCACAATTTCGTATGATTTTTTTTTCTACAACAAAAGGAAATAAAGTGATTTAGTACCCTTTCCTATGAGAGGTATATTGTCAGTACATGAAATACCATCACTACAAAGCCTGGTGGGTTCAGGACTCTGTCGTCTCTGTAGAAACACTTCTAGTTCCAGGAGGAGGGCACGTTTGCTCAAATTCTGTATTTCCTATCTGTTTCAGAAGCCAGTATCCCTTTGGAAGCAAACTCGTTTAGGAGCTACATGAATATTGCACTGGAAAATTGTATTTATTTCAAGGCTTTTATACTCAATTCTAATTTACTTTGCCAAATGCATGCAGAAGTTCAAAAAGTATGTGTGGTTACCTTTCATTATCAGCAAAAGGAAACTACTGATACTGACCAAGCATACTCTTTGCTCAGGTAAGCTTCTTAAGGGCAAGGTTCCCCAGGTTCCCTGATTATCAGGCTATACTTACTTGCATTCCAAGTAACATATTTCTCTGATGTTGCTTATATCTTTATCCTTCCTTCCTTCATAAGAAAACAATTCAAAACTTTCTTAATGTATTAAAAAACAAACAAACAAACAAACAAAAAACCCTAAACAACAAAAAGCACCTAGTGAAATACTTATTACATCTTTTACAAAGAGTACAGCCATCTGCAAGCTGAAGATATGCAGAAAGCTAGAGATAACCTAATAGTTCTAGCTTTTAAAATCATTATTTGGGAAAATTAACAAAACTGGCAAATCATAACACAGGCAAATCAGAACACTTGCAGGAATGGGACAAAATCAGCAAATTTTGGAGAACAAGCAAGTAGTGCCTAATGACACACGGAGATTTTGAACAATTTCTCACCTCAATGGCGACAACCAGTATTATCCAGCACAAATCTAAAGAGAAGGTCAGACTACTTTAACCATCAGGCATGGCTTCGCACTACAAACAGTGCTGAAGACACCAGGGTCTTAACTCAGAGTCCCCTGAATCTCCTTGATAAAAAGAAGCAGGATGAATTCGTGATTAAAGAACTAGCAATGTAAACAAAATAAAATAATCAGTTTCGTAGGTGACACATTGTAGGGGGTTTTGTCCTTTTTAATAACAATGGATTTACAATCAGTGTGGTATCTAAGTCTCAACAATATACCGCAGATAGGTCCAGGTCCTCAAGGGCAAACTATACAACTGACCGTAAAATCAACACTTTGTTATCAAGGTTGTAATTATGATGATGGGTAGTGTAATAGAAACTCATTTTTCTAGTGGAAAGCCTCATTATTATAGTGTTTACCTGCACAGTGCTAGGTAGATTCTGTAAAAAATCTATGGAGCCATGGTTGAGCCAAATTCATCCCAGGAATAATTCAACATGACAAGCTATAGATTACAACTGACAAGGATGAATTTATCACATGATGTTCTATATATCACATTACTGAAATATGATGACATCCTACCTTCTCCCAATCTTTAAAGAAAAAGGGAAAGGTTTAAAGAAAATTGATGCAATTATAACAGTTGATAGAAAAATAGTACAGTTTCCAAGTAATGCAGGAGATACAGTTCCAGATCATATGGTGAGCCGTTCTGATCATACCAGCTCTCAATTTGAATAACTCTACTCTCCTATCACTCTCATATTACACTTATTTGTAGTTTCATAAATAAGCAGAATAATTTTTTATACCTATTATTTACTTGCACATATCATGGAAGTTATAATTTAGCATGTTTATGAAAGAAAAAGAAAGAAAGAAAGACAAAAAGAAAGAAGGAAAGGAAGGAAGGAAGAAAGGAGGAAAGAGTGGAAGAAAGAAAGGAAGAAAGAAAGCAAGCCTGCCCCCTAAAAAATACAAGCAGGAAACATTCAAGCTGAAATTTGTAGATGACCTAACCTGTCCTCAGCAACTGTTCCTTCTCTGATAGTACTGCTGATGTAATATTCCCACTGTAAAGAGAACTTGCTGAGCATAGAGTTAGCATAGCAACATGTTCAATTTGATACGTAGATTGTTCCCCGATGTGCTGGCATCCTCAGTGCATTCCTCATATTGTTCCTGGTTTTGCCTCCTGGAGTCTTTCATACAGTGCATCCCACTAGCCCTCTGCACTAAGGTCCCTTTTAACCCATACTGTAAGATCTGTTCTTTCTAAGAAATTCAGAAGATTGTCTGCTGATTGTAAAACACAGATATGTAGCCTTTGGTCATAATTAATAATGAAGAAAAAAAAAAGAAGACCGAGGTTTTAAAAACGATGAAGAGATTTCAGCAACATTTATCATTTACACTAATTCCACCGGATTCACAGGACAGTATTTGAAACTGTTCCAATAGAAAACACCAGTGAAAGAAGTTTTAAAACACAGTTATAAAACTACAGCTGCAGTCTATGCTTTATCATACACAACTATTCCCCTGTGGCACTGACCTATTGATTGAAAATATCTAAAAATACTTGAACACTTGTAACAAAGTTTGGAAACATCTGCATAACACCACTGCTGCTCACATGGTTTTAAAAGGGTGTGGCATACATGTTCATTGACTGCCGACTGCACCCAGTATTTGCTGCAGCAGACTTTCTGTGCATAGTTTGTTTCTGGAAGCTGTGTATCAAAAATGACAGGCCTAATCCTACAAAATGTTGAAACTTTCTCATTCTGATCCAACAAGGCTGGTAGGTACACAAAAATGTTTGTAAATTCAGTGGGACAACTTAATTACTTTCTTGGAAGAAAAAGCAATAAAAAAAAAGTAGTTTCTTCTTTGCCAAAAAAAATACATCATCACTAAAAACAGTTTAAATCATAAGTGTATAATTATCATCTCCCGACTTTATATATACAGCATGAATGTTGACCTCTCTCCAGCTCTCAAGAGAAAAATCATTAAGAGCCATGACTGTCCATAAAAGAGGCAAAATACTCTTTCATATTGCTAAACCAGAATTTACACACTACATGCTGATGTTCTTACTGTGGTACTCCAATGTAATTTTTCAGAGTATTCTGTAAGAAACACACACTGGACTTCATCGTAATTCACCTACTGAGTTGTAGAGATGAACGGACTTTTTGGGTAAACCTGAGGTTGTCTGCATCTTCCTGTGTAGTTACTCTTCTACATGTTTCTCAAATGCCTGACTCACTCTTGCTTCCTCCTACTCCAATCCACACACTCAGCACATGGAGGCAAATCATAGAATCACAGAGTCATAGACCAGCCCAGGCTGGAAGGGACCCCTAAAGATTATTTGGCCTACCCTTTCATGGGAAAGGGAGCCTGGATGAGATTATTTAGCAACCTTTCCAACTGCATCTTGGAAAAGTCACATGGAACCGGGCAGTTTGGTGTGCTCAGAGATTTAAACCTCACTGTTTTCCCAAATGTTGTCTTCTTCAGTGCTGAGCAGTGGCACTTCAACAGTGTCACAGCACCTGGACTCACTCCATGGAGGGCACAGGTGTTTATTGTTCAGTGTCTACATCATATAAAGATTTCTAATCCAGAAATACATATTGTCATAATCCAACGAGGTATAGATATCATGCCCCGTGTTTGTCCCAAATTTACAGGGTAATTCCTTGGTGCTTCTGGTGTATTTAAACCTAATTTCTGAATAAATATTACCTGGTACTGAAATGGAAAGGAGCAACTTGGTTGGTAGCCTTAGCTTTCAGAATTCTTCTCAGTAGAGTATGAACCACTCTTTCTTGTTCATTTGATAGTTTCTACTGGATCCAAGCAATGGAGAGAAGTAAAAGCTACCACTGGTTTCTAGAATACTGAGGTCTGCATAGGAATGGCCTGGTATGGTCTGGTTTGGTGTAGTAAGGAAGATGAAAGGAGTCCAGGAACCTCACTTTCCTTTGGGAGGGAAACATTAAGCAATGGAAAAAAGGGTCAACTTAATATAAAAATGCTTAATACACATACATTTACACAAAGTTCAGTGCTGGACGCCTCCTGATTATGCCATATGTAAGATGAATGATCAAATTTGTTTTTACTAGCCCAACTTTTACAAGGATTTGAAAAATGTAAGGTAGGTATATTTATAAATACATATTTATATATATTAACCTCTGTTACACAAAAATTGAAGGGATGTTCAGTGAAGTAGTTACCCTCAGTACCAGCTTACTAAAGAAACATATACCCTTAGCAACCAAGAAGATCTTGTGTTTAATGAAACAGCACAATTCGTTACAGATTTTACTGCAGAGCATCATTAATAAAATACCACTGCACTAGCTCTTCTGGGAACTCAAGTCTGACAGCAGTAGTTAATTGCCTTCGAGAGGAACACAAGCAGCCTTGGAGAGGCTGCAGTATCTTTTCCTCCAACCAAATGCATTAGGCTGTAACAAAGCAAGGACTGAACAAAACACATTTCCCTATATTTCACTGACCACCTTAGCAGTCACTCTTCACTAAAGATATTATCATATATATAGTCTATCTTTCTTATCCTTCTATTGTCTATCCACTTATGCCAGAAACAGAATTCAGAGATAAAGATCATGGCAACCAAAACTTTTCCTGCTGAACCTCTGTGCATTGATGTGTTTATGGACAGGGAAGTATGAAATCCTAATAATCAAATCCAAAGTGAGGGGAAGCTTATTGCCCTTTAATGGATAAACAAAGTAATAAAAAAGAAAGATGTACTTTAACAGCAAACACAATACACAATGAACACATTTCTTTCACAGTATATATACTCTATTTACAGAAAGCAAAGAAAATCCCACATTGAGGCTGACTTAAAATTGACATTATTTCTAAAACCAGCACAAGCAGGAGACAATTTAATAGGCTTTGGGACAAAGCAATTGAGACCAGTCAGTCTCAACTGACCTAACAGCACCTTGTGAGGCACATGAACCTTTCTAGTGCAGACTCTTATTTCCAGAAACTTAAGTTGAGAGGACAGAATTTGTTACAGTTTATCTTGTTTCATAATGCTGTACCTAAGAAATGTATCTGTGGTTTTGTAAAAATAAATTTTCACTCACACAAAGCAAACCAAACCACAGAAGAGGTGCCCCATTTAAGCACAAAACTGGTCAATAGGTGAGTTCCTGCTGATTGCTACCATGTGCTACAGCCCATGAAATAGCTGCTTACCTTTTTTATCAAGATTAACCTGGCATTGCTTTGCTCACTCATGGTGCAATCAGACCTTCATTCTGGAAGACAGACATATTAGCCACAATGCCCCTGTGCTCGTGGAAATCTACCAAGTGCAACCCTGACCAGCTTCTGTGATGAGGTGACTGGCAGAACATGTAAGGGACAGCAGTGCATGTTGCAGACCTTGACTTTAGGAAGGCCTTTGACATGATCACCCATAGGTTCATTGTAGCCATGGGGAGGTCTAGCCTGGGTATGGGTATGGCAAGGTGAAAAGAAAAGTCTCTGGAAAGATGGGTTCAAAGGGCTGAGGGCATTGTTGCAAAATCCAAATAGTGGCTGGTTAATAGTGGCATCCCACAGGAACTGATACTGGGTCCAAAGCAGTTTAGCACCCTCATCACCTGCATGATGGGACAGAAGGCACTGCCAGCAAGTCACTGGGGGGCACCAGATTGAGGGGAGTGGACAGTGGGTTGGAGGGCAGTGTTGTTATTTACAGGAATCTGGAGAGGCTGGAGCAATGGGCTGAAGGGAACCTCATGGAGTTCTCCAAAGCCCCGGAAAGGAGTCACCCCTGCAGCAGGACAGGCTGGGGCTGACTGAGTAGAAGCAGCTCTGCAGAAAAGGCCCTGTGGGGCAGCAAGTTCCCAGGAGGCAGCAGTGCACCTGGGCAGCAAAACATACTTTGCACTTCAGGCTGCAACTGTGCAGGCACAGCAACAGGGCCAGGCACTGATCCTGCCCCACTGCTCAGCACCAGTGAGACCACACAAGGAGTGCAGGGTCCAGGTCTGGGCTCCTGGCACAGGACAGACTCTCATCTACAGGAGTGAGTTCACTGGAGGGTCACCATGATGGCCAGGGCTGGAGCATGTAGATGGGGGTTACTTCAGCCTTAAGAAAGGGTATAAGGTGAGATTCTGCTGTTGGCTACATCCACCTGATGGGGAATGGGGAGGCATAGGGAAGACGATGACAGTCTCTTCTCAGAGTGCATGGCAATAGGATGAGAGGCAACAAGCACAGGTTGGAACATGGGAAATTCAGATTCAATAGAATGGGAAAATTTTTGTCCGCTCTGAGGGTTGTCAAACACTGGAACATGATGTCTGTGGAAGCTGTGGCATCTCTGTCCTTGGAGACACTCAAAACTTGGTGGAACAGGCCCTGAGCAACACAGTCTAACTGAACCTGCTTTAAGCAGGAGGCTGGACTAGATGAACTCCAGCAGTCCTGTCCAACATACCTTATTCTCCAATTATATGAAACCAGTAATTAGCTGGTAGTTCCTTCTGACTGGCTCAGACCTTGGAATGTGTAAAAACCACAGCAGGTTTTTTTGCTGCTTTTCACATGAATAGCACCAGTCAAGGTATAGTCTAAATATTTTTATATTCATCACGTATCCTCCTTCTACATAGGAAAGGATAAAATATAAAATACTCTTGCAACCTCACTCACCTCTTACTTAGTTTTGTCTGATGTTCTTTAGTACGTTTGATGGCTGTTGTAATTGCCCTCTGCATGATTCCTTGCCAGTAAATGTGTTTGTTGTCCTTGTCAGAGTATTATGGATTTGAACTATGGTGCATCAAGGGCAGGACAGGCATTAAAAAACAAGATGAAAATGATCAGCTGCCTACTTTTCTCTTTACATGATACTTTCTTTTCTAAAAGAATGAATGGCTTGGATATTGCATGCTTGTATGACAGGCACGGTACACAGTATGCTTCTCAAAAACCAATCTGTAGAATCACTGTATTCTATTGAGTGTCTTCTCAAAGTTAAAAAAAATATGAAAGACCCAAGCTGTTACAAGGTGCTTGCAAAGATGACTCTGACTTATTTCAGCAGTACATGCCTTCGTTTCTACTTCAGCAGACATTATTGGACGATACCATTACCAGATATCCTTCACCAATGTCACTCTAGATATGACAGGGAAAAGAAGAGCAGTTGCATCTCCTATCAGGTCACAGCTAACAGTGCACAGCAATGCAGAAATTCTCCTTTATGCTTCAGCAGAAAGTGTCATTGAATGTGGATGGAGGAAGGAGAGGAGGCAGCTGTGAGAAAGCTTCTGGGTAACAAATGTGACTTGCATATGACTGGCACTTCTCATTCTAGTAGTTCCAAAGTATCCAACCACTTGATCTTAGTAGAATGAAAAGTCAAAGAATGTGAATTGACATAATCACCAGTAGGGCCATCCCTCTAATAAATCCTTGGTTTCATCAGTTTTATTATAAGACTATATAGTATTTGTAATGGGTTTATATTTCCTGACTGCCTTTTCCTGAAGGTTCAGCTAAGATAGGTTATAATATCATTAAAGAACCAGACTGTTGCATTACTCAAATACGTATTTCTAAAAGAAAGACATGGGACAATGAGCAACAGAACACATAAGGAACAGAAATTCCACAGTTTACTTAACCATGTTACATCTGTTGCTTTGAAGACTCTGTGTAGAGCAAGAAAGGATAGTCTTTTACTGATTAGCACAAATATATACCCAAAGCCCTTTGTTCTTCTATTCTGTATTCCACCCAAGCCAAATGCCAGATTGTTCATTATATTTCTTGAGCAAAAGCATACAACTTGGCATTTCACAAATAAGCATAACCTTTCTCTCCCCTCCCTCCCCCACTGCATCACCCTCCTACTTTTCCTGACTTAGTCTCTTCGACTTCTGAAAAGGTTTACATTAACATTTTTAATGGTCTCGTGAGAGAGAATGAAACTGAACCATCCATCAACATTTTTCTTGCAGTCTCCCTGAGAAAAGAGGGCAGCGATACACAAAGACATCTTTGTGAGTTAAATTCTATTTTCCAGGCTAACACACTAAGATCCAAGAGAAAGTCCTGCTAATATAATTACTTCACTGCAGCAAAGAAATTATAGGGAATAAGAAACAAAGAATGCAGTCTCACAGAAGTGAACCAAGCTGGCCTGTTCTCTGCTAACAGGATAACCATTGCTGTGCAGAGTTCAGCACTGGACATCCATTTTTTTGGTAAGGGTTTTGCAACTTGCTCTCTTCTCTGTGTCACTACATATACACCTCAGCTGTTTTTAAGTCTTTATGAATTCATAATTGTAGCGGTAAGCAACTGTGTGTCCACATCACAAGATTAGACTTCTTAACATGCTAGGCATTGCCAACTTTGCCTCACATAAAACAACTAACTAATGGAACTTCAGTCTGCTCCTCCTGGGAAAAATTCAAATATAGAAAATATTACTTTGTTTCTTAAAATTATTTGAGGAAGCCACCACCAAAGCTCTCATTCTTTTTTCCTTTTCTTTCCTTTGAAAGCCAAGTCCCTTTATGCGTCTTGTGGTCTGGTAATGCAACAAAGTCTACAAAAAAAATTGTCTCTGGACTGGATTTAAAAAAGAGAACTGTATGATAAAAACTTCATTATAAAATCAAAATAAGAGAAAAATACCCAGAAGTCACAAAGCTTACTCTGGAAACTCTTAAAAGCCAAACTTTCTCCTCTAAACCTTAAAATATTCTTTTAGAAAATCCTGTAAATGTGACCTACAGGGTGTTCTCTTTTTGTTCATCTTAACTGGGAATAAAAGAAAAAAACCAAACAAACACCAAAAACATCAGCCAGAGCTTCTTTGGGTTCAAGGATTGTGTTTCATTGACTTTAATACCAATTTATAACACCTACACGTTGAAGTTTCTACCATTTCATTAACTTTGGTGCTATTCCCAAGCACTCACTCACTTCTAAGCATTGCTCAGAGAATAAACAACCCTGTCATTAAGCACTGAAATTATGACGTGAAGAACTCAGGCTGAATGATAGATTCAAAATTACAGGGTTTACACTTTATAAATCCTCACTATTTTGTATATGCCTGATTTCCCACACCTAAAAGATGGCTCTAAAAGTCTTCACAGAAGAGTATACCCAAGCACTACATTTTTAGAAGTCAAGCATTCACAAAATCAAATAACTTCGTTCTTCAAATGAAGAAGATGACACTACGTAGTGATACAAAGAAAGAAGAAATTACTTAGTAAGATGAAATTGCAAGTTCTGACAAGGGAAACAAGTTGAATAAAAGGAAATGCAAAGCCTTCGCCTGGGGAGGAATAATGCCATGTACCAGTATAGGCGGGGTCCTGCTGGACAAATTGCCCACGAGCCATGCCTGCAGCAAAGAAGGCTAAAGAAGCTACCTGGACTGCATTAGGAAAAGTGTTGCCAGCAGGCTGAGGGAGGTGATTCTTCCCCTCTGATAAGCCCTGAGTCCAGCTCTGGGCTCCCCGGTACAAGAAAATCATGGATTTACTGGAGTGAGTCCAGCAGAAGGACACAAAGAGGATGAAAGGGCTGGAGCATCTGTCATATGAGAAGAGGCTGAGAGACCTGGGACTGTTTGGCACGGAGAAGAGAAGGCTCAGGGGGTTCTTATCTGTGTATAAATACCTGATGGGAAGGGTTGAAGAGGGAACCAGACTCCCACAGTGGTGTCCACTGATGGGACAAGAGGTAACAAGAAAAAGTTAAAACACATAAAGTTTCATCTGTACACAAGAATATTGTTTTCTACTGTAAGGGTGTTTGAACACAGAGCCTGTTGCCCAGGAAGGTTGTGGAGTCTCCATCTCTGGAGATATGCAAGACTTGACAGGACACACTACTGAGCAGCATGCTCCAACTGGCCTTGCTTTGAGCAGGGGGTTTGGACCAGATAATGTCAAGAGGTGTCACCATACTGTCTTTCTGTGATTTTGTGAAGACACACTCACCATCCTGTGTGGAATATATCAACAGAGTAGGTAACATTATTTTTCTTCCATTGTATTTTTGAAGGTGATGTTAGCAAAGCTAGAGATATAAAACATTTTTTTCTTTTTTCACTTTATAAATCTGGCCAAAATCTTAAATCAATATGGTTTCAATATTTCAGTTCAAAGAGACTGATTTTTACCCATCTGGAATTCCGATAATCTGTAAATTCTGGTGTTCATGTAAATCTGGAGACTGTTTCTGGATCACTTTTTTATCTTCTTCTAGCTACACTCCATTATCTTCAGAATCACACTATTTGGTATTCAGTCAATAACATATTCTACATATCATTACAAGAAAAAAAATAAAGTTTACTGTTTTAAGTGTAGCAGAAGTTACCAGTGCTGTCTAGATATCTGGCAGACAGGGGCAAGGGAATAGGAGAAAATGTAATGATATTTTCACAGAGAAATTTATGTTGAGGAGACATCTGGATGTAATTAGTTCAATCTCCTGCTTAAAAATTTCAAATTAGATCATGTTGCTCAAAAGCCTTGTCCAGACAGGTTTTGAAGATTTCCAGGTGTACAGGTTTCACAACCTTGCCAGGCAAGGAAGGAAGAGGCATCAAATTTATCTCTATCACTAAGTTCTAAATTTAATAATAAATTTTATTTGGACATAAAGGTTGGCAATAATTTTTGCCACAGCGTTTATAATTTTCTCTTACAGCTTCTGCAAATTAGTCTTTCGTTGAATTGAGGAAACACTGAACTCTCACAAATATATTAATCCAGGCAAGCTTATCTTCATTAAACACATAAATGCCATACAGGAAAGAAATGCAAACTATTTAATCAGATCATTTCACAGCATGGAGAAATTTTATTGTATAACTTTCTACCTCATCACTTGATTGAAATGACATATACATTTATTACTCAGGATATACCCATACTCTATGGTGTATATCATAAAAGCACTTTACAAGTTTGTTGGTTTAATGTATATAGAAAGATAACAACACTGATTTGAAAATGAACTAGAGATATCATGTATTTTCTATTTAGCTAATTCAGAATTTAAGATCTGTGGCTGTACTACGGCTAAAAGACCAAAGCTGAAAACTTTACAACTACCTCAAATTTTCTAGATAGTCAGAAATGTAGATGCAAGCTCTTCACCAGTTAAAGGTATTTGATCTCTACTATTTATAGAAAAATGCTTTTCATATATTTTAAGAATGAGTTATATTCTTGACCAAACCTCCAATCAGGTCATGTTTTTTAGCCTGGCAGTCAAAAGTCACCTTGAAAAGCTATACCATACATTTCTGTTTTCTCAAATTGATAAAAGAAGTCAGAACTTGTTATCAGAATATGATAAATAATATTTATACACCGTGTTTGACAGAAAGCTTTAAATACAGATTGTTTCTTGAACAGTGTAAGAATTCAGTTTAAGATTTTTAGCTTGACTGGAAAGGGCTCAGAAATGATGCAACTAAACCTTCTCATCTTCAGGAATTGCAACCATTGAGGCACCTATATATTACATGAAAAATAAAACCCTTTGCTTTCCTCTTGATGCTGTTTTGCTTTGCTAGGTATCTTTCTCCTTTCCTTTTTGTTTTCGCTTTCCTGTTTCACCTTCCCCATCTTTATCCAAAAGAAGATGCTTCCTTTGAATATTACATGTGGTTGCACAAGTACCAAAACAAATTTGTCATTTGTCCATTAGCAATTTCTTTTTATGTCTCAAAACAAAAATCAAATTCCAAACAAAACCATAAACCACACAAATTTGTGTTGAATATTATGCAGGAGAGGGCAAAAATGGAAGAATTTACACTGGATTGCTTTTATACTGAGATATTCTACAGTGCTAAAATGCAATACAGTGTATTTATAGTCAAGAAATGGGTGCCTTCATTTTTGGGGAGCCTGATGTCACATGAGATTGAAAAGGTTATACACAGAATGAAAGAGTTCTGAAAATACCTGAGATATATCATTTAGGAAGCTAAATATGACAGATCACACCAGAAAACTTTGCTATAATTTTAATTAAGATTCATCAGTTCATAGTTACAAGCACATCTTGTTACATCATCAGTGTTTACTATCAGTATAAACTGGTGTCGGGAAGATAACCATTCCAGATTGTAACATATGGTAATCATAAGATTAGAACTAAGGGACTTTCAAAAAATTCAAAGACATAGCAAATTTGAAACAAATAAAAGTGTGTTTTTTCCAACATGCAGTAAAAACCCAATAATTTATTGACATAACACTGAAACTAACTAAAATTAAGTAAAAATTAATTAAGTAAAAATTAAGTAAACCTGCAAAAGGAATTGGACAATTTGCAGCTAACACTATGATGAATTGAGACTGTATGTGCTAAAGTAGAATTTAATTTAGACCTAATACCAAATTACAAGTAACTCTTAACAACCAAAAGATTATGTAGATACGTAGTGTGTAGTGGGGTGATATAGGAAAAAGCCAGATAATGTCATACCAGTTGAATGTGAGCTATCTTGCATCTTTTCTTGACACAGTCCATGCCAACCACAGGCCTTACAGACAGAGACACAGGTCTGACACAATACTGCAATCCAGGTGCTCTCAGTTATCTTAAAACTGATGTGAAATGCTGCTGGTGACATTGTTATGAGAACAAATGTAATCACCCTTATTTATCTTTTTTTTTCCTGGTAAAGTACTTTCTTTTTTTTTAAAAAAAAAAAGAAATATCAGCAACTTGTTAGTGAGACAAGCATGAATATACAAGCTAGTTCTTCATAAAAAATCCAGATCTCTTCCCCAGCTGAGTCTAGAAAAGTCTTATTATAGCTCCTAGCACTGGGAAATCATTAGAAGACAATTTGATCTATGCAGAAAAGCTAAAAGCAAAGGGATTTGACTTTCACTTTACTCCAGAGATATTTTATTTAAATTGTATCCTTCGCTAATGCTTTTTTCACATACTAACTTAAAAAAAATAAAAATTATTCAATTATGTTTGTATATTGTATCCCACTGTATATTCCCAGGAGCAACACTTCCTACTGCAGATGGAGCAAAGTAAATGTTACAGAATCAGGTTCAGGAGAACAGATTTGAGGAGCAAATGCTGCACTTTTACTAGCTCAGTAAAGGAATGATTCTATTTAAAGAACGAGACCCCTTCCTGCAGAAGCTAAGGCTTTTTACCTTTTTTTTTAAATTAAATATCACAATTAGGCATAAGCATAACATTCCATTATGTAATCTGTTTTCAGAAATGTGGCAAACTGCCTCCTGTCTGTACTTAGACATGCACTCTGGCTGGAAATCCATTAAAGCCCATAGCAGTGCTGCCAGGTAAGAGCGGAAAATGGGGTTGGTAACAAGGGTACTGTTGGTATCAATAGTAACTGTTTTCCATATTATAACTTTATTATCTCAATTGAATAAAATAATATCAGCTTCAATAGAGACAAAAGGTCAATATAGCTGCACCAGTTTGATATGGGAGCCCCGCTACAATGTATTTTTGACACAATCTAGATTCATATATGTTTTTAATAAAACATATTGGCTTGGGACGACACCTTGCTTCAAAGAGACTGTTTGAATAAAAGTTTGGATGGCTATTTGGTGTATTCATTCTACACAAGACATCAATTGCATGTTAATAATAATCTCAAAAAACAAAGACTTGTACTGAGGTCGGACTAAAGACATGTGGAACTGGTCATACTTATTAGGCATGGTATCCCATTTGATTTGAGAGTACATAGTTTCTACTTTGTGCATTGCTTTTGAAGTTCCTGAGGTTATATTTTTTCTGTAGTTGAGCTTATACAGTAGAATCATAGAGTATCTCAAGTTGGAAGGGACTCAAGGACCATCAAGTTCAACTCCCTGGTCCTCACAGGGCTACCTAAAACTAAACAGTTTGACTAAGAGCATCAACCAGACGCTCCTTGAACTCTGACAGGCTTCGTGCCTCGACCACTTCCCTGGGAAGCCTGTTCCAGTGATCGACCACACTGCCAGTGAAGAAACTTTTCTTAGTGCCCAATTTGAACCTCCCCCAATGCAGCTTCATTAAATTCCCTCATCTCCTGTCGCTGGTCACCAGAGAGAGGAGATCAGCACCTCCCGCTCCACTGACCCCCATAAGGAACTTGTGGACTGTGATGGGGTCACCCCTCAGCCTTCTCTTCTCCAAGCTGAACAAACCCAGTGATCTCAGCTTCTCCTCCTAAGTGTTGCCCTCGAGGCCTCACCATCTTGTTCACCCTCCTCAGGACACATTATAATAGTTTGATATCCTTCTTATATTGAGGGGCCCAAAACTGCACACAGGACTCAAGGTGAGGCCGCACCAGTGCAGTGCTGAGTGGGACAATCACCTCCCTCGCCCAGCGTGCTCTGCTGTGCTTGATGCACCCCAGGATACAGTTGGCCCTTTTGGCTGCTGTGGAACACTGTTGACTCATATTCAACTTGCCATCCACCCAACCCCCCAGATCTCTTTCTGCGGGACTGCTCTCCAGTCTCTCACCCCCCAGTTAGTACATATACCCAGGATTACCCAATCCCAATGTACATTCTATTCCTTCATCCAGTTAACTTCTCAAAACATTAAAGAGTACTGGCCCTAAAATAGTCGTGGGGAGCCCCACTGGTGACTGACTTCCAGCCTGACATAACCCCATTTACTGTAATTCTTTGAGCCTGATCTGTCAGCCAATTGCTCACACAACGTATTATGGACATTTTGTCCAGAAGAATACTGTGAGAGACAATATCAAAAGCTTTGCTAAAATCCCAGAACACCATATCTAGTGGCTTTCCTTGGTCAACTAGATGGGTGACCTTGTCATAAAAGGAAATTAAGCTAGTTAGGCAGGACTTTCGTCTCATGAGCTGGTGCTGGCTATTACCAAACATACAGGAAATATAAGAATACTTCCTATTTCATTCCATACAAGACTTCTTATGTCAGAGGTACAAAGTATCAAAGAACATCATCATCCCAACATTTGCCAATGGATACTTTACCTCTCTCATACTGAAAATACCGTATGATTCTTTGTAATAGAGATTGTATTATATGAGGTGACGATACAATAAATTAAATAACATATGTTAGAAAAAGGCTGTGGACTGAATCCTAGATATGAACTAGATCTAATGCCTGTGCTTTATGGTGTATGACCAGAAGTGGAAATGGATCTTTCCTTGCTGTTTTAAAGGAAATCAATAATAGTAAATTCCACTAAATTTCTGTAATCTACTGAAAAAAAAAAAAAAGGATAATTTTTAAGATTTCCTCTTCCCCACTTACAATGGTCTAGGGGATCTGCAAACACACCTGATGCTTAGTTAACACTCTCCAAGATCCATGTAATTCTTTCTAGTTAAAAGAATTTGCTCCCACCTGACTTCCACAAATACACCACCTTTGCAAGACTCATGCAAAACCTCAGGGCTGGTGCACAGTTAATCTCTTCTGAGTCACCCCAGAGCACTGGGAACATTTGAACACTAGTTTTGTGTCTCATCTCAAGAGTATCTAATAGAAAATCCACTATGTAAAATTATGCTAAACAATCTTTTCTGTCTCTAGATTTTACATCAATCTTTCTGTTGTCAGATATTATCTTTTTAAGTAACCATCGATTCTGGCTCATCTGAACTTTATAAGGATCAGAAAACTGTCAGTAATGGCTTAAAAGTGTAATTTTTTTTAAGACAGAAAGCATATCTTAAATAATATTTTATTCTATCACAGAATATGAGTGTATGAAGTATGTGTTGTATGAAGAATGTGTTTTATGAAGTTCAGGGAAAAAGGTGAACCCAGAATAAATATACTGTGATTAACATGTAGTTTATGTATAATTCTCCATTTTGCGCTAAAGGCAAATACAGCTTCTAGATTCTTAGGGGTAAAGGATGCTGAATAAAGTGACCATAAATGGTACACTGCAGAAAGCTGCTGGATCACATGAAATCAGCTCCCCCTTTTTTACTGCTGATTAAGTCCTCCTCTAGTCAGGAATACCAATTAGAGGAGATTTCCTAAGCATATTACAAATGAACAGCGAACAATGGAAGAAGGGAAAAGTCAGCAGTGATATACCCAAGCAGCAGAACAGATATGCGGAAAAGGAGAAAATGACAAAATCAAAAAAGAAAATATGGGCCATTCATCTGTTATTGTTACTTGTGAGGCAGATATGGACAAAACTAAAATATTGTGGATTTTGCATAATTTTTACTGATATGAAAACACTGAAATATGAAAAGTTGATCCTGAATTGGCAAAAGACACTTAAAAAATTGGAAATTCAGGAGACGGTTGCAATATATTTTTTTTAAAATTTTTCTTACCATCATCCCTGCTTCTATACGTGATTTAAAAGCGTAATTCTGCATCTTTTAGACACAAATTATGGTCATGAAGTCTGAGTCCAGGCTGTACTTCAAATACGGTTTGCATGATTCAAAGGATGCCAATGCTTACTGTTGCCAGAAACTGGATGTAACTGCTATGCAAAAGACTTTCAATAATTGAGATAGTTCATTAAAACACTATATACACATTTTCAATACTAGCACAGCAGCAGAGTCTGACTTCCAACTTCGTTTACCAATTCCAGGTTTCTTAGTTCTGTTTCAGAGCTGGCTAAAGGGAACCTAGGGTAAAGGAAACATGTTTGTCTGCTCACAGATCCTATATATCTAGCGGCTGTATTCAAAGAAGTACCTGCCATGACTGTCTTATTTTGGTAAAGATGATAAACACAAAATTTGGCATTTCAAGTATTATCACGACTCATTCTTCCTGCCTCTCTTTGTCTTGCTTTGAAAAACTAAAATATCGGTGACCATCACAATTCAATCACTTTTTTTGTTGCACTTCAACACAAGCAGGCTGTGAAATTCAGTGCACAAAGAGGAGGATAGTGTGTCATAACTACATTTTTTATGGAATACTTTAGCAAATTATCAACTTTCAAATAATTTAAGAGGATTTCATAGGCTATACCTGTGGGGCAACAACTATATACTGGAATAATAACGACTACTAATTGCGAAGTTTCAGACATAAATAACGTCTATTGGTCTCTGATGCATAAAAATGCTCACTCTTTGTTTAAAGGTAAACCTGCAGTCAAGCCTGCATGTGTCAATGGGAGCATTTCCATGCATAAACCTAATCTGTGCTAAGTTAACTAGTTGAATCAGCATTTAGTCCTGAAATTCCACTAGGATTCACAGCCTGAAAATGATGCTTATTGCATGTATTCAGGATAAATAAAGTATGGTTCTTTTTCATGCAGTTCTTTCAGAAAGTGATCAGAAATACTCCTGGATCGGGCATCTACTCGTAGGTATAGTAACTGACACTTAAGAAACACCAGCATTCAAGGTGACTGAAAGATGTCAACACAGCTGGTGTGTGGAGAAGCATCTGTTCTCTGAGCATCTATCAGCCTCTTGGAATGATCTACCTATCCCACACCTGCAAGAAAACCTGCATAATCAATAAATTATAATCCAGCTGCAGAATATAGCATGTGTGCTCTGGAAAGAATACAGAAAGTTCCATTAGACAGTGAAAACACCACACTTAAAATTTGTTTTCTTCTGTCATTTAGACAAAGGAAATGCAGAAAGATGTCTGTCCATCCCAAGCATCATCCTTCAGTGTTTACACTGCCTGCTGCGAGCTTTCTTCATGGAATCAGGCTGGCTTTACTATTTTCAAGCCTCAACCTGATTGACTGATAAAGTTGTTAAGACAGACAATGTTGCAGCAGAGAATTCTCTGAAACTGTGTTTTCTTCCAACTTACATGCAGGTGACAATTTAAAAATGAATGTTAAAAAGGTCAAATCACTGATTTTAAGTGGGGGATTAGGAAAAAGTATAGGCACTCTGCACATACAATTTTTAATTTGTTCAGCTGTTTTGCAATGATTCATGCTACACTGAACATAGAAACATTTTTTTCCAGCAATTCTTTTTTTCCTCTAGTTCACCATTTAAGTTTCAGTGAGATCTTATTCCTATTACTGATCCTTTCCTCAATCCTTCTAATTTTCTTCATCATGACAACTTTCCTGTGATAATGGTTTCTTATTCTTTCTTCTACTATTTGGGCTGTCCTCTTTTTCTGCAATGTTCATCTCCCTCTGAATCCAAAATAAGAGGCTCTTCTGTCTTTTCTTCAGAACCCCAAATCTACTGGAGAGTGGGAAGTTAAATGTCCCCAGAAAAGTTGTCATAAGACATAATTCTTCCAGAATGTTACAAGACAAGACCTTTTATTATCAGGCTTATTTCATGTGATGTAATAATTTCTGGGTATTGTATAGCCAGGGAGCTTACCAGATTTCCAGACGGTCCACCATGGCTTTCTACCATAACTAGGAGATACCCAACATACTCACAATTTCCCAGCTCTTCTGCCATGATGGGGGGGCAGGAAATACAGGAAGCGATGCTGACTACTGTTATGACAGTTTTCTTTAGTTTGCAGACTTTATGGATGGGACACCAAATGTCCTGTCAATGCTGGTGACTTTCATTTAAAATGTCTCATTGTTTTTCCTCTCTAAGTGATTTGGTTGCCCTCTTAGTAACATGCTCTGCCTGGAAAATCTGCCACACAAAGCCAAAGAGAAGTCAGGCTTCTTTCTACCAACCAGAGACAAAGAAAACCAAAATTAGCAGCATTAATTTTAAAGGTATTTTAAAGTTCAAAGAAAGGGATCATTTTTGCTTGGAACAATAAAAGCGCTTTCCTTCTCTTGCTCTGCCAGGAATGAATAGTACATGGGAGGTAAGCTTTACTGTTGCTTTATGAAAAGACACATATTGTATTAGGAATCTTTTCTTCGTCTGTTGCATGTGATCACAACATTGTGTGTTGAAACAGGCAGAAATTGTTTCTGCAGACTTTTCATGGGAATTTTCATTCTGCTAATATGAGTAGGGGATAGGTAATCCGTTGCCAGCACCTACCAATTTACCGACAAGTGCCTACTAATTTGCATTCCATAGCATCAGGTGTGAAATCACAGAATGAAGTTGTTGCTAGTGTAGGATGGAAATAAGGGGTATGAAAACATTTCTATTTTAAGAAGACTGAATTTCAAGGTTAAAAAATATAATTGATTTTCATTAATCACCATGTTTACCAAAAGTCTGGGGTTTTTTGTTAGTCTGCAATTGCTCTTCTATGTATGCAAAATTTTAATTTTAGACAGGGTCGGTTTTCTTAGTGTTTTCATAAATACACTCTCTGCAGCATTCAGAGGTTCAGAAAAAGAAAATAAAAGCTTTCTCAGCATTTTACAAAGTTCGCCCTTCTGTATCTTATTCATGAATGTGTCAGACCTTCAGTCCAATAAGCAATTGATCCCAATATAAAATTTTTGCTTAAGCTTGACATGCAACAGATTTTCAGATAAACAATTTTCTTTCTGATGGACTAAAAAAAAATTCATGAAAGATGCATCTGTATTTCACAATGGTTTAAAAATGAACCATTTTCACAGATGGAAACATTGATTCAATGATGAAAACAACATATGAGTCAAATATAAACACAAAAATAATGTCTAACATTTGTATGGTAGGACTACATTATCCTACATTAGGCTAAATCTGAGCACTGGTGCTGTTAGTTAGAAGTTCTTAGAAATTGTAAATGACTTATCAAAAAAACTTTCCGCCTATGTTCAGCCCCAATATATCAATGTACTTTAAAAATGCAATTCAATTTTTGCAAACAAAGGAAAGTACCAGTAAACTTAAAAACTGAAATTTTAGTTGTATTTTATTAAAGTTAAGATTTTATAAATTTTTCAAAAGCATGCCTAATCTTATCTCAGTCTTCATAATATTTTATTAGGTGGATACAGTCCATCTACAGTATTAAATGGAATGTGAGGAGATTAATAATAATAATAATAATAGTAATAATGAAAACTTCAAGATATGGACAAGGATTGTGGTTAAAATCCTGGTCTCACTTCAGTTAATGAGAGTTTGGCCTTTGGCTTCCAATGGGGAAACTGATGCTCACACTTGTGGGTGATACTCAAAATAAAACAGGGCATTGCAAGCTCTGGGGAGAAGGACTATCCTAAAAGTTAGGATGAATAGTCTCTGTGATAAAATGAGATTGCTTTCATTTTTATTTCAGTTAAAGCTTTGAAGTGTCTTTCATGCTAATCAATTCCTATGTTATTCCTATTTCTTTTTTTTTTNTCCAATTTTCACATGACATTTCTGGAACTTTCTAATCTAAATGTAATTTTTTGTCAGTTCAGTTTCAGAAGTGCATATGACCTTTACTTTCCCAAGGAATACTTTCACAGACTGTTCTGAACTTGTGAAATTAGTCTTGTCTTTACAAAAACTGGGAGGCAACAAGCGCTTTGAGAAGAAGTAAAACAAGAGAAATGTCAAGTACTAAAATCCCGAGATTTTTTTCTATAGGCAGATTTTTCAAGATCATATTTTCAGTGCTCACTGTTGTTATTTGTTCACTGTGTGAAATAGCAAAGAATATAAAGTAGAAAAGAAAACAAAAGAAATAAAAACACCAGTCAAGTTTTCAGTTATTTTCCATGTGATTGCAAAAACATTCTTCTACCTACCAAAGTGTTCACCAGTTCTGAGAAGACTTAAAAAATCAATGCCAAATGTATAAGTTTCCAAGTAACTATTAAATTCAAAGCTTCTAATTAATAGCACATTAAAAAAAAAAAACTTCAGAAATAAAATTACTCAAGTAACTCAAACTATATATAATTATAACATAACTTTGCCCTAAAAAAATGTTATTACTTTTATTCCTCTTTAAAAAAGTGCATCAGTCTGTTATATCACCATTTTAACCAAAGTAGCTCACGTTTTCATTATATTTTTTACTGGGTTTTTTTTTGTTGTTTTGTAGCCACCATCAAGACTATATCCATACTGACAGAAATACTGCATAAATATACAGGGAAATATGATCCTACCTTTGAATCATACCACATCTAAATTTTTGTTATTTGCTTGAATCTGTGATCAATCTGTAATGCTTGAAAGTTTTTAGCGCTCAATAGCTGTGAATAGATTATCTGATATAGCTTATAGTCAATATGTCATGGAATCTAGGCCATTCGCACTACAGACATTATATTATATAATACAGATATTATATTATATACCTTGGGAAGACATTATTATTCAAGGTCATAACAGATAGATAAAAGAAATATTTCTTCATTATAATTAGATGTGGAAAAAATTGTTACATTAATATATTCTCAAGATATATATCTTCTTTAAGATCTTGGAAGTCTAATCTTCCGTGTCCCCCCCTCACCCCCCCCCAAAAAAAAAAAGATATGAACAGAATTTTTAGGGCTGATATTTTTCACAGACGTTAAACAGAAGACAAAACTGACCTGTCACAACCCACAATTTCCATAAGCTGTTATGTATCAATTACAAGTAAAGACCAGCGCTGATAGCACGTTTCAACTTCTCATTGTTTTCAGATTAACCAGACATCTTCTTAATGTAATGATTCCTAAGTGATGAACAAAACTGCCCATATTTGTCAACTGTTCTTTTTGTTCAAGACATTCCATGATTTAAGGGAGAGAAATACAACAGAGTTGTTGAGCACACGTCACAGGCAGTTTTGAATCTGTAATTCTGATGCAACAGGAAAGCTCAGGAGAGCCAGAACCTTACATTCAAAACCAAACAAAACTCTACAGAAGCACCAGACAACCAGTGTGCAATTCACAGATTTAGAGAGAAAAAATTCAGACAACTTGCACAATTTTTTTCTTGTGCAAGAATGCCATAAAGATTCCTCCCATGGTTTAGCATGTATTTTACTCAGCTTTGCAAGATCCTGAAATAATTTACTTTCAAATTTCTGGCCTGCTCTCAAGGACTACAAATTCCTGGATCAGACTAATGCTTGAACATCTATGAACATTATACTATTTGAAAGAAGAGCCAAAGATTAATACAAAGGTCAGTGGAATAAAAAAATGAAAAAGGTTTTATGTAGACAAACCAGTCAGTGTTCTGTAATTCAAAAAACTTGACAATAAACCTTTTGATCACAGGTTTTGCTCAATTTATAGAAATTTAAAAAAAAAAAAAGTAAAATGTCCTCACTTCTATATTGCCATTGTTTGGTTTGGTCTTATTTTCTGTAGTTCTTGGATGCTTCAGGAATTATCATCAAAATGAAGACCCTGTGTAGGCATTCACGTTGAGAATGTTTTAGTTAAATCTAGCAAACAAGCTTTACTACAGCAGTGTATTAGAAATGAGAATTAAAACAACTATGTCCTATAATAATCCTGCTTGCTACATGTATAAGCTCACACAAAGAGAAACTATTTACAAATGTGATAAAAATCAAGCAGTTCCATTAGGCTGCAGTGCAGAATAAGTTATATGCAAAAATTAAACCTAGGCTGCATAAAAGAGTGGAACAAAGAGTGACAAGAGAGATTTCAAATCTTCCTAGTTTCAACATCAGGAGTTTGCTGACACAAAACAAAGAATCCTTAAATATTTATATGGTGAATGGCAGATATTTCATTGTCATAATATTTCTTATTACATGCTTTAAATGAAATATTTTTATAAATATTATATTTCACAGAAATGTTAAATTTTACTAAGGCCAGTAAATCTCAGAACATCCTTCTGTCACGCAGTTGCATCAAAACAGGCACAACCAGTTGTGCAGCAGAAACAAGACTTATGAGGAAAATAACAATCATGTCAAATATGGAGCCATAATGTCCTTGGACCACACCAAGAAAGCAGAGTAGAACCGTGCAATGAATATGGTAATGGATTTTTTTTTTCATAAACCATCTAACATCTTATACATTTTATGTGTTGTACTATTTATGAAGGAGCTACATATCAAAATTTAAATTATACATTAAAGATGCGAAGAGATGACAAGCAGAAAATAAAGATGTGCATACATGTTTGAATCTTATCTGGTGTATATTACTATGGCTTTATTCATCTCCTTGAAGCAATGCTGATGTAATTAAAACAGCTGATGACAGTGAAGAACACTACTAAACTATTCTACGAGCTTTTGATGCAAGGTGCTGCAGTTTTTCATTTTCCACATGAAAACACATGTATAATCAGTATACTAACTGAATGCTAACTGTTTCACAGTTACAATTCAGAGAGAAGCCCACATGAAAATAAAAGACACCTGAACTGAACCTTCCAGTTAAAGCTGCCTTTTGTAAATGACTCAACTAACAAATTTGTACTGTTACAACAACAACAACAGCAACAACAAAACAACAGAGAGAAAAAAAGGCCCTCATTTCAACATGGCAATCTTAAAGCCCATAGTAATTAACGTATTACAATGGGAAAGTCTGATGACTTCCCTCTACATGTCTGTCATTGTATTTTGTATTAGAAGACAAAGAAGTGGACTGTTTCCACTAGATAGGTTTAAGCTGTCCATCACTTAAATTACCAGCAAAAGAAATTAATGTTACCATTAAGGCCCATTAAGAAGAGATAAAAAGTGAGACCAATCATTTTATTCTTTTAGTCTACCTCACCTGCTCTGACTTCACTGGGAATTTATCCTCTGAGCCTTGTTGAAATGATGCACTTATAACGAACTATTTTTTAAATGTATTTTTGAATTATGGAAAGGTGAGGTTCCCTAACCAGTTTATGCTTCTACTGTAAGTCTGATGAGACTCAGCCGTCTACACTTTTCACGGTTAAAAAAAAAATCCACCTTTATTATCATGTTTTATCGTAACTCCCACATTTCAGTGGCCAGGTTGGACATACTTACTTGATTTTATTGTCTTCTAAAGGACTACAACCTTTTTGGTCCCTGGATATTTTAGAAGGTTGTGTACTGAACTTCTCTGACTACCTTTTGTTGTATTACCGAGAACTGGGGTTGTCTGAAACACCAGAAATGGAAGCAAACATTCAAGAAGCAGTTACAACTTTTTCAGACAGACTGATAATAGTCAGAAGGCAATAAGTAGGGGAAGATGGGGTGAAAGCGACTTAATAGAAGCACTGTCACAACAGAGACAGACATTTATCATCTGCCTGTTTCATAACAAGATCTTTTTGCATTGTCCTCTTTGTTACCATTTCAGCTGATACTTCTTGTCTTGCTTGCTCCCTGTCATTGGTTTGTGCCAGTCTTACCATTTCATCCAAATCCAGCCATCTGCATGTGTGAAAACACTGGTCTCTTCAGTTATTTTCCCTCTACATTAATTAGAATCCACTTTTGCATCTGGATTTCATTTTTGCTCTTTTTGCTCACTTTGCAAGTGCCTTTTGTACCATCGTCTTATTTCTTTGTTCTCAATGGTATTTGAAATACCATCTCAGACAGGTAACATTATATAAATGCAATTGAACTAAATTAAACTTTTGCTTGATGCTTCCGAAGGCCATTCATCCATTTCCAACGATAATTAAATTGAAACACTTACACAAAAATTATGCATGAAAGAGAAAAGCTGAAATGGAAAGCAGTACACCAGAATAAATAATCTACTTAGTATATTTGCACATAATCCAAAACCACCAACTCCAATATAAATGTGCAATTTCAGCAAGCCCAAACCTCGACAAAACCGACTTCTGTAACAGGCAAGCCCTTCTTCATGCAGTGCATGCAGAATTACCTGGCGCAGAATTACCTGCCTGGCCCAGAATGATGGTGCAAACTCAAAGTCTTTGTTCATGTAACTTTGGAATGAAAAATTAAAATGTTTGCACTACTACTGCAAGAAGAAAAGCTGCCCAGTTATGCAAAACACTGTATTTACACTTTTCAGAAAGACTTGAATCCCTTCTGTCCATAAAATTATACAGGTCGCATATCATCTTTAGGCCCAACACTCAAGAATCAACAACAAAGCTCATCAAGTTTAAAGGTACTAATACCAGCTAACCCACATGCTAGCCCCAAAGGGAAACATTGTGCTTTATTATGCTGGCCTTCACAGAGTAGAAGGGCAGAGTGTATATTGAAATATATTCTTTCAGATATTCATTTGACTGCGAGAATCTGACTATGGCCTAATTTGCATGTCATTCATTTATATTTGACTCTGAAAACAAAATAATTATACTGTATTATAAATCTATTTGGTGGCCCACTGACACATTCAAGAGGACTTGCAAATTCCAAGCATGCTGTTGTAGCAGAAACAGCTGAGGAGTTCTATATATTCACCATAAATTCCGTCTTTTATGAGCCAATACAGGAATATGCCAATGTTCAGACTAAAGCATGCTTCAAAATACCAAACGTCATGGCAGTTTGGAAAGAGGGGGAAATCACAGATGTGCTACTACATAGTTAGTGCTAGAAATAACTCATCTTAAATTTATGAAATACCCATGAAAGGCTGTTTTTATGAATCATAACTGGAAATTTTATTTGTATTTAAGAACATTCAGCAGCAAAAGACAAAAAAAGCAAAGAATTCATCACAAGATTTAAAACCACATTTTCGTGGTAATGTTTTCTTCAATAAGAATGTACATTATTATATGCAGTATTTTAAATAACAGTCAAAATTGCTATGTTCCCATTTGTTATGAAAACTGAAACTTTCACCACTATGCATGTTTTAATGAAACCTTTGAAAATGAGTTCCTGTAATGAAATAATAATAAATTGAGTAGATGCAAAAGGCTGAATCCCATATAAATGTTCATTGACAAAAACGATACCTCAGGGTATTCATATCTAGAGACAAATACAAGGAGTCCTTAAAAAATACTCGGGTTCAGAAATATGGATGATCCCCCTGACTTCAGTGATTACCTGGGTAAATGGATTGTAATGGTTTGGGATTAGGGTGTTTGATATCTATCAGAATTTAATACTATATAAACATCGATTTCAAACTTTTGTGGGAGACGCACAAGCAAAAGCCTTTCTACTTTCTTAAGGACAGAACATAATCCAAGCAAGGTAAGTCTCAAGGGTCAATTTTTTTTTTTTTTCCTGAGGAGAACTTGTGTCACCTTAGAGGCAGAAAAAATTGACTATGAGGAAAAACTGCAGGGGTACTATAAGCAGAGCCAGCTGAAAGAGGAGCTGTGGAGCAGCGTGTGACCCGACTGTGAGGGCCTGCCTTGCAACCCACTTTACCTCTGCACTGGGCACAGGTAAACACACCTGGGAACAAAGAAAAGAGCGCTCCAAAGCTTTCGATGAGATTATGGGGTTAAAAAAGCCTTAACACTAATTCTCTTCGAAATGAAGCCTGTTCACCTACGTTCTCAATACTGGTGTTGTCTAAACATTGAAGAAACAAGTTAAAGAACTCTTTCCTGATGAAGAATATTTAGTGACAAAATATTCTCTGAAAATTAAGAAAAAATATATTTACAACTAATTCAAATTAATTGGGTGCCAGTTCTGATGACTATCCTGGTTTCTTCTGCTAAATTATGTCAAAGAAAAAAGTAAGAAAATAATTTTTATTCTTAGTAAAATATTCTGAATTTTTTGAGGCATCCCATACTTGCCATATGTCATTATTGTACCCTAATCCCCGGTTTTATTTTTCATTTAGAAAAGGGAACTTTAGAAATTTAGAAACCTTACGTATTGCAAGTTATGCTGTTATTGGTCAAGAACGGCACCTATAATCCTTTCCAGCTCAGGTTAACTGTGATTGATTTCATGACAGCTCAAATCCATACACAATAAATGAACTCACATACACTAATGTGATTACAGATTTAGAACTAATGAAGAAGAGTTTAAGTGCTCTCAGAACTTGAGTCTATCCTTATTTTCACTACATTTATAGTCACATAAATCATGGGTATATAACAGAAGAATGCTGTTATGAGATACATTTTAAGCATATTAATTGCACTTTTAAGACACGGGGATTCTGGTGTTTGAATTTAATACAGATTATTTTAATTTCTGCAACTGAATACCACAGATAACCGAAGCTAACTTTAGCTTGACTATGCTACCGTTTAGAAGGTTAATGCCTTTCAGATCAATCACACTTTCATAGATGAAAGCACCTGCAGTTCTAAGCTGTATTTTCTTCTCTGTTTAAAATAAAGAAAGTATTAGTGCAGAGAAAAACACAATTTGAACTTGAAAGAACTAATTAGTTCAGGGGCAGAAAGGCTGCTCATAGGATCACAGCTTAACTACACATTCTCCACATTCAACATGATGGGTTTTTTTTTTTAAATTAAAAATGATACCTCTAAAGAATGAAAGACATCTCAGACTAAGAGCTGATGGACAAGCTGAGATAGGCATACAAAAAAGACTCTTAATCAGAAAAAAAACCAAAAAACTCCCAAACTTGCAAAGAGACTTTTTGCTACTGACCTAACTCAAATAATCGTTTCCTACAGGAATGTCATTAGGGTTGCATACAACAACAGTATTAATCAGTCGTTAAAACAACACTACAAGAAAAAAAAAACCAAACAAAAGAAACTTTAGGAAACAACTTCACCAACAAACGTGGCCCTGATTCTAAATGCACTGCAGCCATGAAGTTGTAACAAGAGAATAGGCAGGACATTGTCAGAAGGCTTTGCTTCCACACATACAATTTTAAGCCCTGCTGCCTAGCTTTCTCTAGCAATTGCTGAAGTTGCACTGCAGTCTGTTACAATAAAGAGGGAATGCAGTGGGTATAGCCTTGACAAGGCAAAAGGATTCATCTGGAACATAGTTTTCACAGGGCAGAAGAAGAGGAAGTATAAATGAGAGGAGAGCTTAAGGCCTTGAGGTTTATCAATAACATTAGCAGCAGCAAGGGAAAGCCAAGCATTTATATTTTTAATTTAGAGGTCTAATTTTAGATATTGGGATCCTCCTAAGTGGCCCTGTTTAAAAACTTAATTGCTATTTGTTGATCCTTAATAAAGACTGAAAAAGAACCTGGCCAGAATGACAAAGGAGAACTATACTTGTGATTAATAACAAACATCATACTCTGTAGTCTATCACTTCAAGTAACACACAGAGGCAACAAAATGTTTCTGTATTTTACTATGAGAATTTGAGAAAATTCTGTGAAGCACTCTGAGAATGTGAAATCAGCACTTACAGCCAGCAAAAGGTTTTGTCAAAATATTTTTGCCAAATTTTGTAATAAATTGCCACAGATGCGGGAGACATTCTGGCTGGGCTTCACTATCGGTTTTGTGTCATTTGGGATGTGAGACTTAAAGGTCACAATACTTCATGCAGTTTCAGAAGGAGACATAGACTCAATGCTTTATAGATATTACCCATGTAGAAAGAAAAGACAAGAGTGTGTAACTGCTGTCTTCTCATCTAAGATGATGTTATAAATAATGCTAATCAGAAAGTGGCTGCTGAAATGGTTTTCTGATAAAAAAAAATATTTTAAAAAGTATTTTTGTAAAAAATACCCTGTTTTTCATTGGGGATGGGGAATACAAAATTGTCATCTTTTCTACCTGACTTAAACTTTCCTATGTCAGTCTGTTATCTTCTGCCAGTCTCTAATGATAACAATTTTTAATTAGTGCTAGAACACTGATTAAACCAAACATCATAATATTTCCTCCTAGATGATCAACAGAGCCTCGATATTTCCTGAAGGAACAACAAATACATGTTGTTTCCAAATATATGTTTCTTAAACATTCATAGTGCTGAAAAGGGTTGGGTTTTTTTCTTTCTTTTTTTTTTTTCTGGTGTATTCTTATTAGTGATAAGACAATTTTCTTCTCCAGCTTATACCAAAAAGCATACTAAGCATGGGTACCCCAATATTTGCAGCATGATAAAACGAAATTTCTGTCTGTCCCCAAGCTGTCTCATCACATGAATTTGCACAATTTCATTGCTTGACTTAGCAAATGGATCAACCCTCTCTAAATCTCTTATGCTCTACAATAAAAAAAAACCTGACTTCAATTTAAGGAAGTAGCATGCTGAGGTGTACAACAGCTGAGCTTAATATTTGCTAAACTTAAATGTCTTCCTAAAACAAAGAAACAAACAAGCAAAAAAACCTGGTTTGCCTTGGTCAGCCTTTTAAATCTGTCAGACAACCTGCTATGATTTCTTAAGAAATTCATGGAAGCTAAATAGAAATAAAGAGGGGTTAACACAACGTCAGTCTTGTGAAATTCAAGCCCTTTGGCCCTTAAGTTCCTGAATATCAGTAAATAGGTCATTCCAAAGATGTAAGCCACTTTTTCTCCACTGTAGCAAATGAAAAACTTCCTTAAATCTGCAGCCGAAGAGGACTTTGTCAAAAGACTCACTGACTACTTATTTCCAAACTTTTCTCTTTCTGTGCACATCACACAGTCCAAGTGTTAATCACTATTAGCATCATGACTCAGGCAGCAGTCTTGGGTTCCAGGGAAATTATTATTTGGTATAAAAGCAAAAAATTAGAGGCAGAAAATAACAATAGTGAGACTACACAGAATTTCTTCAAATTTCAGTGTTCTCTGAATATGCCAGAAGTGTAATAATAATAATAATAATAATAGTAATAATAATAATAAAAGACAAAAAACTCTGAAGCATCTGAACTTTTGCAGTTAAATGTTAATGCTTTGGCATACCAAGATTCAGAGAAGTATTTAATTTTGATAGTGCAGCAAATACTTAATATGTGCCAATCCTTCAGTGTTTTACAGCCATACAAATACATTATTTTAAACAAAACTAAACCACATTCAGTAGAGTGCAGAGATAAGATACAAAGCTACATTTGTATCTCTTCAGAGCTTGAGACTATTTCAACTGAAATTTTAAATCCAACCATATTGCCTTACCACGAAATGGCAATACAAACCATCATGAAAGACAAGTCAGAAAAACTTTAAAAAATATTTGAGGTGTGTAATTCAAAGGAGGANTTTTTTTTTTTCCTCTTTTCTCTACTGTGATTTAATGAATTCTAACGCAATTACATGCTGGTGAAAAACTCTCAAAGGATTTCACCCATTTATTTCAGATACAATTCTAACTTTGCATTTGAAATTCATAATAATGCATAATTAGAAGCAAACCTCCTTTGTTTTGCTTGATACTTTTCCCACAATCAATGGGCAGAGAAGAAATGGACTCTGATCAGCTTCCTAAAGACACATCATCACCCTGGAGAGCAGCTGGTCTTTCACAAAAGCAAATATGCATGCATCCATGAATGTAGGTATGTTTGTATATGCTTTAGACATCTGTAGATTCATATGGAGTGGTATATTATTTCCAATGAATATTCTGATTTTTATTAATTCTATTTGTTTCTTCTCTGTGAAGTTTACTGCTAGAAAATTCTGCTGTATCTTGGTAGGCTGCAGATAAATTTTTAATCTGACAACAGCTGCATAGCCTTAAAAGGAGAAATTTACATACTGAAACAAACTAGAAGAGATAGAAGGAATATATTCAGTGGCTTTCACATTACTGGAAATGTCTGTTATATGTCTTAGTATCCATATTTATTGCCTCTTGTGACACATTAGCCATAATTATTACACATTATCTGCCTAGTCCTGCATTAACTAAATGAATTCTTTTGCTTTTAGGTGTAGCAGATTTGTAATTTTGATTATGATATGGTCCATTAGAAAAGAAAGAGTGGCTGGCAAGAGACAGTACTAAATAAAAAAAAAAAAGTTACGTGCATAGAAGAAAAATGCAAGTTTACTTGGAACATCCCTAAAAGAAGCAGCAGGAATAAGGCTCAATGTCTTCAGCTAAGACCCACAGAGAAGGAAGATTAGGGGATAAGAAAAAGTGAAAGCAGAGGAAAAAGAAGAGCTCACAATTTGCAGTTTTAATACCGTTAATTTAGAATGCTTGAAAATGGCCCAGGTAGCCTGACGAATGACAGAAGCACAGAGATGGGCAGCAGCATAAGGGACTTCAGGAACCTGGCACTTGCTGAAAACAGTCCTCACATCTACCTGCGTCTTCTCAGGCTGCCCCTGTAGTAGAAAGTGCGTAATTAATCAAGCAGAAGTATCCTGTGGTCTAAGTCCAATGCCCAAACAGGTGAGGGGGTACCTGAGAGTGTATTCTCCTTTCCTTCTTGCAGGATTGTCCTGGGCACACAGATATATGGGTTCTTGCCCTTCATGAGATGGTTCTTTCTGCTCTTTCTCCACTTTTATTTCCACTTGTGATGTAGCCCTGTATCTTCAATGATTTTCATGCTGGTTATTCATATGGATTGCCAACAAATGTTTCCTGCTCTTTCTCTGAGGTTAGTTTTCCCTTAGTCCTTGCAGTAGTATGCCATGGGTCCAATTCAATGTAAACAAAGCACTCTCGTTTTTTTTAAGAAGGGACGGTCAGGGATCAGGACAAAAATATTTTTGCAATTAAAAGCATTTCCAGGGTTGTTAGAATATTTTTTATTCTGAGAGAAGAAATACCTGCTACCCCTTGCCTATTATAAAATAACCTCACAGAAATTCCTCATTAAACCAATACTGAAGTTTGCACTTAGAGTGCTTCATCCAAGCCACCTCTCTTATCTGTCCTGGAGCAGATATTGCCAAAATTCTCCATTTTCTTCTTTGATTACATTTAGCTTAGACAAACAACATCTTATGTGCCAGTAATGCTGCTTTTTCATGCAGTATCATTGGAAAACACTGACTTGTGATGGTAATACTTTGGCCAGTAATGGTGAGATGAATTGTTTATCATCAAGATGGAAAAATATTCCTTTTCTCTATGCAAATACATTACAAGGTGAGAAGTGCTTAATGTCTTCTCCACATAGAATAAATCAGCTCTAGCATCAGGTCATGAGGTAGCAAACTAAAAAGTTACTTCAATTAAAATGTTTTAATATATAGGACTATTGAATAATAATCTCAACCTACGGATAAATTAAGCACATTAAATTATGAAATGGAAACTTAAATCTTCACTGTTGTTGGCAATTGCCTTCAATATTGCCATGTTGCCATCCAGAGAGCTAATTTATGCATTAGTGCTGAGAAGAAAACCTTTTTCTGTAAGGTAGAATCAAAAGGATCAGCATTGTGTACAGTTTTGGTATTACAGCTTCATTTTCCTTTGTACAATTTCTACATTTTATTTTATTTTCTTGTAGGAATGGTTGCTGGAGGCATAGATTTTGATTAATAACATAACTCAGTTAAGCATTCTCTTTGAAAAGAATTAACTATCTAGGCGGGGTACAACAAAGCATATTTCAACAAGAATATTTTACAATGCAAATTACAAAGAGGACCATAATTACCAACTTTGAGCAGTGTTTTTCAGGATTTCCTCTAGGTAGGGAGAAATCTGTTGGGAAAGTTGTTGTGGAATATATTTATGAACTGGTAAGTCTACTCCTCTAAAAGAACAGTATATCACCCTTCAACTCTTTTTCTAGACCATGCAGCTTATTTCTGAGGCCTCAAATGTAAAAATACTTCGCAATGTAAAGGTGTCTCAGGACTTTGGTTTTTTTTCCTATATACATATGATTTCTACTAGCATGAGTGAGGCACCGTCTCAGAATTACAGAAAATCTATATGGGCTGGTCTTTTTTAAAAATTTTTATTTGGTATTAGTATTTAAAGTCAGTGAAGCATAAAGCAAGTATGGCTGTGTGTTCAGTCCCAGTAACTGTAAAATAAAATGAATCAATAATAAACAAGAAGTTACAGAAGAGGCACATTTATGCATTTGTTAAGTCCAGATGTGATTGTGGACCCTAACTTACCACTGAATAGGTCAAAACATGCTTCCTTTCCCAGTATTGAATCTCTAGTCGGTGAGGTTCTGCGGTTCTTATTTTATTACAACACATGATAATAAAGATATCAGAATAGATAGCAAAAAGGTTTTGTGATTTCATACAATAGAAAGCTTTCTACTTAGAAAATCTGCTTTATAAAAACTAAACAGCACAGTTAAACCTGGGACACTGTTACTTTAATGGGGCATTCTTGTCTTCATGCATTACAGGAAATGCTCATCAGAATTTAAGTAAAGGGTTATAACTTCTTCTCCAAACCAGCTGAAGACTGGGTGAAGCATATGAATAATGTAAGAAGGTTTAAACCCAAAACTGTAAAATATGCAGACATTCTTAAGAGTAAAACAAGAGTTTCCCTGAATCAGACCTGTTTTCACAGAGCTTTAATTAAGACTTTATTTGGAGGAAGAGATCAACAAGAAGGGCTTACAGAATTTACTGACTTCTTTTCCCTACAGACGGAACTAAAGGAATAGCAAAACTGACTAAGAGCAGTGTATGAACTGAAAATCTCAGTGGGGTTTTAACATAAAGATTGTGACCACTATATTTCTGGACTGTTAATGCTTGAGGTTACCTCCTTCATTGTTCTGTGGTCCAATTAAAGTCCCAGGAGATCTAGCTCATTGTCCTTTCACATGAACATCACAAAATCTTCCTCCAAAAAGGGGCACCAGTTGAACAAAGAGGCCAAGAATTGACACGGGTACTACTTAATAACAAAATATCTGCATGATGTCCCAAAACTAAAAATCATAAAAGATTTTTGGGAAAAGAATCATACAGTTCTTGTGAGATCAGGGAACAGAATGCTGATATGTCTTTTTTAGTAAGTTACAGCTTCAGCACAAGTTGGACAGTTGTCATTGTGGTTCTGGATGTGTTTTTTAAGCAGAGGAGAATGGATAAATGCTGTTAAATAACTTAAGCATAATTTGTTATTTGCTTGCTTCTAAGATCTTCAGATTTAAGGTGTTTATGATAGGACTAATACACAGCTAAATGCCTGTGGATATGAAGGAGTAACCACAAACTGAAGGTACGCTATGTGCTGTTTAACTTCAGACTTTTCTCTCTCCCTTTCTCACCACCTTTGTAACATTTTTACCAGTCTAGTCTTCATTCTCTTTCCAGCTGTATTCTGGTTTACTTCCTCTTGCTGCAACCCTTGCCCTACTTTCTGAGCTGCTGTGCTCTCCCTGTCTTTCACGACTCCTCCACCCACCCACACCTACTGTTTGCAAAGCATCTCAAAAACACCTTTCCATCCCTCTACTAAATTAGCAGATCAGATAGCAACCTGTCCCCCACTGATTTTATAACACTGTCTCTGCCAAAAAGATGACTCAAAGACAGCTAGAGAAAACGAATATGAAGAAACAAACCTGTAAAAATGAAGAATCTGAGAAATCAGGGGATTCCTCAGCTCTACTTTTAAAGCATCTGAAAATCCGAAAAAAGCTCTAGAAACGTTCATTAAAACAAAGGATCAGAGAACAGCTAACCTAAATTGGCTGATCTTATTGTAACTGATAACCTATACTAGCTGAGAAACCGAATACTCTTAGATATATGTTATGCAAGTTAATATGCAGAAGGATAATATCCTAACAGAAGTGTCTTGTATATGCTATATTGAAATAACACACTGCCATGGACAGGACATGCATCTTTACTCCAGAGTTAGATCAAACACCACTCAGTTTACCCATCTGGGAATAAAAGAAGATCTTGAACACAAGGGGAGGTATCTGATTTTAGCCCCGCAAAACTGTCCCCTGTGAAAATGATTTTGAAGATATACATTCATATAGTTAGTACAGTAATAGTCAAGTAGACTTATCTGCTCTTTTCAGCTAAGGAAAGTAGACACAATAGCTCTGGTAACCTTTAGTCTTGTTGAGTCATATTTACACTTCCTCACAACTGATGCCAGGGTAAAGTTCTAGATTACTCAAAAGAATCACATTAACATTTGGTTCTGGGAAAACCTTTTGCACTAAAGAGAATATTTTCCCAGCCAGAACAACACAAAAGAGCCAAGGTAGAAATAAAAACGTGTCTCAGCACAGCAGTTTCTAAGACAGGTTCCTTCCCTGTGCAAAAGCTATTTATGAAACTGCCTGTACCTGTGGGAAGACAGCTAACTTCACTACTTCTAGTTTCTCAGCGCAGAAGTGTGGAATAAACAGACAAGCATTCATCTTGATGATACTGCTTGCTGGCGTAAGGCCACATAAATTTTTTGTGTCTTATTTTAAGATAAAACCTTCTAGTTTTTCCTAGGAATGTTTAATATTAGAATACATTTGACATGTTGGTAATGAAACTGATAGTAATTTTTACAGTACAAAAATAAATAATATGCTATGCTTAATTATAGTGTTTACTGATACAGTTTCCTCAGATCACCTTTTCTTTTTCATTCCAATTAGCATGCGTAAAAACACATTGACAGCAAAGAAGCTAATGACTATAAATCACTGTTACAACTGCAAATGAATTCCTTATTACATGACAGGTGTTTTAGAAATGCCAAAAGAAGATCAAGGTCAGGAAAAAAGTTAACACTTATTCATACAGGCAGGAACTGAAAAGATAAGTGACAGAAATTAGATGGTATTTTGAAGAAGCTAAAAATAAGGGCTTAAATGGTCATTAGTAATACTTTCTACATGTTCCATGACTTATTGGCAGCAGTGCTTTCAAGGTTAGTACTTTTCAGTAATTAATCACTTTTGGGGTGTGGGATCGCTCCTTAATCAAATTACGCTGTGTTTCCTTTAAACAGTAATTGGTCAGATTTCTCTCTGATGCAATTCCTTTGACTTCTGGCAAAATATACAACAGAGGAATTATTGCATTGATCATTGTACCTATTATATTAGGACAGTACTCTACTATTCTGCTTTTTGAAATGAAGAAGTTACATCCATGAAGTCTTTCTTGGTTTCCTTTTTGTAAAAAACTAAACAAGCACAGCTGTAAACTAGATTAACCATACTGGTATCTTTTAAAGTTACGCATTCAGCTACTATAAGCTGTCTTTGGAAGAGATGACAGTAAGAACCAGACTAAAACAGAAATAAGAGGGAGTCTCAGTTTTCAGCTCAGCTTCAGGCTTCCCAAAGGATTATAGCTAGTGCGTAAACAGATTTTCAAATATCTATATCCAAAATTTGTTTAAGATTTTCACTAGCTGATCAACTGCTCCCGTTTTAACAGGTACAGTGTGAAAAAACTTACTATATAAGAGCATGTGGTGTCCTCAAAGGTGAACGGTTTTTACTCATAGATTAAGTCCCTTGATAAACTCCCAAGACTGAATCTCTTAGTTACTTTTTTGTCCTTTACCAAAACTAAGTCAAGTCTTTAATTTTGTTATATTTCTTCTACCTAGTCCTTTCTCTTAACCCTTCTTACCGTTTTTTACTATTATTTCAGTTTTAAATCAAAAGTTTTTATAGCACAACTGTTCATCCTATGAACAGAATATTTAATTTTGTAGGTTTTTTTGGTTTTGTCTGGTTGGGAGTGTTGCATGCTCAGGAAATTAACTGCAACAATCTTCTCTTCTAAAAGACACTTAAAAAATATGCAGGGTATCTTCATACACTGTAGAGGAAATATATGCTATTAGGGTTCCCAATTTGGTGAAATAAAAATGTTACAGAAAAGATTATTGACCTTCAAGTCCTTGTCATAACTTTTTCACCAACATATTTTGTTCCATGTTTGCATGGTCAGATCTATCTGGATGTGAACCCTTCCAATCTTTTCCCTTAAGGGGAGAAATCTAGCTTCTAGATAATTTAGCAGCCTATCCTGTATTCCTCTCAAAAGGTTGCTTAAGCTTTGTAAAACACTTTCCTCACCATAAACATCAGTAATGAACATGAACTATTGTTGATTTAAACCGAAAAGCTTTTATGTGCATGTGGCCAATAATCTATCACCTTGCACTATCAGTGCTTTGAGTCTTACTATTAACAGTGCTGCAGTTAAATTGTATTGTGCTGAGAACCAGACAAAAAACATTTCACATTACATGCAATTTGTTGTGTTTAGTACACTGTGTGTGCTTTGGGTGAAATTCTGCCTCAGTGAACAGAATAAAACCAACAGAGCTATGAAAATTGTGACACAATTCAAACACCCATCTGTGTCCCATTGCTACTCCTGCTGCATTCCTGCAGCAAGGTACAAAAACATCAATACAGGCTCTATTCCACCACCATAGGCAATAGGAATTAGAAATATTAATAGCACATTCCAAAAGAAAAAAAAAAAAAAAGGTGTCTACCTTTACCTAAACCTCTTTCAGCTTCTGTTCACAACATGCTGAAGACCAACAGTCTCTCCAGCAGAGCTTTCAGAGGAGACTTATCTGCCTGCTCTTCACCTTTTTTTTTTCCTTTTTATTCTCTTGAAAATACACATATTAGCTGTGAAAATGTATAACGTCATGGACTGCTTCTTTATTGCATGCTCTTCTCAAAATGGCACTGAACAAAAACCAACCTGGGAACCTTCTCCTCTTATTCTAGTGTTTGAAAATATCAGTACTGTAAAGCATTTTTGCGGTTTGGTTGGGATCACACACCAATTCCTGATATTCGCCTACTTGTACATGAATTCCTTACTTAATACTGATTTGTCACAATCACGTCAACAAACTTGAAACACTTAAGTCAACACTTAAGCCTGTCTTAAGTATAACACAATATCCAATCTCATGAAGTAAAGGATTCCTTTCTTAAGTACAAATCTGGAACGAGTTTTGAAAAAAAAAAGAGAAACAATCAGAACAGTTATGTTTTAGAAAGTGGTTTTTTTCTTAGCTGATCCATGATTTCAGACAATTTGTACACTGATAACTGATATCTCCACTTCAGTGCTACATTCCCTTGGGAGCTTCCTGAGTCTGTTTCTCATACTCAGGATGAAACCTCTTCCCTCCATTTCACGTTTCTTTTTTTCCCCACAGTTCTCTTCCTTGCTCCTTGTTCCAAAGGTAAGACAAAGAGCTCTTAATCAAATACAGTTATTACAACTTCTGTTTCCTTCCCCCCAGCAGTTTTTGCAGTTCAGCCTCTCCCAATCACTTTTTAATAAAATGAAACCTACTAAGCGCCTGCTTTTGCCACTCCTAAGAGTGAATGAAGCATTTACTGCTTACCTGGTGGAACGACATCACTTCACATGTATTTTAAGAAAATCCACAATAGCGAGTTCACCAGAAAGAAACCATACACAACATTAATACATAGAGATGGCACACTTAGCATTACAATGCTCTGCTCTCTAGTTTTAGACACTCCTGCCACCAGAGAAGCTACTCCAATTTGGAAACTTATAAAAAGCTGGTTACTCTCAAAACCTTTACGCCTTAATTAGATCCAACTGGCACCTGTTGGTAACCAGGAATTTGTAATTTATTCTCATTAATAAGCATAAGCAATTGTTTAAAGAAAATGTTTGTCTCCACAAATTTCTAAAACATCTACTGGAAGCACATTTATCTATCCAATGTCTGCACCTTCTTCAGAATCACCAAGATTTTAATATTCTAATGTGCATAACAAAAAAGAGGAAAAGAATGCATATTTCATGCCAGTTTAGTCAAAATTTCATAACTAATTGCTTGAAGTGATTAGTGAAATTAAGCAAAATAGTTGATAAGACTTTCCTCCTACTTCTTAGGAACAATGCTAACCATGGAATCTAAATCCACAGAATAATTTTGAAAGCAAGGAGCCTTTAGAGGTCATCTAGTCCAACCTTCCTCTCAAAACAGACCTAATCAGATCAAGCTGCTCAGGACCATGCCAAATTTATTCAAGAACACCTCCAAGGAGAGGTCTCATAGTGTCCCTGGGCAATCTGCTTCAGGATCTGATCACCCTCATGGATAAAAACCAACCAACCAAAAATATTCTTATATCTAATGAGAATCAAAGAAGAAAGCCAACTACATCAAGGTTGCGATACTATTATTGTTATTCACCAACGCACTCATTTCATCTAAGTGCAGAAGACACAAAGTTTTCAGAAGGCTAAACCAATTCAAGATTAAAACAGTTAAAACTGTCTTTGACATAAATAATTCTGAAAGGTACATTCTAGGGGTAACCTAAAGTGAGGAGGGCAGTTAAGTATATGCAAAATTATCTCTTCTGCGTAACAGAATTACAAGTGTTTCCTCCTTCTCCAAAGATATCATCTAGATGTATTTTCACTTTCTGGAAAGTAAGAAGCTTCAAGGAGGACTGAATAGTTGGGAATTCAAACACATTGAAAGGAAAAGACCCTATTTTTGTGCTATCTGAAACATGACTAAGAAGTGGTGATGTTAAGGCAAGAAAGTCCCAAGTCTGAGGGCGAGTCTAAACTCTGGATGAAAAAGCAGAAACAGACCAAGACAAATGTATCCAAGCAAAAAAGAGCTTTGGCAGGAGTCCATAGTAGACCATCCTCCATTATGAGCAAGAACTAAATACCTGCTAGTTCCTACAATTAGCATTTTCCTCACAAATTTATAAGAAAGAGAAAAAATGTAAATATCTTTACGTAGTGCAAGTGGGATTTTGGGGACCCAACTACAAAAGATTCAGGGTGCTTCTAAAATGAAAGTGACAGTGACTGGGTTTATAGGGACAGAAGGTGGGTTTGTGTGAGCATAGGTATTACAGTATTAGGGGACTTACTATTCAGCTTGGAGAGCTCAACAGTCCAAGTAAGTTCATATTATAGGAAAAGAAATATCTTTCCTGAGGGATAAAGACATATTCCTTGTGTTTCTCTATTAACATTTTTTTATATCTCTGCCACGTACCAGTGATCACAAGACAGAGTTGATGAACTTCTTTTTTTGAGGGGGGTTTCTCACTTCTTCATTATTATCTAATACACTGTCAAAGTTAGTGCAATCGTGAAGCACTGCTGATGAACTGTCAGTACTGACAGAAGAGCCAAACTGAGAAAACTATTATGTTTCCTTTAAATAAGGGATATAGATCATCCATTTACCAACAGAAGCTATATATATATACAGATATATAAGTGAGTATACTTACACATATACATGAAAATGGAGATCAGAGAAGATCAGTCTTGACAGAAGTCTACAACTCCTCATTACATATTTCTTTGCTGTTAAATTTGATTTATATATAAATCCATTCTTAGGCCATAAGGTCTTATGCTGTGCCAGGTTTCCAATAACAGGTTTTTAAAATATTTTTAGGTTATAAATTCGAACATTTTAGTCTATTAAATGCTGTAGCTCATCTGAATTCTTTTTGAATTTCTAAAACTATCTTACCACTTCCCAGCACTTTATTAGCCAAAGATTGTGTGTGTTGCTGATATGCTGGTGTATAAACAACAGCAGGGCTAGTTCCACTCCCTTTGGGGGCTTGAAGACTATTGTCCCTAACTGTTTTGAAGTACTTTTCCTCCCAAGAGACAGCAGTGCTAAAATTGCACTGACTTGCTTCGAGGGAGGAAAAAAAGTTCAGATAACTCTTTCATAAAAGGTCAACTCACCTGAAGCAAACATTTCTCAGAATAAGGCTGGAGTAAGTAATGCCTTTAAAAAACACAATTTGAACCTCTAGAATAGTATTTTTAAAACTCATGAGAGTATTTTTATAGATTTAAAAAAATAAAATAAAGCAGAAAATAACATTTTAAAAGCACAGCCTTCAGCTCATAAAATTTTTGACATTGCAACATTTAGTCCTGACAAGAGTAGGCAAAATTTGGGAGTATTGTGTACATACTTAAAGGATTAGAAAATAACTTTCTGTGCTAACTGTATTGGCTGGCGACTGAAAATACTTGGATCCATGACAAAACTACATCTCAAAGAAATAATGAGATATTGAGTATTTGTGTTTTGTTAACACAGAAGTTAAAGTTTATGACATTGAACACAGAAATATCACATCAAGAATAAAAAACAATAGCAGCTGAGATGTTACTACAAACATAAATGAAACCATTGATAGGAAAATCAGTCAGCATTGAAAACAAAAGTGAAACTTACCAGGTTGAAACTGCTCATTGCCCACACTTGTGATGATAGTCTTCCACTACTTCCCTCCTCCAGACTGCTTATCTTCATATCAACCTGATTAATAAATATAAATAAAAATTAAAAAAACAAACAAACAAACCCAAACCCAACAAAACAAAATAAAATACAGCAATGATATTCAAATCTTTAGATAGAATAACATGAGCAACTGGGTGAGAAATCCTTCAGTACATGAATGTGATAGATCATGTTCCCCTTTCATGATTTTTACATTTCAAGACTGGGTACATAGCACATCTTAGACTGACCTTAAGCACTTATAAAAAAGAAAAACATCTCAGTGTAAACTGTTAAAGTTAAATAATATGCCTCCTCAATTTCCCTCTATTTATGAATTTTAGTAAATAATATGGAAGCTTTAGAACTCTTGTAGTCACAGATGGCAGGAGGTAAACCCTGTCATGCATTTATATGGATTGTAAGGATGGATCATAGAATCACAGAATGGTTTGGGTTGGAAGGGACCTTTAAATGTCATGTAATCCAGCCACCCTGTGATAATCAGGGACATCTTCAACTAGATCAGGTTGCTCAGAGCCCATCCAACCTGGCCTTGAATGTTTCCAGGGATGGCAAATCTACCACCTCTCTGGGCAGCCTGTTCCAGTGTTTCATCCCCCTCATTGTAAAATATGTCTTCCTTATATCTAGTCTAAATCTACTTCTTTTAGTTTAAAACCATTACCCCTCATCTTATAGCAACAGAGCCTGCTAAAAAGTTTGTCCCCATCTTTTCTGTAGGCCCTCTTTAAGTATTAAAAGGCAGCAACAAGGTGTCCCCAGAGCTTTCTCTTCTCCAGGCTGAACAACCCCAACTCTCTCACCCTGTCTTCATACGAGAGGTGCTTCAGCCCTCTCATCTTTGTGGCCCTCCTCTGGACTTGCTCCGACAGGTCTATGTCCTTCTTATGTTGGGGGCCCAACAGCTGGATGCAGGTGGGGTCTCACCAGGGCAGAGCAGAGGGGCAGAATCACCTCCCTCAACCTGCTGGCCACGCTTCTTTTGATGCAGCCCAGGATACAGTTGCTTTCTGGGCTGTGAGTGCATATTGCTGGCTCATGTCCAGCTTTTCATCCACCAGTACCCCCAAGTCCTTCTCCTCAGGGCTGTTCTCAATCCCTTCATCCCCCAGCCTGCATTGGTACTGGGGGTTGCCCCGATCCAGGCACAGGACCCTGCGCTTGGTCTTCTTGAACCTCAAGCGGTTCACATGGGCCCACTTCTAGACCTTGTACCGGTCCCTCTGGGTGGCATCCCATCCGTCAGGCATGTGAACCACTTAGATGGAGTCTTTTATGTCTGAGTTATTTTCCAAAGTCTACTTGCTGTTATTGAAGGCTTCTATTACCTGGGTAAGAGCTTAAAAACCACTGTAACACTCATGTATTGATTAAAAAAAATTAAAAACATGGTTTTGGTTTTTTTTTAATTAAAAGGAAACAGACAACACTGGAGAGCTGAAGTCCACCACATAATGGTTCTTCACTAAAATCCTCTTCCTTCTCGTTATATAATCAGTTGTAATATCATTCTTAAAGTTAAAAGTAAGAATAGAGAAACTGCTGCTCCAATTATTTAGTTCAGGAAATTAAAATAAACTTCCATAGTTTCTACCTAGGTCAAGGTTCGGCCTAAAAAGAATTGCTTATTTTCAATATATTTCTTTTAAAATAAATTGACTGTTTTATATTCTCCACTTGAAACAACCTCTACCAACTTGGTTTTGAGAAGCAATAGGATGAATAAAATTGGAATAGGTCACCAAAAACTAATAACAAACTGACAAATCATTTAAGAAGATCTCAGCTGATACTTTTTTTCCTGGAATAATCTGACATTGTCTTATCACATTAACTGGACAGGTTTAGATTAGTTAGGACTACTTTCATTCTGAGGTGCTAGAAAAGTCAGGGAGAAAGGTTCCTTTGTTTTTCAAAAGTCTTTTTGCATAATCCCAGGAAAACTGTACAAGCTGAGATCTACACAGAGTAAAGTGAATAAACATAGGATAAGTAATGCTACATTTTTCTCCAGGTGCACTCTTACCTGTGCACTTCTAAATTGCAGACCGGCTGAAAAAAGAGAGATGCTTGACTTAGGTTATCACAAAACTCTTCTATATCCTTCTGAAGTTTCTTCCTACAATTAATACTAAATCTAGGTCTCAACTTTCTGTCCTTAAGCTCTCAGTCAAGACAACTGCTTATACGAGAGGACTCTGCTTCTTACACTGAGTTGCCTTGTAGCTTTTTAAAGCCATAGGATTGTGATTGACATTGAGAACCGAACCAATGGCATCAGGCTTTTTGAATTTTTCTGTGAAGACTCATAGAATCACAGAATAACTGGTTGTACAGGACCTAAGGAGTTCTCTTGACCAACATCCCACTTCATGTGCAGGGCAATTCAGAGCAAGGACTGTTTCCACGATACATTTAATTCAAAAAGTAAATTGAGACCTATAATTTCAGTAATTCCACTTAGTTTGTACAAATTTCTAAGGGCAACTTAACCCCAATTTATTTGGTTTGTATTACTCCTCAGGAACTAATTGTCTGACATGCTTGTCTCTTACCTTGATGCTATCTCTAATTTAATGCAATTTCAAAGCCAAAAGAGAAAAGAGGCAACAGTCATAATCTTGCAACTCAGTACATGAAATGTTTTGGATATCCATCCATCCATCCATTACTGCTTCTATATCTTGACAAAATGACACAGTTAAAATTTGCCCCAGTCCAAGTTTATGTGACATAAAAGCTTTTCCTGCAAACTATTTTAGAGCCAACAAAATAACCACTTCATCCTTACTATAATGAATGATATTTGCAAGGTCAATGAACAATGTGATGTTTTCTAAGAGTGGCTATTTTTAATAATATCTGCTTAGAAGGTATGAAGGCTAAGAGAATGATTTCTGTGTTGTTTCATGACTGGTTTTGGAGAATGTTCTATTACTGTTATAAATAAGAAACACTAAACAATTTCCACACTGTTCAATGAACTATTTCTTTTCAGAATGCTGTTTTAAATAATGTTCCTAATAAAGTATTTTGAGGAATTATGTTATGATGTGCACTGCTAAGTGGTACTCTAATATTAACCTGCATTATATACAGACAGTATATTATTGAGGAAGGCTCTAAGAATACCCACTTGACTTGTGAAATATTTTGTAGAATTCTTGACAAAAGCGAAGGACCACAGGCTAAATTCAGCTATTAATGAAGATGAAGAGGCAGTCAAGGTGACCCCAAGAGGCATATATTGACTACCTACATACTTAAAAAAAAAAAAAAAGGGAAAAAATGTACCCACCAGATTTTGTACACTTCATAGGAAACTCAAGAACAAGTAGAGATCAGCATAGATATATTCTGTATTTGGTGCAGGTGGCAGGGTAGCATTGCTACCTATTATTGGAGGCAATGGGCATCATTTTGTATCTATTCTAGTCCTCAGCAGGAGAGTAGGACAGAGACATATTGATTTATTCTTTAAATAAACCAGCAAACTTATTGGCAAACTTTCAACTACAAATTTAATTTTATATCACCTGAATTCTGTGCAAATTACCATAAAACCCCTTCAAAGGCTTCACTTTTAACCCAGACACATCAAAGGTGAGAGTAGCGCTTGGCCAGGAAGAAAGAGGCTCAATGAGAATGGGTAGAAGAATGCTTCCGGTCTGAATTATCACAGAGAGACTGGTAATGGACTTCCTCTTTGAGTTTAAGGCAATACAACTGATCTATTTGAGAGAAGATGAAAGGAAAGGGTAGAGTAAGAAAGACATCAATTTATGCTATGCCACTTTTTTTTTTTTTGTATTAATTTCTGAGAACCACCTGGGACTTTGATGCTATGTGCTTTACTGTTATTTAAGACATTTCAGATTTTCTTCGTAAACTCAGGATTAAGCCAAAAGATTGCCCAAGCTCCTCAATGGAAATACCAAACATGTCAGTCCTGTCTTGTGAGATATGCAACATATTTTCTAAGCCATTCTACTTTTTCAGTATAAAACTCTGTAATGAAATCACATTTTCCGACAAGACTGAAACTGACTGTTCCTTAAACATCTGGCTACTTTCAATTTCCTGGCATACCTAAATTATGGCCTTATGTACCACCTTATGGCTTCAACTTGTTTTAGTCCTGAAAGTCACCTGGAATCTTCAGCTAAGAAAAATATGTTGTTTAATTATTAATTAAAATAATCCTATTTTGAAACTTTGGAGGAAGAGAAAAAATGAATTTCACAACTCCAGAGTCAGACCACAAACGAACAAAACCTGGATGCATTTAAACTCTTGTACTTGTTTTTAAGGACTTGGGAGTGAGGCAGACAAGACCTTTGATATTTCTTCCTGAAATATTTATACACCTCAAAAGATTCAGCAACTGAACTTCTGGACTATGCATACACAGCTACTTATGATAAAAGATTTAAATGGGATCTGTCGAATATAAATGTCTACTTAGCATCCTGTACTGTTTCAGACTGAAAAGTTAGGGACAAGAAGAATTAAGCTCAGTTCTGGCTTCATTCCACATTTGTTGGCGTTGGAGTAGGACCAATCATAAATTATTATCTCACTGGGAAAGGGGAAAGAAGAGACTCTGAGTTACAGTCCTTATTGAGGACAATCCTGGTCAAGACTTAGAGAGCTTGTCTTCCTGTGTTTCCTGATCTTGGGCCAGTATCAAAGCAAAAAGGGCCATTCATAAAGTAAACAATAGTTAAAAAAATGAGATATATCCTGGAAACATGGTATAGCAAGGATACAAAATAAACAGTATCTCAATTTGTACAACCTGCATGCTGTGATTTCAGTGTGTACTTGCCACTAAAAAGAAAACAGAAACTCCCCCCACCCTTCCCTCAACACACCCCATTCTGAAGCCTGCCAACTTTTTCACAAAGGTGTATTCTTACTAAAAGCAGATACTTTATACTGTTTTCTAAATGTTTTACTACTGAAAGTGGAATGTAGAGTGAAGGCCCAGAAATGAGGCAATCAAATTGTAGAAGAAACAATGGAAAAGAATGAAACAAAACAAGCAAACCAGAAACACGGATTGCTAATAATCAGAGCTAATGTGTGAGAGATTTTTGCTTTGGGTAACATCTAATTAAGAAACCTTGACTTCTTACATAGAAAATACATTTTACTTCACAATTATAACACTATTTCACCTAGCTTATGCTATTTGTATAATCAAACATCTTCCTTTTCTGTGTAGTTTATGACTATATGAATGATAGATCATAGATGATATGATAAATAGATGAAATGATTTATTACTGTGGTATGTAGCTCAGCAGCTTCCTATTTCAGTAACTTTGTAACTGCAAATATCACTTCTATATTATTTGTTTTAATCTATTTTTCTCCAATCTCTTTCACAAACATTGGCATTTGAGACATTTTCTCAATCTAAATATTCATATATTTTTTTATATATGTAACTATTAAATATTAATATCTAAATACTAACGTAGATGTCTCCAGACAAATAGGACTAATGGAAACACTGTTCCAGATCCATGCTTTTATCATATTAGATATCTAATTTCCAGTTTGCATGTGTCTGAGGCCAATTAATCCTCATTTGTTCCTGTATACCCTTACTACAAGTCTTGCAAATAGAAAGAAATCCAAATCTTTTCCTAATATGTGAATGGAATTTAGCAGACTGAGAGAATAGCCATGGTATGATCAGAAAGTAATGAAATAAAAGCGAAAAAAGAACTCAGAGCCAAAAACCATCAGCAGAGTCAAAAGATGGTGGTAGTATTATAGACTGCAACTACTTAAAAGGACCTGTAATCAATTGCTCCAGAAATACGTATAGTAGTATAGCTCAGATTTCATTCATGAGATAGACTAGAGTTTTTGGTATCTTAAGTGAATGAGAATATATACTGGCATTACAAGAACTTTTTTTTTTCTCTTGTTTTTGGAGAAAAAAAACATAGCAACACAGATCCGCAATAGCAAATCATATTACAGATTTTTCCAGAAAGACGTAAAGACATGACCGGTTAAGAACTAAGATAACTGCTTATGAACAAGGACCAAATATAGACACCATATTCTTCTGACTATGTTTATGACTGTTAAAACCACATTTATTAAACATACTGGTGACATTCTGCTCCAGTCTTTAAACTGTCAGTCCTGGAATCTAGGGGGGTTTACCAAGAGGTTGATCACTTTTTATGTACATCCTCACTTTCCCTTAGTAATGCTGGAAACAGACTACTGCTGAGCTTAACATCTGCTCTGAGCAAATAAAGAAATTCTCATGGTGAAAATCACATTTTTGCTAAGTAATTTAAGTACTTTCCCAGCTGATAAGTCAGAAATATCTTACCATTGACCAATACAACAAGAAGACTGAGGACATGATAAGCATTTGAGTCAGAAGCCAAAATTTGGAATTTTGAGGATTTTACTTTTTATGCTGCGATACAGGTACATCCTATCACAACTAACAACCTTGAGAGGCAATCTGATACGTTACTCCCCAAACAGCACCTATGCATTTCAAAGGGACTATTTATAGACAAACATACTTTCTCAGTGTAATCAAAGAACGTTGAGGCTTGATTTTAATTGTGTGCTACAGAGAAAATGAGGTGGCACCTGCAGAAATAGCAGCTATCAACAGTAGATCTACTATTAAGCTATTAACCAGTTAACAGACCCTCATGTATCTGCAGCCAGACATCCCCAGTCTTACAAACAGATGAAAATAAATGCCTTAGTTAATTTGTCAAAATGTGTGCATTAAATGGAGCGCCCTTTCACCTAACAGAAAAGATCATGTTGACTACATTAAACATAGATGGTAAGCTTTCTAAAAGGATGATATGCACATGTATACATTTCAGCTGAAGGGACAAGATGCTATCTCTACCTGCAACTGAAATGCAGAATGAAGTTATGACTTGAACAAGATGCAATAATGATCCTAAGGGCAGTGGGCTTGAAAACTGTTTTATTAAACTGATCACAGGTTGGCACCCACTGAATATTTAAATAGAAGAATCAGATGGCTTGCAGGTGCTGGGTATCATACGCCATGATTTGTTTGAGTACAAGTGAAGGATCCAACCTAATGTTTGAAAATAGTCACACAAGCAAGATTTCCTATGAGAAGTAAATCAGTTTTTTTACTCATTATCTGCAACTGCATTTTTATTATTTCTCAGTTGAGAAATACAGTCACTTCTTACCTGTGATTTCTTATTCTAAAAAGCCAGTTACTATTTGACATGACAACAATCTTGTTAGAAATAAGAAATCTTCAAGAAAATTCTCCACGGGATTAGTGCATCGGTTGTCGGGACTTTTGTTTCTGGAGAGTGGAAAACAAGAGCAGTAAAGGTATCTCTGAAAAAATAGTCTTTATTGATAGTGTTTGAAAGGGACACATGCTAGTGGATCTTTAGATAGCTGGAAACATTTAATAAAAAATATTTTGCTTTGGATTAAGATTGTTTCTCCTTGAAACCTTTATCACTCTAATAGATTACATTCTTACACCATAAGGATGCTTCTTGAAACTCACATCTGCAAGGCAATGGACTATCTGTTGATAAAGTGCTTTTTTGTCTACTACAGGCATTTTGAAAAGAGCTTTTGGATAAAACTATATGAGTTCCAATATAAATAAAGAAATGTAGAACCTGAAAAATTGCAGCAGGCACTCAAAAATGTATTGGTATGACAACCAGACAGATACAACGTGAATATGTGCAATTGAAGTCTTGTATTAAGTAAAACACCTAACAAAATATGTTACATTATGGAGCTTGCACAGTCAAAAGGGGTATTAAACCTCAACTATAAACTTTTACTGTTTCTGGTACCGGGTTGGAGAGACGGGAAAAAAATAAATACCTAGAATTGTTCTCAGTAATGCCAAAACTGCAAGCAACCATGTTAAATCTGCCCTTTCTAGTTTGATCAGTGTTAGATGAAAAAATGCACTTGTATTTTACATGTGTTCTGTCTTTGCAAATTATTTCACAAAACGTTAAATCAGAGCTTATCTCTGAGACTTATTTCAGACTCTCTCCCTCCTGCTCATGATGGGTTTGCCTCCCATCTACACTCCTGACTTACTAAACAAGTGCATTATTTTTATGCTAAGTGATAGCATCTTTACTTAGGAATATGCTAAGGGAAGTTGCAAATGCTGCAAAATTCTCTTTGAGTCTCTGACATGGTGAAGTGTGGGGTACCCACTGGAGGCAGTTACGAGTTGGTACTGCTCTGTCCCTGGGGAAAGGGTAGATGGGACAGAGGCAGAAATTTCTACTCATACACAGCTCATACTGCCAAATAGTTCACGGAAAAAAATAAGCTTACCTCATATTTACAGTTTGTATTTTTCATGTTTTCTTCTCTGATATTTCACACAATGACAACTCTGAAAGGTACTAGAGCATTTTTGCAAAAGCCTTTCCTCAGGGATGTCTTAGACTTCAACCAGTTTAAGCTGCGCAACAATGATTTTCTGAGCAGACTCCTTAGTTTATATTAGTTGCTGCAGTCAGGGCAGCAGTTCTGACTACATTTCATATACAGAGAAATGCGATAAATTAATCACATTGAACTAAAAAGCTAAAGATTATTTCAGATAGAGCTGTCATCTTAGATTCCTAATTATTCTAATTATAATAATTACAGTATGGAGAATACTACATTGATCTGTCACATCAGGTACTACAGTAACTAAAAATTGCCTTTCAAGTCTGGATTATTTTCACACCCTCCACTACTACTCTGAATTGTGCTCAAGTCTATCTTAATGTCCAACTTGTATTTACCAGTTCCTTTCTTGTGTTTTCCTATCTTGTACTCTCCTACCTTCTACTCTCCTATCATGTTAGTCAAGCTTAAAATCCAACCTTCATCTTCTTGGAGTGTTCAGGATTATGCTTCTTTATTCTTCTGTATCATCCTTATCTTCTTACATGTCAGATTTCATCTTCAGGACTCTATCAAAGATACTAGCCTGAACATAACATTTTTTCCCTCTTGAAGACCTTCACCCTTCTTCCAATGTTCACTTTCTTTCATCTTGTCAACTAAACAATAGCATATCTGAATGGAAAAGCAGAATTGTATCTGGTAGGTAAATATAAGAGTACTGTTATATTTAAACTGTTGGTGACTAATGAGTAGGGAATGTAAAATTTTGAGCTTTTTGGGTCTCCACTGTCAAAACATAAGCAGAAGTGTAACTGATTAGTAAAAAGTTATCTTAAAAATTTTTGAGACTAATATTTCCTATTAATGACAAGATAACTAATGCAAGCATCAAAAGGGGGAAGTTCACCACCAAATACATGCCTTCACATACAGGTGCTTCAACTCCCTGAATGAAAAGTTGATTCTCCTGGCAATTTCAACCCCTCATGTCTCTATGGGGTGTGCTGTCCTTGTTTCAGGCCTATTGGCAATTTGCTGATGGCACATCAACATAGTTATTCAATAGTAAATAAAAACTCCAACCAATTCTTTGCGTAAAGGAAGCAACTTATGGGACTTTCCAGGTTCACCTGGGCTGGTGTTTGTGGTCATCTCAACCTCTATGACTGAGGGGCACCCAGCCATCAGACCTGACTACAGTGCATCAGCTCTGTGACGCTATACATACAGCTACTCTATGATATAAGTTTTGTATATGTAGTAATAATGTTTAATAATGTGTAGAACAAATCATTAGTACTAAATGTATTGCTAATGAATGAATTTAGAAAAGTTTTGATTTTAAATTTAAAAACTGGTCAGATTTGACAGTATACTGATCAATACACACTGTAGCTGACATTTTATCAGTATCAGACACTCCCAACAGAACAATCTCTATTTTCCCAACCCATGCACACACATACAGAATCATTTACAACACAGACCCTGTTCAACACCAGATTTCAGATAACACACAGGTATTACATGTAGAAGTAAGTACAATTTGCCTCGTCTTGTAATTGTTAATATTTTTATTTGCAATATTTTTTTTACCAATATTTTTACACACTGAGAGCTGATATTAATTAAGAAATGCTATACTCTCAAGAAAATGTATGCAAGATAAGGACAATCCAAGAGAGAAACAAGAGTCATGACAGGTTTAGAAATGTGATCTACAGATAAGGGCTGGGATAAGTAAATCAGTTTGTTCAAAAAAGAGAGATGATTGAGGTAGTACATGACTTGACACTAAGAGGCTAATGATTGTTTTCAAGTTCCACTGCAAGATAGACAAGGAATGTTGATAAAAGTTGCAGAAACAAACTCTTTGGGCAGTTGAGTAAAGATTACGTAGGGGATGTAGAGGACTTCTATCTTGAATAAACTTAGCAACTTGGACACAAATCTGTCAGGAATGACCTGGATACAATGAGGTCTACCTCAGGATCTTGGACACTGGCATCTACTCATTTAATGTTTCTTAGTAATAAAAATCTATCTAAGAAATTAAATATAGCTTCAGCAACAACAGAACTTGTAAGACTAAAATCTAAATTTATGATTATATTATGCCTGAACGTGTATACAGCTTGCATTTTAGAAAGACAGAGTTTTGAAGCTCTGATGTGGCAACAAAAACTTTTTATTCTCCAAAATGTGTCTGCAATGCATATTCACATACATTAGATAGACCTAGCAAAATTCAGCATTTGGGATTTTCAAGGTTTTCAAGGGATTTCAAGGTTTAGGCTAGACGAGCCATTGAGGGGAACGACAGATGCTCTCCCCCACCTCTCTCTTCAAGGAGAGGAGAAAGAGAGAGAAAAAGACTTATGAGTTTAGAAAAAAATAAACTACTTTAATGAAATATAAATAACAAAATAATAAAAAGGAAATAATGAAATATATACAATATATACAAAACTGTATCACGCTCCCAGGATGACAATTACATCTCCGGCTGGCACTGGGGCAGTCCCAGACCGGACTCAGTGACAGACGAGAACTGGATCTGGATCTGTGTTCAGGATTGGGATCAAAGGCAGATGAACAGACAGAGTCCTCCTCAGACACCAGCCAGTGAAAAAAGAGAGCTGACCCTTTGACCCCTCAGCTTTTGTACTGAGCATGAGGCAGATGGGATGGAATACCCTGTGGGTCAGTTTTGGGTCACCTGTCCTGTCCGCTCCTCCCTGCAGGTGGGACCCCTCTGCGCTTTTCCGCTTCCGACCTCCCAACGGGGCAAATAACAAAGTGAGCTGCCCTTGGGTGTTATAGCAATAAGTATAAGCAGAGCCTCTCTGCATCCCATGCCTGGGCATCAGCTATAAACATCTGGCCTTATCACTCTGAGAATGAACAATATCTGCACAATATCCTGTTAATTTCAGTAGTTAGAAGATGCTTACCTGCAAAGTAAAATTACTGAACAGAAAATTGGTTCTGTTTTACCTCAAACCAGGACAAGGATCTACATTATGAAAGTAACCATTACCCAAAAAGTCTATGGACTTGCAAGTAAAACATGAATTTATTAGAGAGAAAAACCAGAAAAACAAGTGTGTGCCAACCCCTTGCTTTAACTTAGAAAGTTTACGCACGACAAAATTTTGTTGGCATTATTGAATTAGCCACTCATACTCTCTCTCTCTTNTTTTTTTTTTTTTTTTTTTTTAACCTTGCAGGCACTTGAGATCTCCTCAGTTCAGGGACCTGGATAACTTACCCACTTGAATTTCTGAGGCCCTGATTTATGCTCTGAGTTCAGCAGCCTAAAAATAAGCATGCTTAAAAATTAGCTTTATTTAAGTCGAATCACACTGCTCCAGGTAAGGGTCAGAAGTATGAAAGATTTATTGCTTATCCTCTCAGGAAGGTGCACAGATGGGGATTTTATGATGCCCACAAGACGTAAGTATCACGAAAATCTCAAGGCTCGGGTTCAGAATTCAAGCCTTGCTGAGCTGCGTAGAGATTCTTCTCTGTAACCAAACAGTGCAGATTTTGTTTTTTTACCTTACATAGAAGACCTACTGATATATTACATGAGAACACAAAATCTGTGCTCTGAAGAGGAAAAAAAATAGAGGAAAGAGATTTCTTTTGTAATTTCAAGTATCTCACAGCTCTCATTTCTGATCAGTTTATAGGATTTTCTTCCAGGTTTAGGTCCTACATTGCATCAAAAACTTCTTCAGATTTCTTCAGATTATATTCTGCAAATTCTAGTGAAAACCTACAAATGACCAGCAACAAACTTCAGAATCCAGCACTGAAGGGCATTTTAGATAAGTACTAGTGAGCACGATAAGTTAGAGACCCTGAAGCAAGAGTTTATAGTCTGTGGACTACCTCAAAATAGGTTAAGCAAAGGTTAAGCACCATTACCTCCTACAGTCAGAATGTTACATCATGTAAGCTTTGACTTTGAATTTAGTGCATGCACACAGTTGCTAAATGCACTAAACTAATTTTCAGATTTTTTTATTAAATTCTGTTATTTTCTTTTATTTTCCTTGCCACAAGACTTTTGCCACTACATCAGTTTTCATCTACCAGAATACTTATATTTCAAGGAAGTAGCACTGAAATAAAGTATCACTAGCGCAGGAGGAACATTCTCATTTGTGGTCCAGAAAACCGTGTATTAGAACTTTAATAACACCTACAAAGGCAAATAATGTGGACTGTTCCACAGTTGTAATTTACTGATAGGCAGTCTTAAGTGTGACAAGCTGAAATCCAGAGCTATTCTTGACAACCTGCTTCTTTGACATCATGATTCTAGGTTGTTTTTAAAGTGGACAAAATATAATTTAAAAGTAAAAATTAATTAAACAAGTAACTCCTGCACTACAAAGTTTTATTATTCTATACGATGCAACACAGCAATAAAAACAGCAGTAAAAAGCCCATAATGCACAACTGTAGCTTTTTAGTGCCATAAAAATGCACTTTCAAGACAGTAGCACATTATAGTTTAAGTGGAGCTCTACATTAGATAGTATGAGAAAATGAGGCATGAAAGGAAGATAGAAAAACCTTCTTAATAGTTCCTGTGCAGATAACGTAGGCTGAAGACAATCAATAGCTGTGCCTCATTTATTTTATGTTTTTGAACACTTAAAGGCAAAATGTTAGTATTTGCTGTACTGTTGGTCTTCACAGCCCTGCATCAGTAAAGACAAAAGAGATTTGCATATTGTGATGTTATTTATATGACTTTATATTCAAATGACATGTGGTTATTGTCTGCTAATATGAAAGGTAGCACCTGCTCCATTAGTCTGGATTCATTAAAAATCACATTGGCCTACTAATTTGGAAAGTCATCAAAATGACCCAAACAATGAATCCAAATGTTCATAAATAGTTTATAAGATCATATAAAATGTATGTCAATAACTTAAACATCACATTAAATATGTGTATGTAAATATTAAATAAATATGTAAATAAGTACATCAGANATGTCAATAACTTAAACATCACATTAAATACCCTAGTACATCAGCCTAATCTTATACAGTCTGTGAAGCTACTCCTGACTGAAAAATGAGACTAAAAAATATATGGTTTTCAATGCATTTTTTACATATCTTAACAATTATTTTCTAAGTGTTTAAATATGATTTTGTGTGACAGTCACAGTCATACCGCCATGTTTCAAATCCTTATTACCCCAATCAGCTATATCTGTTAATATTAAAATGAAAACAAACTACTAAACTGTACTCGAAACATAACAGGGAGACCCAATCTATGAAAAAATATTAAGAAAAAGATGTGCTGAAAAAAATACAGCACAGTTCTTTTAAAAACACATAGTGGAGCAATTTTACCATATTGAAAATCTGCTGCATGGGTCAAGATAGAAACTGGTTAGTCCTTCTATGTAAAAGTTCTAGCTAATGATAATAGCCTAACTGGAACAGTAAAGCTTTTTCTAAAATTCTAGAAAAATAAGATACAGTTTGGACTTCCACAGCATTCTCCCTGTGCAGTTTCACTACACATTTAGAAATCTGGGTAACAGGAAACAAGTCTGATCCAATAAACCTCCACATTAATATTTTTAACTTACTAGCTTCACTCCTGTAACCTGCTTGGCAGTACCATTATTTTTATCGCTCCCCGAGGAAAACAGTCACTGAATGTATACGCCCCAGTAATCAAACATAAGGATAAGGTTTGACCTCTTGTTTACAATAGGTTTCACTACTGCACAAAAGCCAGACCACAATACTAATATATTTGCTAATATATGTAGTATTATAACCTAGTGATTTTCTAAGCTTGTGTGTAGGAAATTAGTATCTCAAATAATTAAATGAAATTGTGTTTTACTTGTGTTTAACCTTTTTTATGAGCAGTGTTAAATCAACAAAGAAAAGCCGCTACTTCACAGCAGGGCAAGTCATACTTACAGAGTACAGTGGTTGCACCAAGTACACCTCACACAGAAGTGAATAAAGAGGCCATCTGTAACAGATAAACACCACCAAGCATGTGCACAGGGGAACAACGAACACCGCAACCAGTGGATTATAAGCACTTTGGATGTATACAGTTCTAGGACTGGTACAATTCTGTTGATCAAACTTTATAGCTGAAGTTTTTGTCATCTGTCTCCCAGAGCAGAGATACCAATCTTGGCGAAAATACCTACTTTTCAGACTTGCTTTCTCATACTACTTCCTACCCAAAGGTAAATGCATTAACTTTTAGAATCTTCCCTGATTTACAATTACGTATAGGAGGGAGGTGAATTAGGCTCTTCCACTTTGGCACACCGGACAAAAAAATCTGAAGTACTTTTTGAATCTGCCCTTACTGAATCCAGTCGTGCAAAAACTCTGGTGGTAATGAATGATAAGGTTAAGTCATTGGTGCAGCTGTTGCCACAATTTTTAATTTAAACCTTAGGGATTCACAAAAATTTGAGAGGCAAAAAATAACTTTTCAATGCCAATTTATTAAAAAACCTTGGAATTTCTATAAACTGAAAGCTTTTATTTGCTCCCAGTGGAATACCTCATAGAGCTCCCAGTGGAATACCTCATAGTGCTCCCAATGAATACCTCATAGTACTTGCCATTAATAGAATGCTGTGGCTCACAGGTGTACAAAGAACAGAGCTATTTTCTAAATACAATGTCCCAGAATCGAAGCTTTTTGTACCGCAAAAGTTTACACCTAACTTGAGAACCCTTGACTGTCAGGGCCTCAACACAGAGAAATGGATGCTATGAAACACATTTTTCTGTTTCATATACATTGCTGGAGAACTCGTACGCTTAGGCTGAAAGAAAGCGCATAACTCGAGACTGAGTGTGCAGGCTGAAGCAAGATTTGGGAATTGTATCCAATGGCTACCGTAATCTAATGCTGAAATGGAAGAAGGACAGCGTTTTACAAACTACCACATAGACAAATGAATCTGATACGGTTTCCATTAAAAGTCTGCTAGAGATACACAAAATCCCCCTCCTTCCCAATCTTTTACATATTGCTGCTTGTCCATTCCTAAATTATGGATCTGAAATAAATACTGTGGACAACAATACGCTCCCTATGACAGGACATGACTGTTATGGAAAGAAAGAGACAGGAAGAGAGAAAGAATGATAGAGAATTAATCAGCAGTACCTGATACCTGTACACTGGTGGTACAACGAAAGGACGTAACTAATTTCCCTGGAAAACCGTTTTATAATGCCAGATAATATTTAGTAGTATAATCACTCTGCAGATTATCATGGGATGAAAGTAGCGTAGTCACAACAAAAAAAATAATAACCATCAACTTTAAATCTAATATGTCCTTTCTTATGCATTTGCAAAGAATTTACAGCTACTATAACTAATCTGCTTTAATCATAAAACCCTCAGTAACTTTTATTAGTGGTAAAGGAAATGTTGGAAGGAAAAGAAAAAGAGGACATTGCAAGCAAGGTAGACATTTAAACAGAATATTCAGCTTTTGGTATTCACAGAAGCCTTTCTCATTAATTCTCATTAATAAGATTTTCAAGAAATGAAAGGGGAGGATTTTGTGATTTATGACCATTGCAAGTTGAGGACAGGAGGTAAAAGATGTAGGAGCAAATGATATCAAGCAGTTTTAAAAAATATTAAAGTAATAGTGATGATCATAGTTGGTTTTTTTTTAATTCTTGAGTCCCTAACAATTGTGCCAATTAGGTCTGTCTTAGCATTTTTAACTAAGTAAGTAACGCTTTCTAACCTTGATGCTTATCAGCAAATATCACAGAAGTTGGAAAAGATGTCAGTTAAAACGCTGACATCTGCATGGCATTTGAGTTCCTGTCTACAGCTCTGGGGTATTCACTTGGCTCCATCCCACTCTTTTGTACTGTCTTTGCACTAAGTGGTGAAACAGGATCTCTGTTGTTGTCCCAACATTTCACTCCTTCCATTATGCAGATAGCTCCCTACCACAGGCTGGTCTGTGAGTATAAAATATGTACAAATCCCAGAGCAGGCTTTTAACATCTGTCTTTGCAAACAAAGCTGGAAGGACAGAGACCGTTTTTTACCAGTTGTCAGTTGGATGTCTTGTATTCCTTTTCCAATTGTTCTTATGTTTTTAACTCTTAAGTTTGCATGTTGATTAATGCAAAATGCATAATTGCAGCGTGAAATGCAGGGATGGAGGAATGACAAAATAATTATTTTACTGGTCATCACAATAATTCCTAATGTTCCTTTATGTAATCTCTTTGATCTCCTGGGAATTATTTTTAAGAAAAGTAGAAAAGAGGTACTATCTATTATGAATATAGGCATGAAAAGATTTAATATCCAGTAAATGGCTGAGCGTGAAACTTGCTTTACCAGGTTATTTTTACACCTGTTCATGCAGGTCAGCAGAGAATCCAAGATGTATACCAATCCCATGTGGTATTTCAAGGCTTATTTGTCAGAGACATTCCTAAAGTATGTTACTGCCATTCATTTCTGCTGTCATATCCAGGCGTAAAGAACAAGAACAAAATGAATTAAAAATATTCTTGTTCTTGGATCAGAATTCTGATGTTACACAGTGTTGTTTTACCAAGAGGAGTGACAGAGACAAGGATGACAGATACTCATTCAATGACAGAATGATCAACTTTGCAACTCCATTAACATAGCATAACTCTTTGCCATAAGTCATTATCTCTGGTGGAAACCATGTCTTGAGGTAACATCGGACATCAAAGACACCATAAAAAAAAATCATGGAAGGACATGTAGTTAACCTCAGCATCTCTCTGTATGTCTCAGGATCCTTAACACCTTATTTTTTTTTTTGTCTATTATTTAAACTCTATCTGTCTAAACACATTTTGCAGTCCTTCATAACACACACTTAGCAGACCCTGAAATTTGATGGAACCCATAGGCTTTAATGAACTACACAGATTTTAATAGTAAATAGAAAACTCAGGTAAGAACTTTAAAGCATTCATCATTAGTTTAACTCTGTTCATAAGGAAAAAGATGTGAGTTTTTGCATTGAAATTTAAGGCAGTAAAACAAAACAACTTTTGTTTGTTTGGCTTTTTTTTTTCTTTTTCAAAATAATCCTACTCTAGATGTCAAGACTGATTAAAGGACTTTGACTTAAGCAAAAGAAATTGGTGCATGAGGTGAAAGGCTTATTCCACAGGGAAATCACCAAAATTCTATTTCAAGTGGGTTAGTTCACTGAGGTCTGTGCATTGCTAGACCTTCAGATCAGCAACTGGAAAGCAGGACCCACACCTACAGAAACATATCAAGAAGGACATGTTACTTCTTTTCATAAAAGACATTAAGGCTTTGCTTTGTGTGGACAGGCTAAACTAAAGAAGTACTGTAATTCTTTTCCTCAGGAAATTGTTGATTGACAATCAATCAACATCACCAATCACCATAACCAATAACATTATTTAGGAAAAAAATGATTAAAATTGTGGTGAGGTGCCACACAAAAGCTGAGTTACGAGAAATCCTCTCATACTTAACACTAGCTTCACCCTTTGTTGGTGCCTTTCAAAAAGGAGCTAATACCAACACTTTTCAGATTCTTCTACAATCCTTGATCATATTGGCTACAAAATTCAACTTACACACCCTAAGTACCAACAAGAAATGGATATAACTGTAATTAAATGCATTGTTTTTATTTTCTGCTGACCCAGATTGGGGTAGTGCTCAATTGTTCATCTGCGATGTGTGCTTTCTTACATCAGATGCTACAGAACTCTAGCTTAGTCATACCTCCTATTTACAATACATTTTCTTCTCCTGAACTTTTTTGAGGTCTGCCTCTCTCTACCTCTTTTAACTACCTTTGTTCTTTCTCAGCTGCTACCCTGTACATATTAACTGTGCTGCATTCCCCCAGGAAACAGGGAATCAAGTTTCAAGCTTGTGTTCTTTATCTGTACAGCTGGGAATTGAATACCTTTTCCTAATCAGGAGTGCCCTACTCACTGAGTTACTGACTGCCGTTATTAAAGGTAAATTCTCCTGATCATTCATGAAAAAAACCCAAACCTCAACCAAAGAACTCAACAACGCACATTTCTGTATCTTCTGGTTCAGCCGGACAGATGTGTCTCTGTGGAGAAGGAGGATAGTGGTATTACAATACTGTCAGCACTGCTACTGGAATTCCAGCACATAAATCATTGACCTACTTGTGATCATACTACATGCGATCAAACCAGTAGCTGAGGTTTGTCCACACAGCTGAAGCTGTCATCAAATATTTAGTTTGGAGTGTCTGATTGTCATAGTCATCATAGGAAACATGTTCTGTCTGCCTTTACTTACATGCGATGTCTAAATACATTCTTTCCTCATATTCTTGGGTCTAATCAACTCTATTTCTCAGAAATTATTCACCTGTATTAGCTCCTTGAAAAAAGGAAGAGCTTGTTCCCTTTCTCTGTGTTATATGATCTACTGTCTTGCATTAGACTGTACATTGTTATTTCATTTCTGTGATTATCATTTTCTTCTGGTATCATTAAGAGTACCATGATACAGCAAATAAAACTTTAACTTAAATAATATTTTTATCCTCTGCTTTTAAGTGCTTCTATCAAATACTTTACCATCCTCAAGTGATACAGCTTATACACAACTGTAATTTAAAACAAGGAAAACACATTCATGTCAATTGCTTTACTTCAACTCTAGCTTCATATAAAAGCTAGCATTTAAGGAAATGGCTAAAATAAACATGTACTGATGCAAAAATGTCCTCCTTCCCCCCTCCTTCTCCACAACGCTCCACAAAAGCATCAATATTAATAGAATATATCAATGTTCCTTTATGCCAAACTGATTATCATAGTCTAGTTTAATATGAGTAGTTTAAAGAAATAAATGAAACCCTGCATCATCACCTACTTCTCAAAGGAGATTTAAATAAAGCTATCGACCAGATTTTCCATGAATAATGAGCAAAACAAGGAAGGACTCTAAAAAATTCACTGATATTAGCTGATTAAAAAAGGAACTAATACTGACTTTAAATGTCTATGCAGGTTTGCTACTTTTGATCGTTACTTGAACTGTTTAGCCTAAGACTAGAAAGAAAATGGAAGAATACTGCGTCTTTGCTGCACTAAATGTCATCAAAAAACATGCATATGTCTTCTGAAACACAACAGGAGAATTGCTATAGTCATTCTGAAGTGTGATACATAAGTTCTCAGCTTATTATTAACAGCTTGAAAAAAAGAAGCATGTAAGAGCCCAGCATTACACTGACTGTTCTTAAAGTACTTTAGAAGGACAGATGCTTCAGGTTTTCTAGTGTCATTCAGTGGTGCTTAAGAAGCCTGGAAAAAATACATTAAGATTTAAGTACAAAGAAATTTGATCAAAAAAGTAGTATCCATTTTTCTGAACAACAAAAAGTTTCAAGTAGTGCTTTAGCTCCAAAAAGTAATTGAAAGTGGCTTCACAATTTGGTGGGGAACCTATTATAGCAGGTTTAGTCTAAACAGCAAGAGGGACGTGGAAGCAAAAAAAGATCAAATACTTATTCAGTAATGGAGTGAAGTTGGGGTTTTTTTATGATTTCACTAGGGTGATGTGTCCTTATTCCAAAGTCTCATTTAACTAAGGCTGAGATGTTTGTCAGTGGAACAGCATATTCCACCTTCAGTTAGGTGAAGCTGAGCATCCTGAATGGAGCCAAAGAAAAATGTCAAAATATAGCTACAATGAATTGCACCAAAATGGTGGTAAATTACAGAAATTGTCTCCATCAAGTAACACATTTCATAATGCAATTTTACATATTTTCCTTAGTTTGTCTTTTTTTGGTCAGCAGGCTAGCATTAGCCAATATTTTTCTAAGTCTACTTCATCTGCTTTAAAATTTGGATCTAAGTTACATGCTGAATATCTATATTGCTTAAAATACAAAGCTTTTATTAAAACACAAGAGGTAGCAGCTCTAATAGGATTTATAAATAGTTTTTTGAGCTTTGCATTTAATTTCATGAAAATGCAAGCTTTTTATTATGTATAATAGTTCTTTTATGGTTGGAGGGCAAATACATACAAAGAAACCAATGAAAATAAAAGTGGGACTCTTCAAATAGGAAACACTACATTAGCTAAAGTGACACACATTTCTTTTGAAAGGAATATACCCATTACCTCAACATTTCCTTCATCTAGCATCTAAGACACAAGGAAGTTCATCAAACTTTGGGATGACTTTTTGGAGAATACGACACTAATAAGCAGAAATAAGGATACCGGGAGTTACGCACTACATGGACTTTGGAGAGTGTTTAGCAAATATTGGTAGGTTTTTATTCCTCTACCATTCTTTCTTTCTTTCTTTCTTTTTTTTTTTTTTCCTCTGAAGGACAAAAATATACAAAGAAACCAACGATAATGAGTTAGACTTTTCAAACAGGAAATACTACTTTAAAGTGACACACTATATAAGTAAGACAGTCAAGAATACGACCTTGGAACTTCAAGACCAGATTTAGTTTACTGAGCTACAGCTCACAAAATGCCATTACTGTGTATGCTACCATATGTTGTCTCAGTGTCTTAGCATATAGAATTGGATTGCTGCATGACTTTCTGAATAATTCCCCTAAATGCAATTTCTTCCTAAGCATACAAAATACAGATGCTGTGATTCAGCATGCACAAGGAGGTCTCAGTATGAAACTTGAGTTCCGAGAGAATTACATTGGCTTCCTGTTCAACACCAAATTGATTTTAAAATTGCTGTATGACAACCTACAGTATAAAGCTCTGCACAATTTGGATTCTCTGTTTTTATCTAGCCTATTATCTTTAAGACTTTAGAGGTTGTTGAGACCATCTGAAGTTGGCCATTTCAAAGCAGTTCACATACATTCAGTTGTTATGCTTGTCAATTTGCAATCCATTTCCAGCTGGGGTCTAGAACACAGATTCAGATTCATTTGAACATAAAATTTTATGTTTTCAGTCTGACATCTTCATCAGCTGAGCACTGGTGCTTTGTATTTTATGTAGCTGAAAGTACAAAAATAAACAAACAGAAAATTACTTAGCAGAGGAACATTTTTGCATCAAAAGAGATTCTATTTGTTTGTCCTTGTGCTGTAAATAAACTTGAAGCTGTTGCTAAATACTTGAGATTGTTTTCCTGTAAATACCAAGGTTTGATTATATACAGCAAAAAGGTGTACACCCATTGTTCTTTCATCACATGAGTCTGTGATCAGATTTGCAATATTCATTCATATCAAGAATGGAGACAATCGTTAACTGCTTTTCTGCAAGTCAACATGGGAATGGGTGCACCTGATCAGAGCGAAAGCTGTGTGATTGAGTCCAAAGGCAGGTGCTTAGGGAAGAGCATAAGGATGAGGCAAATATTTCTGTGTGATCAAAGTAGAGTTCTATTGTCTCCCAGTGTCTAGCAATGCATTGTTCATGGACATCCTAAGCAAAGGTAGTCCTTTCAGGTTTAAGGGTCTTGTATGGGTTTTTCTTCTAAGTGCTGACTTAATGTATCTATGTCTACCAATCATGCTATCCTACAGCAACACATACACACTTGAAACACATGTTTTGTGAAAGAAACATATTTTTTCACTGCTTATGAAGTTAATTTCGGAAATATTTCTAAATATATATATTCTGGTATTAGTTGGCTATAATAAACATGATTATGCTTCTTCTCAGAAAAAAGGACAGAACGCCAACATGTTCAAAACACAATACTGAGGATACAACTTTACTGTGGTAATTCCAAACCTGCCAGGAATATCTAGATCTCCAATAACTATGTCCCTTCAGACATTACCAATCTACTACCATCCTCATTCTTAGGATTAAGAGATTTATCACAATGTTTTCAAAAGAAATTACTATAATTTTCTGTGAAATTTTAGAAAATAATTAAATTTTCCCAGTTAAAATTTTATTACTAATGAAATTTATTTGCCTTTATACAAGCTTATTGAAAGGGAAGACATTGTCTATTTTTCTGATAATTTTTCCTGTGCAATATACTATTACATGAAGACTCACGTCGCTTGTGCTACCATAAGGTGGCAGCATATAACATATATTTATTTTGCTGAATTTGTATGTAGTAGGTATCTATTTTCTGTGTGCTTTAATTCACATTGTCATATTTAACACAAATGTGTTTTTAGAGAAATCGTTAACAATATATTTCAAATTACCCCAACAAGAAGTTTTTTAAACTGTAAAATCTTTTGTGCATATCTGTATCCATCTTAAACTTTCACTGAAAGATAATTTTTCCCAAAGAGTACAAGGTCAGTAAAAATTGAAGTGCTATAGTTGACACAAACATTCATATAACTACATTTTTTGGCCACATACTTAGAAACTAATATTTGTTGAAGTACTCTTGAAAATAACAAATTGTTTATAGCTATGTTTTAGTAGTTGGTTGTCTGTAAGTGTAACAAAATACCAATACCAGTACTCCTTGAATGCCTTCCACACAAAAAGTAATCTGAATAAAAAGAACAAACGACTGTTTTATTAGGGTTGTAGTTTTACATGTTTCCATATCTTATTTTCAAGGACCAGTGGTTTAAAAAAAACAAAAAACAAAACAAACAAAAAAATCAGATTCAATAGGTTACCACTGAGGTTTTAACACTAAAGATAACATGACCAGATTATAAAATTATTTTACAATTTATATTACATAAAAGATTTGTGTTCAGACTGGATTTGAAAAGCTACAAAAATTTGTGGCCTTACTGCAAATCATATGTCAGAAAAGTATATTCTTGCTCTATGCAAGAAGATCAGAGATATTGATTGGTATTTGGAATAATCTGTTTCTGAGGTACTCCTTGCTTTGGGGAAGAAGTGAAGTAATTCTAAATAGGCATAATGAAAAATAAGAGTGGTTCACAATAAGAGTGGTTCAGAATTGCAACAGGCGGTGCAGAAAGGCTGTGGAATTATCATCATTTGAAATTTCCAAAACTACTGAAGAAAGGCCATCAGTGGCCAGGCCTAATGTTGAAGTGATCCTTGCTTTGAGAAACAGGTTAGACTACATATCTGTGGCTATGCTTTACCACACAATTTTCTATGTTTTCTATGAATGCTCCTATTCTGCATCAGTGCTGTGCTTGGCACAGGTGATTTGACACAATATAAGAAACGACTTAGTCGCATATGACTTCCCAAGGAAGAAGCCTGCTCTCCCTCCAGGCAGCAAGGATGGTGTATTGACCAGCACTAACAGTGATAACATTGCCTTATTTAACACCTGGGGAACACTCAGACACCACTGCCTGTCTTCAAAACAAGTATATTTCACTATCTTCTTCCGTTGTCAACCCTCTGTTGTTTGTGTATGTCCTCAGCAGCTTCTGTCATTGTGTTCGGACACTACGTAAATTAAACTCAAAGATTCTCCTACTCTTTCTCGTTCTTCCCTCCCTGGAGTGATAACCCAGGTTAGAGAACAGTCATGACCGCTGCCCTAATTTCTGTGCTGCCTCACGTGACTTCAGACAGGGATCTTGTCCCACCGCGTCACTTCTGCAGGAAACACCACTGGATTATTTATTTATTTATTTATTTTGTAAATCCAGTCATGCTAGTCTCAGTTCTAAGATGACTGAACAGCAATACAAGTGTGAGTTACCACATTGCATACGGTCTCACTATACACCACGCTATTATATCAGTGGAAGGACCAATACAGAGAATTTTTATAATTTGCAATTATCAAACTGTTTATGTGACCAGTTATCAAATTGCTATGAATGTGATAATTCACAATTATCACACAGATAAAAAAGGTTCTTTTCATGCTAGTTTTGAGTTGGCTTTATAAACTGTTCACTGGGAGAAGCAGGAATGTCACAGTACTAATCCTACATTGCTTTCGCCTGTATAACCTTTTAACCAAGTTCCCACCACAATTAACCCTTGAGCAAGTCTAATTTATATAAGGGAATGGGTCTTACAGCCCTCTGCTCTGCAGCTCCTGTAAAACCCCCTTGGGACTGCTTGCTCATTACTGCAGTACGTTAGAGAGTACTCAGTCCAAGAGCACTAAAACACAGCCTCAGACTGAAAACTATCGAAACCAACCAAACAGATATTAAATCAAAACCTTCTCAATCATTTACTTTCATTATATTCATTTTTCTAGCAGATGCTGGCTTTTTACATCTGTCTTGAGGATTTTCCACTTCCCAAACTGTTAGCTTTTCACACATACCCAAATCTTATCTCTGGCTGCAAGCAAAGCTTCTGTAGAGAAGAGTCCAGCAAGTTCATAAATCAATTTCTGAGGGAAAAATGTATTTTTTGGCAGACCCACTTATGCAAATCAGGGCATTTAAAGCAGGCCACTGTGGACATCTGGGCTACTGCACACCGGCTGAAGAGGAAGGCCCATTAGCCATGTGATTACAACGCACACCAGCATGCCTTGTGGGGAGAACGGTCCAGGTTGGGTTCTCTGAGCTGACTGGTGTTCATTGACATCAAAATCTTTTGAATCCCTGGGATAACTGGACACAACTCTGCAGAGTTTCAGCAAAGCAGAACATAAAAATGAAGCTTCTGGAATTTTCAGGTTGAAATTGCCACTTTAGGGGCAAAGAAACCGTGTCATAATACGGCCTTGGAGAACGCACAAGTCTCCTTCTGCATCTCAGCCTCGAGGCATATGTCTGCCTAGAGCAAATTTTCACAGCTCAGTAGAGAATCTTTGAAAATTAGTGTTTTTAATGTGAGTGTTAGCACAGTTTGTACCATGGGATAGCTTTGTGCAGGGGAGATGCAGAAGACTCAAAATTAAGAGGCAAAATCTGATAAAAAATACATGCTGGAGCTCAAAAGAAAATTAAGTGTCAGAGCAATGTAACTTGACAGAACTGGTGGAAATTCTTTTTTTTTCCCTCCTTTCAACATTTTTAATTTCCCAAACAAAACACATCATGGTACTGATGTGTACTTAGCCTGAGGAGACAGCTAAGAGAGAGGGAAAATTACCTATAGAGGAACATCCTGATCCCACATTCATGCTGTTGCCAGGACCAAACCCAACTGCAGCATTTCTACCTGAATGTGGCAAAAAGAGAGAAGAACGGGATTGTATCACCCTTCAAAGGCAGACCAGCCAGCAGAAGGGAAAGTCATGATACAGTTGTCTGAAGTTTGACTTTTCAAATCATGCTATTCCCTAAAATTCCCTCCCTTTCATTCCAGTGTTTTGTTCTTTGTTTTGTTTTAAAAAAAACTAAAACAAAAGACAATGTTCGCTTTTTGTAACATAGAAATACTTTGCTTTCTCCTGTGAATACTGCACTTACTACTTAGTAATAATAAGGATGTGCCTCTGTTTTTCTATTCAGAATCTTCTCTCCTCCCAAAGGGGCACAATCTTGCTATGCTTGGTTATGGATCTCCTCTCTCTGGATCATCAATCTTTAGTGAAGTGGCTCAATAACTGACCTTATTTTCAGGTGCTGAGCCCCTGGCAGCTCCCTTTAAAGTAAACGAAAGTTGCCAGAGGCTCAGCATTTCAGAAATCAGGGCACTTAAATTTGTTGCCTGTCTCTGGATTTAAAAATCTAGCTTGAGGTTCTCTTTTATTTTTTAACTTTGCTCTGTAATCCAACATCAAGGGAAAAGTAATGAAAGCAGACTCAACTACAAGAAAGAAGGGTTCCAGTTTTGGAATGCCTTTCTCTATCTGTTGGATTTAGTTATTAAAGAGACAATCTCAGCTAAAATAATGCCTGTTAATTTAAGTATTATTTTCTAACCTGTTACAGCTACAAATAACAATTAAGATCACGCAGCTCAGAAGGCTTTTTCATCTTCTTCAGCTTGTTAACTATGTTTTTGACAAGAATCCTTGTAAATCTGACATTCTCTCAGACTCGGCCAGGTTTACCTGAAATATTTCTAACAAGACAAGCCTGTTTGAATCATCCTGAAGCCTGCCAAGCCTGCCAGATCTTAAGTGGGCACAGAACTACTTACTTAATACGCTAACATCTAAACAGAAAGCCATACTTACAGTTGTAATACTGTAGCTTGTTACAGAACACAGATATTAGTGAAGCAAGGTCATCTCAAGAAACATGTACTTGCTTTAAAGCAGCTAATACAGATGGAAAACAAATAAATCAAAAATTACTCTCCTTACATGCAGATTGCTCTAATGACATCATGTTTTCTTACAGCTGTTACTCTCCCATATTTCAGATGTCTATTCTGCAGCCGAGTGGTTCATGACAGGTTTTTGGCTTTGGCCTATGGCAGAATAGTGCACTCAGATCTGAACAGAGGTAGATACACTTTTTGGACCAGAATTTTGGGGAACTGAGTCAGTTACTGCAGGTGCGGTCATGTTTGAAAGGAGGCAAATGTGCAGTCCTAAATGTACCAGAACTTTTATTTCTTCCTGAAAATATTTCCAGTAGTGTCACATTTTACCCTGCTTTTCAAACCAAGTAGCTTCCACTCTTTCCATCAAAGAGAAAGGAGATATGTGCAGTATGAGCTGATGAAGAAGCTACCAAATCTGCAAGGCATTGTAGCAGAAAAAACATGATGAGCTTTTTTTACCAGAAAACATATACTAATGCATAGTAAATATCCAGGCAAGTCTGATGTAAAACAACCATATCACTCATTTCAAAGTTATCAGGACTCCAGTTCTGTACGAAAAAAATAAGCAAGACTGAAAAAAAGAATCACAGAATCACATAATTTTCAGAGTTGGAAGGGACCTCTAGATATCATCTAGTCCAACTCTCCTGCCAAAGCAGGATTGCCTGGAGCACATTACTCAGGACTGCATCCAGGTGGCTCTTGAAAATCTCCAGAGAAGGGGACTCCACCACCTCCCTGGGCAGCCTGTGCCACTGCTCTGTCACCCTCACCGTAAAGAAGTTTTTCCGTATATTTGAATGGAACTTCCTATGTTCCAACTTGTGCCCATTGCCCCTCGTCCTGTCATTGGGAACCACTGAAAAGAGTCTGGCTCCATCCTCCTTCAGCCCATCCTTTAGATACTTGTACGCAGAAAATGCCACGAAAAGTTATAATCTACTTCTCCAGCATCTTTGGAATACATGCAATAATGCACAAAATGTCTCGTGTTTTTCTGATGGTGGTGAATGATTGTACAACACTTACAAATTGTGAGGACCACAAACATTTATTTGATCTTCTGGTGGGCAACTTCTGCCTGCAGATCTTCTGCTTAACCTAACTGCATGTAGGAAGGTCTTTGGAAAGTATCACTGCCTCGGAAGTAACAATTTCTCTTGCCCTCTACCATCTAATATTGGTGCTGAGACATTATTCACATCCTTTTGTGAACAAACCCCTGTAAAGCTACAGAGCTAACACACTCAATTCCAAGCACTCAGAGGCATCAGTCAGACTCCAGCGAAAGCCATGTCATGAAAATGTTTTAAAAATGCTGCACTTTTAAAAAATATTTTTTACTCTTGTTAATTATTCCTTAGTATTAAATCTTTAAGGACTTTATTTTTATCTTATTTTTGCATCATCTATACTAGAAATGTTTTTAAATAAAAGTCAAGATTTTGAAATAAATTTTTAGCATGAAAGTAGAGAATTTAAAGAGCAACACAAAAATAAAATAAAGGCAATATTTGAAGTAATACACAGTATGAAAAAATGGAATAACCTTGTTTTACATAGACCTGAGCAGTGGCGCACAGAAACTGGCTAGTACTAATTGCCGTGATCACAGATCTCAGAGAAGGAGCTGTACATTTTAGAGATAGAGAAGTATCAAACAGTTAGGAGGCTCTTCTCAGGAATAGAGTCTTGAGGTTACATGGATATTATAAATGTGAACATAAATCTCTACTCCATTTGTCAGAAACAACTGGAACAATTTCAACAAATTGGAGAACATTACATAAGAGCTAGACAAAAGTTAATCGGTTCAAGTAACATCCCTTAACAAATAAATTAGATATTTGTGCTACTCTTTATGTTAAAACAAGACAATCTGTGTTTCACACAGTTCAAGACTATACCTATATTTAGGCATCTACATGTAGGTGTCTAAGCTCCTATTATAGACAATTGAGATATGTCAAAATGGAGAGCAGATCTTAGAAACTAAACTGTCAACTAACATCTCTGCTTTCCCAGAATCAATGAATGGCTGAGGTTGGACAGGACCTCTGGAAAAAATCTGATCCAAATCTTTTGCCTAAGCAGGGCTACCTAGAGCCAGTTGCTCGGGACCATGATGAGATGGCTTTTGAATATCTCCAAGGATGGAGACTCCGGCACCTCTCTCGGCAACCTGTGCCAGGGTTCAGTCACCCTCACAGTAAAAAGTGCTACCTTATGTCCACAAGGAACCTCCCGTGCTTAATTTTGTGACAATTGCCTCTTGACCACTGCAAGCAACCCAGCTCCATTATATACATTATATACATTGATAAGATCCCCCTGAGCCTGCTCTTCCACAGGCTAAACAGTTCCAGCACACTCAGCCTTTCCTCATAGGATAAATTCTCCAGTCCTTTCACCACCTTTGTGGCCCTTCATTGGACTTCCTATGTCCATGTATCTCTTGTACTGAAAAGCTCAGAACTGGACACAGTACTCCAGATGTGGACTCACCAATGCTGAGGGGAAGGATCACCTTCCTCTAACCTGCTGGCAACACCCCTCCTAAGGCAGGCTAGGATACCATTAGCTTTCTTTGCCACAAGGACACACTGCTGGTTCATATTCAACTTGGTGTCTACCAGGGTTCCTTTGTCCTTTTCTGCCCAGATGCTTTCCAGCTGTGTGGGCCTCAGCGTACACCAATGCCTGGGGTTGTTCCTTCCCCGGTGCAGGACTTTGCTCTTGCCCTTGTTGAACACCACAAGGTTCCTGTAAACCTACTTCTCCAGCCTGTCCAGGTCCCTCTGGACAGCAACATAATCCTCTGGCATATCTGCCACTCCTTCCAGTTTGTGTCATGAGCAAACTTGCTGAGGGTACACTCTGTCCCATCATCCNGGAATAGAGTCTTGAGGTTACATGGATATTATAAATGTGAACATAAATCTCTACTCCATTTGTCAGAAACAACTGGAACAATTTCAACAAATTGGAGAACATTACATAAGAGCTAGACAAAAGTTAACCGGTTCAAGTAACATCCCTTAACAAATAAATTAGATATTTGTGCTACTCTTTATGTTAAAACAAGACAATCTGTGTTTCACACAGTTCAAGACTATACCTATATTTAGGCATCTACATGTAGGTGTCTAAGCTCCTATTATAGACAATTGAGATATGTCAAAATGGAGAGCAGATCTTAGAAACTAGACTGTCAACTAACATCTCTGCTTTCCCAGAATCAATGAATGGCTGAGGTTGGACAGGACCTCTGGAAAAAATCTGATCCAAATCTTTTGCCTAAGCAGGGCTACCTAGAGCCAGTTGCTCGGGACCATGATGAGATGGCTTTTGAATATCTCCAAGGATGGAGACTCCGGCACCTCTCTCGGCAACCTGTGCCAGGGTTCAGTCACCCTCACAGTAAAAAGTGCTACCTTATGTCCACAAGGAACCTCCCGTGCTTAATTTTGTGACAATTGCCTCTTGACCACTGCAAGCAACCCAGCTCCATTATATACATTATATACATTGATAAGATCCCCCTGAGCCTGCTCTTCCACAGGCTAAACAGTTCCAGCACACTCAGCCTTTCCTCATAGGATAAATTCTCCAGTCCTTTCACCACCTTTGTGGCCCTTCATTGGACTTCCTATGTCCATGTATCTCTTGTACTGAAAAGCTCAGAACTGGACACAGTACTCCAGATGTGGACTCACCAATGCTGAGGGGAAGGATCACCTTCCTCTAACCTGCTGGCAACACCCCTCCTAAGGCAGGCTAGGATACCATTAGCTTTCTTTGCCACAAGGACACACTGCTGGTTCATATTCAACTTGGTGTCTACCAGGGTTCCTTTGTCCTTTTCTGCCCAGATGCTTTCCAGCTGTGTGGGCCTCAGCATACACCAATGCCTGGGGTTGTTCCTTCCCCGGTGCAGGACTTTGCTCTTGCCCTTGTTGAACACCACAAGGTTCCTGTAAACCTACTTCTCCAGCCTGTCCAGGTCCCTCTGGACAGCAACATAATCCTCTGGCATATCTGCCACTCCTTCCAGTTTGTGTCATGAGCAAACTTGCTGAGGGTACACTCTGTCCCATCATCCAGATCATTAATGAAGATGTTAAACAGGATTAGACCCAGTACCGATCACAAGTTATTGGCCTCTAACTAGACTTCGTGTGGCTGACCACCATCATCTGAGCCCAGCCTGTTTTCAATCCACCTCACCGTCTGCTCCTCCAGCCTAACCATCAACAGCTTCTCTATGAAGACCTTACAGGAGACAGTGTCAAAGGCCTTACTGAAGTCCAGGTAGACAACATCCACCGCTCTCCCCTTGTCTACCACACCAGTCAGTTCATTGTAGAAGCTTATCAAGTTGGTCGAGCAGAACCACAAGATGGTCAAGTATGACAAGGCTTTACAGTGAGGCAAGTCTTTCTTGAGATATCACTAACTATGTCACCTAGATCTCACTAACAACAGTAGATGTTTGGTTCATTTGTAGATCCTGCATACAGATGCCAGGCCAGCCAAGACCTGCCTTCAGCTGTGTGGAAATGAGGTCCTGCTTTGCCAGGCCTTTTTTCCTCTTTGCAGAGATGCTAAACTCAGGCCTATCCTTGCTGTTCCCATAGCCAAGCAATAGTGGCTTTCCCAGAAAGCTCTGCTATGTTTCCTCTGGTGGCAGAATTGGATAATTCCCATACAAGCAGCCATATATGCTTCCCATAGACATGCCTGTCCTGCCACTTTGAGGTGCACTTCTGTTGCAAAAATGAAGTCTGATGAGCTGGGGAAGGAAGCAGGTAAGATGAAGAGGGCTCACCCAGAGCACTGGGTTCATTCTGCAGCCAACCTAAGGCAGCAAGGGTGTGGGGACCTTTCTTCTACCCAGATACCAGCAGTGCTGCTACTACTCTCCAAACTCTTTCTGGTGGGAGATAAATCCTTTAGCTTTTGCTAGTCAGAGCAATGGAACAACTGTTTGCTTCCTTTCACCTGTAAAAGATGGCAAGTCAAATGGAAACATCTTGTGAGCTGAATCCAGCTCATGGGCTCTCACTAAAAAGTGAATTTTATTGCATGAATTAATGCAAACAACTTCTCACCATAATTGGTTCTCTATTGCCATGTTCTAGAAGAAATCAGTTACTGCTACTTAAAAGCAAATGCAAAACAGTAGTGAATTACATCTATTCCATTTATATCCATTTTACACAGTAACTTAAGTTTCTACAGACCTATAGAAGCAGCCAGACTCTATAAAGCTATTTAAAAAATTGCAGCTCTTCCAGGCAGGGGACACCACTGGAAACATGAGGTAGGTCGAGAAAAGTGATTCTCCCCCTCTACTCTGCTCTTGTGAGACCCCACCTGGAGCACTGCATCCAGCTTTGGAGTCCTCAGCACAAGAAGGACATGCACGTGTTGGAGCGGGTCCAGAAGAGGGCCACAAAGACGATCAGAGAGCTGGAGCACCTCTCCTCTGAGGACTGGCTGAGAGAGATGGGGTTATAGTGGTCTAGTGGGAGATGTCCTTGCCAATCACAGAGGGGTTGGAAATAGATGATTTTTAGGTGCCTTCCAATCTAAAGCATTCTATGATTCTGTGATTCTATAAAAGGGCTTTGTTTTTACTACAAAAACATACAGAAGATTTCACAATTTCCTTCTAGTACAATTACCAAAGGAAAAATATCACAAGATCCTAAAATTCATGGTGATTCTTCAACTAGAAATGCTCTTTTAACGGTACTGTCTTGCAACTGAAGTACCATTATTCATGAGGATGAGCATTTTTTCCCTCTTTTCTTTTCACTGCATGGTCCTATTTCTGTTCTCAGTAGTTTTGCTGCAAACTTAAACACATTTTAATAACTAACAAAAAAAAAATCATCATAAGATTATGGATTTGGAACATATTGCGAAGATTTATCAATCTATTTTCTCTTCACTTTTTTATGTGTAAATCCAGTTGATTTCACTGGGAATTGTAATTCACAGATCTATAAAATTATCATAACTGTGACCTCTCTTTTATTCACATAGCAATATAAAATCATATAGGTCCACATTCAACAAAAGAATTAAGACAGGCGAAGATCTGCCCATCTCAGTTTTCAGAGACTAATTTGTTTGGGTTAAGCATCATTTGAAATGGCAGCACAGGGAATCCATATGCTTACAGTTAAGTTGTTAGTTTTTCAGCCTTATCTCAGAAAGAATGGAATCTGCCTAACCGTAAATCTTGAGAGAGTTTCAAAGCTTCCCATTTTGGTTGGACAATTTATTCAGTCTCTATATTCTAGTGATCTATATCACTGTATCTCAATGTTCAAACCACCTGACACCTCAGGTAAAAGACCAAACAAAAAAAACCCAAGCAAACAAAAAGCCCATAACCAAGCCCCTAACATTCCTATTAAGCAAACATCTTTTAAGAAAAAAAAACAAATAAAATGTTCACAGTGGATATGAATAGGTCTTGGTGAAGCTATAGAAGATGTCTTAATTTATTTTAAATGTTTTTTTCTTATCCTCTGTTGTGATGACCTCATTTTTCATGGAAGAAAAAGACAAAACAGAAAATCAATTAGATGATAACTCTTTGATGTCTCCTCCCAATGGAGAAGCAAAAGCTCTCAGGCAAATATTCTAGGAACAGGCATGATCTAATGCTGGGGGAAATCATCCACTATAAAAACACATAGAAGGGGAAGAGTTTTGCAGGATGGAAAGAGGATCAGAAAACAATGATGGAAAATGAATCAAAATAACATTGAACATTATAACAGTAGTTGAAATCTCAGGTAGTATCTGAGAACAAATTTTATAGTCAGATTTTAGAGTAGTTTATTCCAGTGTTGCTATTTAACAAACCTCTTACTGGCTGACTGGATTCTACCCCTGTCTCCTCTACTTATGGCAACAGTCCCTGTGGCCATCTTAGCAGCAAAATAAGAGCACAAAATCCAAGTAACATATATTTCATACTAGATGGATCTGCTAAACCACAGTTCAGTTTTCTCTGCCAATCACTGTCATATACATAAAAGATAGGCAGCAGTGGATCCTGCACAATAAGGAAGCATGGGCACTTTGATTCAAAAAATGCTAGGCAGAGCAGCTATCTTTTTAATAGCTTTTCTATAGGTTCCAGGAAAAAACATCTCACTCATCTCTTCATCCTGACAGGATTCACACCTTTCTTTCAGATTCCTTTTCTCCTCAGGGGAATGTCCTAATGGTAAGACACACTATAAGACATTTCGAGAATCAGAAACCTGGGTAGCTGGCTCTCTAACCCCCCTTTTATTTAAGATGCTTGTCTGTATGACTTAAAAAACCCCACAGTGTATCTCTGGCAGGAGGGGAAAAAAAAAAGTGAACATGACCGTATTCAGATCTGAGCTTTACCTATATGGGATGGACCCTTTGTGCTATCCATTCTTGTGCTCTGCATCATTCCCTGTCTTATGCTGAACAGGCATGAAAAAAAAATAATACGGAGTGGCTGAGACAATAGCTTATTTTAAAACAGATTTAGTGGTTTGCAAAAAGGCATACATAATTTTGCATGAAAAATATGTCTTCATCTTCTGCAGATCACTGATCTGATGGACTCACAAAATGCCTGGAAATAAACTGTCTAATTTGTAAATAACTGAGTTCAGCATTGGGAAACTTTCACCACGAGCAGCCAGATGGAATCGCCTGTCAGAATTACACAATTTGTTTGTTAAATTATGGGGACTGTGACTCGTACCAATAAAACTCTTCTACAGTATTATGTCTATACCCTCAGCTTGGCTAATTTAATAATGGCATAGGGTGAGTGAATATATTACTTCTCTTGTTCAGCTTAGTCTTTAATACTGAAGGGACAAGGTGATCTTCAAAAATTGTTTTCAGCCTGACTGTGTTGCTGTTTTATTCACATGTGTCAACAGCATCTGGTGAGCATGCACTGTGAATTGCTAATTTATCTCTGAGCTCTAAAATTAGTCCAAGTTCCGGAAAGAGCATGAGAGCAGTTGGTAAAACAATGAATTTGACTAGTTTGATCAGCTGAATATACCTTGGAGCTATTCCTCTCTCAAAACAACTTGTGCTGCTTACTACTACTAATTTCAAGGCTAAGTCTGAAATACTTGTCTGAAATTAAGAACTGACACACCTTTCACCAGCCTAAAAAAACCCAGTCAAAGTAAATATGAAGCTAAGGCAATAATTTAGATTTACATTAAAACTAAATTCAGATTTAGTTCACAATTAGAAAAGAGTATTTCAGATGATTACTGACACTGCTCACTCATGGAGCCCAGGCCATCGTCCCAGGTGAACACAAGATTTGCCTGAATCAGACTGCCTGCCCCATTACCCCAGTAACAGGTTGCAGTGAGTAAAGTGAAGCAGTTTCTCAACCAGGGAAAGACTAAAGCTAATCTCACGCTGTACTATAGTCCCAGCTTCTGACAACAAGAAGTAGCTAGACACTAAATCTTTTTCACTGCATTTAAGAGTCACCTGCAGACCTATTCTCCATTAATTTTTCTATGGTCTCTTATGGAGGACCCTGCTCTGTAGTCCACACACGCTCGGATGAAGGACTTCCACAACTTAGCAATGCACTATACCATGGAAAAAATCTAAAAAAATTTTCCTCTGTTTTAGATCAAATACCATGTGCTTGGTAGCATCCACAGCAATGCATGACACACAGGTCACTCTGAGGTGTTCCTAACTCCATTTACTGAAAGACACTTAGCAACTGTTTTTTTACGCTGGTAGCAGTCACATCCAAGAAGGTCAGAACAGCACAGAACACAACAGGTACTGGACCAAGATGATTTATGGGTGCGTAAAGGGGAAATATAAGCACTGGACATGTGCAGCACAAAGGTTCCGGGTTTAACAATACCAGCTTTCAATTTCAATACTTGCTTTCAATTTTGTTTGTCTGAGACTACAGACACTTGTTTGAGTGTTACATAAGACTGGGATAAATTTGGCTTAATGTTTAAAAAGGCATTTTAAAGTTGCAATTTCTTAATGTTATTGTTTTTTCATTTTATGTTGCTTAAAAACTAAAAAAGCTCAGACTGTTGTTCTTCTACAGAGCCAAAAGTGTTCTATGCATTTGCAACTTGTCACATTTTAAACACAAACAATTTCTAATGTAATTATGCTAGGACTATCAGGAACTGTTTACATTTATGTAATATATTAGCAAAGATGGCTCTTTCAACCACTGAAACTAATTAAGGATCTCAGTTTTTAAAAAAAAAGAAAAAAAGGAAACAAAAAAGGAAACCCAAAAGCCCAGTGTTATGATGGATAACCCCATGAGAGGGAAATGTATATTTTGATGAAAATATTACACAATTGACAAAATGAGCATTTGGAAATAAACGATACATGGGCATTACTATTCATTTCAAGGAGACTACAGCCAGGTGGCATCTGCTTCTGAGGTTATACACTGAGAAAGCAGCAAGGAAAAAAAGAATCAACCTTCAGGAAATCCTGATCGTCACCCGCTTGCAGTGTGGCAAGGCAAGATCAAGAGAGCCACGCAAAATCCCTCGCCTCTTTCAGGGGTATCTGGATATAATTCTCTGCATGGCTTCTAAGGACAGTATATTTCAGATCCATTTTTACTCCTACAAAAAACCTGGAAAATCCACTCATGACAATTTTGGGTACTTAATGACTTAATTTGGTCTCAGCTCCTTTGAACATAACAGCTTTAATCAGCTGAACTAGCTGTGTCTTGAGTAAAGCCATTCTGAGGATATAAGAAGAATAAACTACAAAGAAAAATAAACCTTCTACTGCAAAGTTGGCCTTTGACAGATGTTACATATGAAATGTAATGGAACAGTCGCTCCTGAGTAACTTAATGCCACACAGAGACTACACAGGAATTTAGTCCAGGTAAAAATATACCAACAGAGATACCATGATTAGCAACATTTACATTCCTAACAAAGACTGGAACTTCTTTCAAGTCATCTAACAGTAATTTTCCATTTTCCAGAACCTGACTGAGATTACACAAAGCTTTCCAGGAAAGGAGTGTGCATTTCCAATACGTGCCTGGTGGTACTTGCCAAAAAAGGGGCTTTTAGGTTTATGGTGAATTGTGAATTAATTATTTAAGGTACCATGTTCAGTTAGAATGGAACCATTAATACAGGAGGTGCTTGACACCCCTCAGCCCTTTCACCATTTTTAGTGGCTCGCTCAGTGATAATATTATAGTATCCAAAGGCAAGGCTGCATGAAAAGCACTATATTAAAAAATAATTTAATACTAATTAAGTACTACATTGTACTTTTATATCTAGATTTACCAGAAGGGCGCTATACTGCTGTCTTACCCTGGAAACAGCTCAGGGAAGGAACCACATCTGAGGAGGAGAGTTCATACTGTAGCTCTCAAGGTCAAACATCTAAAACACACTCTCGCAACTCCTCTTTCTTCCTATTGTCTTCTCTCTTCTGGCTCAGTGAGCCTGAATGGTTCAGAGCACCATCACTGCCCCTTTCCACCCGTCTGATCTGAGAAATCAAGGCCCACCACGCTGTTCATGCACCTTCATCTGCAATCCGTGCTCAGCAGGAACCGCCATCTCCCTCATATTGCAAAGAGTTATAAGGACTAGGTATTTTAATTTTAAAGGGATTCATTTTATGAAAAGAGTTCTTAATTGTATTTAAAGAGGAAAATATTTCTTAGGCAATTTTGTGATAGGAAAATAAAATCCCCTTTTGAGGAGATCACACAAGCATGTCGTTGTGAAACTCAGAATTTCTTTAAAAACTGCAGTTAGGCTCTATCAAGAGAAGGAATCTTTCCTTGAGGTGTTAAGAAAGCTCTCTTGCTAAATTTGTATTCAACTCATTTGCATATAGGCAGAAAAATAGTCAAATACAATATTGGACTTTTTAATGCTTCAGTTTCACCTGTTTTTGTTGGGTTGTTTTGTGTTTGTTTTTTTTTTTTCTGTTTCTTTTTCCTTTTAAGTTCTTCTTTCATTATTTTCGTCTCTTCCTCACTGAAGTGACTAGGGCTGTGTAAATGCTACGGGCTGACCCCATCTCCTGGGAGCTGCTTTCCTCTGAGGCTGGGGTGCTGGACTCCCACCTGAGCGTCTGCTCCGGGCCTGATCCTGTCCCCCACCCACAGGCAGACATCCTAGCCTGGCCTTGCCTGTCCCCATCCCCCGGGAGGTGCCCACTGCCTGGGGACAGAGCTGCCCCCCAGCTGCTCTTGGAGGTCCCACTTCCAGCAGCCCCTGGCCCCCAGAGGGCATACGACCAACCCCAAGCCCAGCTGTGTAGGGTGTAAATGGCAGGTCCAGCCAACTCCAATGGACCCACAGATGGCCAACACTGAGCCTGTCAGCCATGCTGGTGGCACCTACAGGAAAGCATATTTAAGAAAAGGCAGAAAACACCATACAGGCAGAGGAGGAGGGAATGAAAAGTGAGAGGAACCGCAGTGTGAGCACCAAGGTCAGGGAAGAAGGAAGGGAGGAGGTTACTCCAGCCACCAGAGCAGGTATTCCCCTGCAACCCATGGAGAGCCCGTGGCAGAGCAGGTTGCTCCTGAAGGACTGCAGCCCATGGGAAGGACCCACAGTGGAGCAGGGAAAAGCATGAGGAGAAAGGATTGGCAGAGGCGAACGGTTACAGATTGACTACAACCACCCAGTCCCCACCAGCTCAGGGGGAAGGGGGGAGCTGGGAGTGAAGCTGGGCAGGAGAAAAAGGGCTGTAGGAAGGTAAGTTAGTGAGCAGCTGGGTGGATGTTTGGCCCTTAGCCAAGGGTAACCCACCACAACAGGTAACGAGTCTCTCTTCCTGCAGTATTAGGTTTGGGAGAGAAGAAGGGGGGTCACTGCATGTATGAGTATTATTTTTCTATAAAGTATTTCAATGTACCATTACCTGAAGACATTTGAAGTGAGTTAAATACACAATGAAAATGGGGTGGGGTGGTGGTGGTGGTGGTGGTGGTGTGGTGTTTACTATGTTTAGTGAGCACCAACAGCCTTCATTTTGAGCTTATTCCTTCCCTCTCTCTCCCTCCCTCTCTGAAACTAAGCTGAGCCTCCTCGCAGCTCCTCCCAAACTTTGTTACATTAACCACCTTTTTGAGGATGTGATTAACTTACTGCAGTCCTTGGAGGCTCTTCTAAGCCTTTTCGGTTTTTAAGCTGAAAACCTAGAAAGGCTTTTCCTCTCCACAAAGTAACTCATAAATCTAAAGGCTGGAGTCCTCTATTAGTCATTGTGACCCTTGTAACCTTAAGCTGCAGTTTTAGTTCAGAGGATCTAAACCGACTGCAAGGTGTTACTGCTTAGAGAAGAATTCATTTCATAGGCTCAGTGACTGGACAGCAAGTAGAAGTTGACACTGTTATGATCTGTTTCCATGAAGGGCTTAAAATGGAAACACAGAAATATCAGTATTTCAAAGATTCCAAAACTCGTTAAAAGATCAAAGCAACTAGCACATGAGAAAAAAGCCCAAACAAACTCAACGAAAACAAAAAAAAACCACCCAAAGACCAATACCTTCTATAATGGAATGAAAAGGAAGATTTTCATACAGAAGATGTTTACACAACATCCTTTTCATAAAATGGCTGTTGATTAATATCAAAGTGCCTTTTTGCTAGAGTGGGAGTATCCTCTTGCTTAATAAGAACAGAAAATTGTATTCAGAAAGAGAAGAGATATGAGTTTCAAGTCCTGTTGCTATACTTAAATAACATCCCACCCCTATATGAGAAGAACTGAAGAGGACGGCTATACACGTGCATGTTCTGAAACCCCTCTAAAATGGGAAGCTACTTAGACAGAGGATGAGATTTTCCCCAAAGTCAGTGCTTGTACCCTCCTACCATATAGAGACACTGGCTGTGTCTTACAGTCTTCTGAAAATCCCAAACACAACACCAAGATTTGTGAAAACCGCTTACTTGTGTTATTCACAGAGTCTTTCTCAGTTAAGGAGCAAAGGTATGGGAAAAAAACCCTGCCTTCGAAGACATATTTGTTCCTCTTCTCTTTTGCAATCATTCACATCAGAATCCAAATCAATTTTCTCTTCGGAAAATCCCAGGACTTCCCCACTGATTGCAGCTACTGTTCCACCCAGGATCAAGGACCAGTTAGCTGGTTAGTGTTGTTATTTGCCATTTTTCATAGAATCATAGAATCATAGAATGGTTTAGGTTGGAAAGGACCTTGAAGATCATCGAGTTCCAACCCCCCTGCCATAGGCAGGGACACCTCCCACTACACCAGGTTGTCTAAGACCATGTCCAGCCTGGCCCTGAACACCTTCAGGGATGGGGCCTCAACAACCTCTCTGGGCAACCTGTTCCAGTGCCTTACCACCCTCAAAGTGAAAAACTCTTTCCTAATGTTCAATCTAAACCTGCCCTCTTCCAGTTTAAAGCCATTCCCCCTCATCCTATCACTACATGCCCTAGTAAAAAGTCCTTCCCCAGCTCTCCTGTAGGCCCCCTTTAGGTACTGGAAGGCCGCAATAAGATCTCCCCAGAGCCTTCTCTTCTCCAGGCTGAACAGCACCAACTCTTTCAGCTTCTCCTCATAGGAGAGGTGCTCCAGCCCTCGGATCATCCTCGTGGCTCTCCTCTGGACATGCTCCAGCAGGTCCATGTCCTTCTTATGTCGGGGACTCCAGAGCTGGATATAGTTCTCCAGGTGGGGTCTCATGAGAGTGGAGTAGAGGGGCAGAATCACCTCCTTTGACCTGCTGGCCACACTTCTTTTTGGTGCAATTTTGGCGCAAAAAATTTTGTGGCTGATCTGAGCTCCTTAGTAAAGGAGCAGGCTGGAAAGGGTGAGCCCTGGCTTTGGAGAAAACCCAGTTTACAGCCACAGAACATCATCAGATGCTGCCATTCCTTTTTTAAATGTGAATTATTTTTAGAATTATTTTTACTGGAAAACATTTGGACCACTCAGTTTGTCCTGTAAAGCACTTGTGGTACAAAATTCTACTTAGTTCAGAATTTCTTTGTGAGGTCCCCATACTGAGTATGTAACAGATTTTGCCATAGATGACATCAGCACGTGCTAGCAGAAAGCCAGGTGGAGTTCCTCATTCTCTGCTCCTCACCCACCCCTGGCCAGCAGCCAGATTGTGAGTATGTTCAACAGCTGCAATTCTACTTATGAAATGGGTAAGAAGCATAAAAGGGCAATTGAAGGCACCTGAAGCATGCAGAAATTCTGCATCTGTCTGCTGCAAAACTAACTAGCAGATGTCCTCTGGTGATTGTAATTGGGTCCCTCCATCCTTGTCAAAGTTCCTAGCAAAAACTGCTGAAAATAAGTTCTTCTTAGGGGGTAAGTTGTTGCTAACACAGGAAGGTGTAATTTCCACCTCTCTGCACCAGATTTATTGACTTTTTTTTCCTGTACACAGATGGATTATCATTAAACAGTCCTGGAGAAATCTCAAAGAAAATCAGCAGGCTGCCAGAATGACTTGAAATTGCTATTTATATTCATAGCACAATGATATGTGAAAACTGCTTATGTGTGTTTTTCACAAAGATCTTTTCAATTAATGAGCTAAATGTATGGGGAAGAAAACTCTCTTTGAAGACGTACTTGTGCCTATTCTATTTTGCAGCAGTCAACACCAGTCTTGCCTCAAAAAAAACCCCAAACCTTAAGTGTGCAATGGTTTCCCATCTTATCTGAGTAAGACATTATTCTAATATAATCTGCCTTCAAGCTCTGAATATCAGAGCTGAGAATGATGTAAGGCCTATTAATAAAGCTTATCTATTTAACCCCCAGGTAGACTAAGCCATTTCTAGCTTTTTTTTTTTCCTTGGGTATATTAATCTTTAATGGTTTCTAATGACAGTAATTTGCATTTATATCATAACTCCCTTACAATAAACACCAAACAAACTTTAAAAGTTAGTTTACAAACTCCGGATGTAGTTTCTTCATCCTTACACTGTGCAAAGATCCATAGACCTTAACAGGTTTGTCAGATTCACATCAGTCAGACCAGAACATAGGATCAAGACCCAAAGATGCATGCGCCATATTAGGAGTATCTTTGATTAAGGGACAGTCATTTGGACCAGAAGCAGATGGGCCTGTACTGTGTAGCATATCAATATCATCTATGTAGGAATTGCACCTATATAACATTGAAGAATACATTGGGTTTACCGTTCAGGTATCAGTTGTTTATAGGTGGCATATGCCATAAAGTCAGTGCTTCTGAGACATCATTCTCACTGCATACATAATATACTGATATATGCAGGAACAGTGAGTGAGTTTAATGCAACCTGAAAGTGTCAGAAATATTGCACAACTACATTAACTGCAGCACTTTCAAAAAGAGTAATAGGCTCTGAGTATAGTCACTGTATACGTTCAGGAGATCTCACAGGAAAGATTTCTGAAAGTGTCAAATTTTTCTGTAAACTATTAGATTTCATTTAACAAAATTTTCATTTTGGGGGAAAAAAAAAGAGTTGTTTTCAGAAGAAAAGGACTAATTAGTCCCTTGGAAGACAACATGTGGTGACTGCAAGTAAGAAATGCAGCAGGTTTTTTTCACAGCACTCAACAATACTGTTCACTGGCTTATATTGGAACAGCAAAGTAAAAAATATTGTTCTATTTGTAACTAAGGCTAATAAGTCATTCAGAGGCTGTGATATTATCTAAAAGACTAGGTGACCCTTACCCTTGCTAACAGTCAGACATCAGAGGACATGACAAAGCAGGGTTCTCATAGCTTGTCTCACTCAGAAGGAGCACAATAAAGTAACACATAATTATCTTCAGGTATCATAAATGTACGTTCCAGATTGTATTCAACATTCAAAGGGGAAAAGAAAAAATGATTAATTTAAAATAATATGCATTTGTCACAATGCTATGCTAAGGAATTCTTCATGCTGTCCTGCCTTCAGATTTTTGTAGAAATAGCACCCTTTGAAGTTCAGGTTAAAAATGCTCTGTAGATAATGATCAATTTGTTCTTATTCTTTCCTTATTCTATCTCCACTAATATCATTCCAAAGTATCTATTTGACTACCTTTTCAGTTGGAAAGTTTTTTAATTTTTATATGTTATGCTAGAATCATAATTAAAGCTGTTTACATCACTGTAACTGCATGCTGGCACATACAAAACATTTATAAATTCTTTAGGCAACGTCTGCTCATAGCTACCATGAATTACAAAATCAGACTAGCAAAAAATTTCCCAGCAAAACAAACCACAGTGTAAAAGCACTGAAAATTGCCTTTTTGAAACTTATGCCTTTCTGAACCTAAGAATAGAAATTTAATGAATTATTTCCAGATTATATTCTTAAAATATTAACAGAAACAAAAATAATAAACATCCTGTTCTTTTCAGTCTACATGTGGTGGTTATTAAAGATATTTGGATAATATTTGCCAGCAGTAGCAATCAAACATAAAAACTTCTCTGTGATAAACTGTGCAGTGATACGCATTTCTAGAACTCTAGTGTAGTAGTGGAAAGCTTGCTGGGTGCTCGTCTTTCTCCCGCAATGTCAAAACACATGGGGAGAATGTTTTGCTCAATAAGTTCATAATTATCCAGATGTGAGCAGAATTTACTCTTCTTTGTTGTCAATAGATCTGGCCTTCAAATTGAACTATCAGTTGGCTTTAGTCTGTTTCTCATTTGTGAACTGTAAGACTGACTTGGTCTTTATGATTGCTCTGATAAATTATTTTTAAATTGAAATATATGGCTCAAATCTGCGAGTTTGTATTTAAAGACTTAAATATTCTCAACTAAGATTTACCACTCCAGTCATAGCAGTTGTTTTGTGCTTTAAAGTATGCGTGTACACATCAACAGAACGTGTTGATAATATTATTTCTGCCACATATATGCAATTTCTCATTATTTTTTTAAAGGAACAATGCCTTCAAATAAAATTCCATATATATGTTTAGATACACACACATACAAACATGCTTCAATATTAATATAAGCATTGTTGAATATCAAACATTACCAAACATTTTTCTGCAGTATCTCTAGTTCTGGCTGAGACAGTGGTATGAGAAGGAATCAGATACTTGGCTCTCTGTGAGCTTTGCTGCTTCTACTATCCAGTTCAGAGAAGTGCCAAGACATCTGAAAACGCTTCTGTGATTCTCCAAATCTGACTGGCATTTGCTAGCTAATCCATCTCACTGTGCCAGCGTGGTTAGCAAAAAACTGGCATGGAGGAGAAAACCTACATGGAACATCTACAGTACTTGTATTTTGGCAAAACAAAGTTTATATCTGTACTGTATATTTCACATGTACACCCCTTTATGTATACACACACGTGTACATATATATAATCTCTTTATATATTTGGATGCATGTCAGGCTTTCAAGAAGCTACTGGACATGTTGTCATCACCCCACACAGCAAGATACACAGTCCCCCGAGACTTCGCCCAGCAGAAACACTAAACACTTCCTGAGACGCAGTGCGCAGTGTAATCTATGACACCTATACACCTGCTTCAAATTTCCAACCGAGCTCAGTTGTACCTAGTTAAAGAGCTCCATATCTGCTCTATTTCCTGGTATAAATGTACCAGCTGTTTACATTAGCACAGAAATCTTAAAACAGTTCCATTTAAATAAAGGTCTCTTAGTCTTCTTTCAGTCCATCTAAGGACTTTCTAATTTTATACTGTTTTTTTTCTTTCTCTCTGCTACATTAATAATGTCCTAAAAAATATTCTAGGTGATTAGTCATATGGTGTGCAACTGTGTAAAGAAGCACAGCCAAGTACAATAGGTTTGCTTTTCTTAGAATGATGCAATGATAAAAAGCTTGGAGGAAAATTCAATATTTTGTTTCTGAATCGGTCTTATTTATCTTATTCCTCTGTGTACAGAAAATTAAGCTGTCAACTATCATTTAAGATGACTGCTTCTAAAACAAATGCCTTGCCCAATAGTTTTAAAAGACATTATGTATTTATCCTTTAATTTCTTTTCAGTCACTGTGGGTTTAAACAGTCTTAAAGATGGAGTACTAAAAATCAAACTTTGGTGAAACAATTAAAGTGCTTATTCTCTACAAATGTAGTTAAAAAGACATTATACTGTGGGAGTTCAGACTCAACTACCAACAGGAGAACAGGTTTTTCTGGTCTACAGGTCCTGATCTACAGGGGGGGGGTTTGGTTTTTCTTTTGATTTTAAATGACAAAGAAAGGAGTTTTAGTAATTTTGGCAATGTTTTTCACAAACTGTTTCACACCATGTTTCACACAAAATGATTCTTTTAATAATTACTCAGCCTCTATATCTCTCTCACCTTTGACAGGACGCTTGCCTTGTGTCTGTGCTTCTTAAGGAAACCTAGCAGAAAGTGACTGTGAGAGGACATCCTGGCTAGAAGCTATGGGGACAAAGTCTGTGGCCAAGATTCCCTCTCTTGCTTATCAAGTGGATCAAGCTACCCAGTCTCTGCGTCCTCCCCTTTTCCATGCAACTTTGGGTATTTCAAGCCCCATGACTTTGTTTGCAAGATCCTTCTTGCTGATGCACAATTTAGCATTTAGTTTCAACAAACAAATATTAGGAGAGGTGAAATCATCCAGAAAAAAGATCAGATACAAGAAGGGAGACAGAGCCAGAGAGTTATTTCACTCTAATATAATTAAGATAAACAGCATAGTATGGGAAGATGAGCAGAGTAACCTTTTTTCAGTGACTCAGTCACTTGTTACACAGGGTAGCCAGGTTGAGGGAAGCTCTTATGAAAAGTCTGAAGGGAAGGAGAGGCTCAGGTAGGGATTCTTGCTGGTCTATCAGCAACACAGACATTTTCCCTTTTCTATCCCTTATTATGGCATAAATGTTTGTACTGTGCAGACTGCAATTTCTAGAACAGCATCTTCTTCAAAAAGAGGTACTTTTTTCTTTCTTTTTTTTTTTTTATTCTCAATTGATGGATCAAGAATGGGAATCTTCAGTTCTCAGCACTGAAATTTTATTTTGCACTGTATTACCTAGTGGGGTTCTCTTTCAAAAAATTAACTCCAGTAAGCGTGTCACATTCTGCTCGTAAAAGTAAATGGGCAGAGAACACTATATTACTGCCCACACCGCTCTAGCATAAATAGACAAAATAGTCACTTTTCTTTCCATGCAAGGTCCTTGTAATTCATTGTAATAGCCCACCTCTCCACCTTCCTCATCAAAAAAAGTGGCATTCATACAGACATAGCATTATTAGCAATAAGACTCTAATGAGACATTTTTTTATAAACAGGTAAACTGAAAACTGTCTAAGACTTCTGATTAATGGCTTTAACAGTCACAATCATCCCTACATTTGACAAATCAAGGTACCGTTTTACATATATTTCATTTTTAGTATCTGCTGTACAGAAGTTAAATAATACTCAGTTTGCTAAATCCTGTAGTTGCTTCCTATTGATTCTACTTCAAGAGCACCTGGAGGTTACTCTGCAGCAAGCATAATATACATACCTGTTATAATCAAAACTGACTACAGTTCAGTGGTATTCAGTGGTCATTTACAAGCAATGTGTAGGTTTTTTCCAGTGATTTCTCCTGTTTACACATATTACAGTTTTTTATGTTCTGCTATTTCACTGTAATACAGCCATTATCAAGAATATAATACCCAAGACTCCTTTTTATGAATAATATTTTTCTTTACTTACATAAAATTGTTGAAAGGATGTGATGACCAGTATGTTACGAACCAGCAATAAATGTGAATAACTGGAATAAAGAACTGCTGTTTAGAATGAAAATATATAAAAGGGTACTTTTAAACCTTCACTTATTGCTCTCTGTTGTCAGAATGAATTTATCCAAATATTTTTCTGGTCTTCTACAATGATGGCAAAGACTTCAGAGTTGAAGGTGGAAACAAAAGTTGCTAAACTAAAGGTAACTGTCATAAGGTAGGTAAACACAGACTCTGTTCCCAATCTGTAGCACCAGCCTCAGCAAGAGCCAGGGAAGACTCTCCTGCGAGTGCCCTCATCCTTGAACACCGATGCCCCATTGAAACTGCCAGAGGGATGAGCAGGTCATTGCTTTTGCAGTCCATCCTCAAAACGATCAGTGAATATACTGTCTTTCTGCAGGAATGACTGCAACAAAGAAAAACTTAAAAGGCTATTCACGAGCGTTTTTCAGGCACAGAGGATTTGAGAGGCGTGTTGGCTAGACAGAGTACAAAAGGGAGCCATAGGGAGTCACTGGGCCACTGACTAACTGTGAATTGTGTGAGAAATAATTACCCTTTACCGAGAAATCAGTCTCCCGCAAAAAAAAAAAAAAAAGAAAAAAACCAAACCAAAACCAACACCCCAACACATGTGGCTCATATCTTTAAATGGCACATCCAATTGAAACTCATCTGAAGGAATATCAAAAAGAAAATAGATTAGGATCTTTCTCCGAAACTTACATCTTTTTAGATCTTCCCTGTTTTCCTCATAATAAGAGCCATTCCACTGCTCAGGTCTATGGCATAGAATTTTGTAACAAAAAAGCTTTTGGTGCATCTGTAGACTCATTCCAATCCGTACATTAAGCCTGGCCCCATGCAAGGGTAGAAAAAACTTGGAGACCAATACAGCAGGAAAACTTGACAAACTTTGTCATTTATTTGAATCAGCTGTGTGGGAATAACAGTATGTCTGAAGCTACCTGCAGGAGTCAGACCTTCGATACCCTTCTATAAAATAACTTAATGTCAAAACTGAACTTTTACCAGCTGACAGCAAACATACAGCAAGTTATCACTGATTATAAAGGGCTTTTCTGGTATCACAGTAGCGATCACCACAAAAAAGTCAGTAACTACCAAATTACCAGAAAAGTATCTGAAATGCCAGTTTTCCCTCCATATGTTCAAAAGAGGAAGTAAACATGGTGATTGTGCAGGTCAAAACAAAAATTAAAACCTGATGTTCTATGCAAATAAAACATCTCTTCTGCATATTTAATTCAAGCGCAGTGTCTTGCTGAAAGAAATGTCAGTTTGCCAGAGCTCAGGACTGACAGGGCACAATCTGGGACGTGCCATGGGAACAGCACATTTGGCATACTCGCTGACTGCCGTCCCACCACTTGGCATTCGTGCACCTGGCAGCTCCCGGCGGGATGAGCAAAGGGTGCTGATAGAGTTGCTCATCTCTGGCGTTGGCTGCTGCTTGCCCAGAGTAGTGAAGGTAATGCAGCAGTTTCAAGCCAGACACACAGGGGTGCTCTGGCTGGAATACTTGTCTCCAGCTATGGAATCTATTTCGGTCTGCAGTCTTCATCATATAGGGAAGAAAGTTGACCAAGAGTGAAAGAGTCTCTGTTTTTGCCGGTTTGTTTACATTTTGCCAACAGAAGACAGCTATAACGTTGCCCAAATGTTACCATAAACGTCCCTCTTAATCATTACAAAGATACTCTTTTCCTAGGAAAGTTGTGGTTACCCCTTCACATCCTGTAACTCACCCGGAAGTTTTCTGTTCGGAAGTTTTCTCATGGAATAATGAAATGTTTCACTGTTTTCCCCCCCCCCCCCCCCCCAAAAAAAAAAAAAAGGATAGTTGTAATGGTTGTCCATTCTAGTTGTTCCTGTGTGTTCAGTCCCAGTGATCTCTCATTAAGCATTCAAATCACAAACATGTGTTACAGCTTGCTGCTCCTGGCAAGATGACAAGATCATGAACCAGCTCAGAAAGCAAACTCCTCTCCCTTTCGCTGTGTTTGTCCAGGCCAGAACTGGATTAGGCAGAGGACAACCTGAATTATGCCAAGGTGCCGGGTTGCTGCCACCTATATTACACATTAGCACTTGCTATTTCCTGCTAGTCAATTCTTTGCTGATTTCTCTCCCAAATAGTACTTCTTAGACAATACCCAGTATAATGTACAACCTCTGCAAACTGGCTTGCACAATATAGACATACAGGTCTCCTCTTGCATTTGAAAAGCCAGCTGTTCTACACATGTGAAAGGGCAGGCTGGGTGTGGAGGATAACAACAAGTTATTGCAGCAGCTAGAATTTTAGGTGGCGAAAGTATCATTAACAGGGGGTGTGTATGTAAGAGCGTGGACACATATGAAATAGATAAAGATGTAGTTTGGGTATGAAACAAGCTGCATTGCAATATGGTAACAGAGACTGGGGTACTCCTGCAGTTGCACTCCATGCTTTAGAAATGAGACAAAGAACACAATGTATTGTGGAGCTTCTATGACCAAAGATGTTCCCGTTAAACCTAAAACAGTACACAGTGCATCTTTTTACCCCACTTCCTGGAAGAAGCCTACACAAGAGGCTTTGTGACAGGTTGTCTGTACTGCATTTTTCAGGTGCAATGTTACAGTCCTTTTAAATACTGGATCTTGTTTTCCTACTGTAAAGTAACTGCAGTGTTGTCAGCTCTCACAACTTTATTCTGATGGTTGCTGTACTTTTAAAGTCTCTACTGTAATAATTTTGTCTTGCTTGAGAATTTTAGCCTCTGTTTAAAAAAAAAAAAATTAAGAATTTTATTTGTCTGGTGCCATAGTATGCATGCAAATACATGAGCCTGATGAGCCATAATTGCACCAGTAAATAAGACTGATGGAATCTCATCTACTAAAGGATATTGCAATTTTTGAATGTTCAGGTCTGAACAGGCTCATAGTCATCTTTGTTCACCTAATCAGTCCAAGCTTTGCAACTCTTAAACCCAATAAGTAGGGCAGAAATACTCCTTTTGTATTGGCTCCCCAGGGCAAGAAAGCAAGAAATGTTATGGTGATACCTTTTAAAGCTGAATTACTACAATGTCTAATCAGTCAGACACAGGAAAGAACCTCAGAGGTTACACCAACTGCAAAAGAAACATGAATGAATGAATGAATGAATAAGCAAAGCTTCCTGCAGCCCTTGGATAATTTCTGCTACTTGTGAAAACCCATGTGGATTTAATAGCTGGACATGCTGTTAAGCTTGATGATATTATGTACAGCACGTAATAAAAGAGGAGTATTGAACAGAGCAATGAGAAATTTATGCTTTGACACAATTTGTGTACCAAAATGATCACTCTTCAGCTGTGAAAATTGCCTTTGTTTGATCAAACAATGCAAAATGAATGACATTAAGACAAAAAAATGTCTCCCTGTTTAACTTTTTCTTAGAGGAATGAAAAACATTGTTGTTGCTGTTGTTGTCATTGGTGTTGTTTTTGTTGTTATTATTATTATTACTATTATTATTATTATTTCTTTAAAGTAGTTGATATTTTTCTGTATGTGAATACATCTGGGACCGATAGCTTTATTTGGAATGCTTTACAGGAAGTGCCTTATTTAACGGGTTATATCTTCATCTCTTGGACGCACGAGTTCATATGCCCAAAGGACCTGGATGCCTGTAGTCCAGCTGCTTCTCACATTCCTTCAAGTTATCCCCAAAGCTTGCAAGCACAAAAGCATGTTCAGTCTCAAGCCTTTTTGACAGAGGTTGACACTGCAAAACCCCAGCCATACTTGTGGTGACAAGAAAGCTTCCAAGAGAGAACATCCCCTGCCCTGTGCTCCCAGCTAAAAGAACTAAGGAGCTCAGTTTCTCCATCAGCAGCAGACTCAACCTGGAAATTTCAGGTGCAAGGACTACTTCCAAGGCTCTACAAGCTCAGGCTCAGTGCAGTGCCTGGATGAAGAGGTGCTCCCAGTGCCATTCTGCATTTGCAGCTATTACCAGAGAGAGTCACCACTCCCTGCTCTACAATGTGCCTGCAAAATCTCTCACTCTTCTCTGCTCCAGCTGAAAGAGGGAAGTAAGAGTGTCCTTGGACTGGAATTGTTATTGTTTCCAAGACCAGCAAAGCCATTCCTGGCCTGTCCCCATTTAATCACAGAGACCCAGTGATGGTGTCCTTTCTACCTGGGCTAGGCCAGTATCCCATACTTTTTTCTTTATTAGAAGACTATACCATGGGACAAAGAGGCTGGGGAAATTGCAACAAATACATAGACAAGTACTAAGATTTGCTTCATCTTTCAGCCCCAAATGTTTATAGAAGGCATCTACTCTATGTGGAGCAATATTCACTTGGAAAGACTAGAAAACTTCACTCTTTACTCCTGTGTCCTGTCTTTCTTTTTGAGGGTGTTCTCCCCAATGCAGCTGAGTGTCCTTGAATTCACAAACTGTCATATAAACAATGTCATTAATCATGTACCAGCGATGGTTACCACTCTAGGACACATCAGTTGTACTGAGATGAGGACAGCCTGCTCTATACTTCTTCCAAATTTCAGAGAGTGGTATCTCTTTTATTTTTTTCAGTAACATTAATCTTTTCTTGGTTTCATATCCTGTGTGTCTGCATTAACCCAAAGCACATTAGAATTTCATTCTCCTGCTATTTTCAATCCGACATTATTTCAGAACAAAACAAACCTTGTTTAACTTCTATCGAGGGAACTTCAAGTAGTCTAAGGGATGATGTCCCACTGCATCTTTCATGAGGAAATGCATATTAGAAAAGCACATGATGCATTTTGGCTCCAGCCACAATATTTTAGATGAGTTTGCCTGGAAGGAAGCCAAGGAAGGAGAAAGTATAAACTGACAGTTTTGTGATACTGGTGTTATTTCATTGAAGGATATTTTTTGGACATGAAGCCTGAAAACCTCCTCCTTGCCAACAGAAGTGATAGCTGTAGAGAAGAATTGACTGCAAACAGTTGTCCTTCTCTTTTCTTTGTTATGTAACTATTAACAAAGACATTAAAACAAACCACAGGATGCTGTCATTCAAACATGTTTGCCCAATTTTCCTCTGCGTTGATTTTCTCTCTTAAGGAACTCACTGTTGAACCCTTAATTACAACCACAGGATTTCTGAGACAGGCAAATTTTATTTAAAGAGAATCATACCCAATGGCAAGAATAGAATACAAAGTAGTAGAGATCATGCACATCAGTGATTATTGGTGTAGTGACACTCCTGTTTGTACCAACAGTAAAAAGCAAAGTTATCATCAAATATATTAATTATTAATTGAAATGAAAAAAGAAAACGTTAAGCCCTGAGTTTTCTTTTAACCTTTAGGAAAAGCTAATGAACTCCTAAAATAGGTTTAAAAAAATCACAGCACTGGCATATTTTGAGAGTCCTGTAAGGTCAAAGAATTAAGTGCATTTTGAAAACTAAATCACAATGCTACATATGAATCACAACCCCTCTCTTTCCCTCTCTCCCTCTCTTCTTTTTAAAAAGATAATAAATGGATATAATTCTAGGTTTCATAGTGTGTTTCATACTGCATCTATTTGGAAGTAGTCTAGCAAATTTTTCCTCCACCATCTCTCAGCACTGAAGAGAACCCTTCAATGAACAACTAAAAACCAAAATCAAAACCAAAAAAACCCCTTTGAATTATCTCTTCACTTTTTTCTCCTGTTCTTGTCACTAGTCATGTTCCTCTTTTGGCAACTGTTATCTTGATGTAGGCAAATGACCCCTTCAGCCTTATACAAAGACATTAAATTTGTTGACACAGATTCTTGCCTTCCCCAAGCTTTAGTTCATCATCTTTGTGATCTCTAAGAATAACCATTTTATGGATGTATCTACATTAGGGTAGTTCTGCAAGTCACAGTAATGAAAACGGCAGCTGGATCAAGCCATTTGTTAGAAATCTGACAAGTGTGAAACTGGAATCTTTTTTTCATTTTCTTTCTCTCCTTGTATTAAATTTTGGGTATGTGTGTTTATACACCTAGGTTGAATAATTACCAAGAAAATTAAGGGAAGATTAAAAAATATGAACTAAAAAACCATATACATAACCAATGAAAAAAATGAGGTGTTTTAAATACAAATTTGTTGGCCTTAGGGTTACTCTCAAGCACTCTTCTTTTCACGTCACCAGATGAAGAGATCAAATGGCCAGATGACCTGCAAGACCAAATTGCCCTTGCTTTGCCGAATTCTCAAAGCATGAATTATCTGTGTCATTACTTCACTGTCCATAATCCTCTATTTATTTCAGACTATTGCTATACTGGGTGAAAAATGACGATTAAACTTGCCTGAAAGTGCATATTCAATTCACACAACAGAATCTTCTCCTCAGACTACTAATGTGCAGGAAAAAGTTTCACAGTTCTGTTTGAGGAATAGAATTTAATTTCTTTTTAACAACAGACTTAGTTACTATAATCACAAAATATTATCAGTTAGTCAAAACTGTTAGTAAATCAGTTATCAGAACCTACAAACATTGGGTTACCCTCCTTTAAGTACCAAAATCAAATTCATTACTGCTGCTCTGTAAATGAAACAAGGCCAGATCTTGATAATACTCCCCTTGATGGCAAGCATCCCATTGATACCAGTCTGCTAGGAAGTAGGATCTAGCCCAAAGAACAATTTCTGTCACTATCCATGAATTACACTGTTGTTTAGTGTGACTGAGATGACCTAAACCTTCATTTGCAGTCACCCATATTTCTGTAAAAACTTTGTTATGCCCTTGGCTTTGCTCACATTTTTCAGCATTTTAATAATATATAGAAAGGATGGCATTTTAAATTTTATCTGGAGATACAACTGAATGTGGGCAAGCCTTTCCTGAAAGAATTTGAGCTTTGAAACACTTAACAAGGGGGCTTTTGTATGAAAGGTAATTGTGTGTCTATGCAGACAACTGGAAATCCCATTTGTTTGTCAAAATACTGTGAAAATGTGTTTATGCTACATCACTGGTTTTTAACTTCCTTCTGCTAAAGTATGAAGCCATCAAATGTCAAAAGAGCAAAGTCAGGTGTACACAGCAAAATAAGAAAAGGAAAGAGAGGAAAGCTTACTTCTGGGGCCAGTAGAATCAAAGCTGTGTTTTTTACTACAGGAATGCTGGACCCAGACTCTAATTAAATTTCTAGTCTGTGCACGAAAACAAGCTAATAGCCACATTGATTTCCTAATCATGCATGAGTACGTTATTATTCATAGAATCATAGAGTCATAGAATTGTTAGAGTTGGAAAGGACCTTGAAGAGCATCGAGTTCCAACCCCCCTGCCATGGGCAGGAACACCTCCCACCAGACCAGGTTGTTCAAAGCCTCATCCAGCCTGGCCTTGAACACTTCCAGAGATGAGGCATCCACAACTTCCCTGGGCAATCTGTTCCAGGGTCTCACCACCCTCACAATAAAGATTTTCTTCCTGATATCTAATCTAAATCTACCCTCTTTCAGTTTTAAACCATTACCCTTCAACCTATCACTACATTCCCTGACAAAGAGCCCCTCCCTATCTTTCCTGTAGGCCCCCTTTAAGTATTGAAAGGCTGCTGTAAGGTCTCCCTGGAGCCTTCTCTTCTCCAGGCTGAACAATCCCAACTCTCTCAGCCTGACCTCATAGCACAGGTGCTCCAACATTCTGATCATCTTTGTGGCCCTCCTCTGGACCTGCTCCAACAGGTCCATGTCCTTCATATGTTGGGGGTCCCAGAGCTGGATGCAATATTCTAGGTGGGTCTAACAAGAGCAGAGTAGAGGGGCAGAATCACCTCCCTTGACCTGCTGGCCATGCTTCTTTTGATGCAGCCCAGGATACAATTAGTTTTCTGGGCTGCAAGCGTGCATTGCTGGGTCATGTTCAGCTTCTCATCAACCAACACCATAAGTCCTTCTCCTCAGGACTGCTCTCAATCCATTCTCCACCCAGCCTGCAGTTGTACTTGGGATTGCCCTGACCCACGTACAGGACCTTGCACTAGGCCTTGTTGAATTTCACGAGGTTGGCATGGGCCCATCTCTCAAACCTGTCCAGGTCCCTCTGGATGGCATTCCTTCCCTCCAGCACGTTGACCACAACATACAGCTTGGTGTCGTTGGCAAACTTGCTGAGGGTGCACTAGAACCCACTGTCCATGTCCCCAACAAAGATGTTAAACAGCACTTGTCCCAGTACTGACCACTGAGGAACACCACTTGTCACTGGTCTCCACTTGGACATCAAGCCATTGACCACAACTCTTTGAGTGCGGCCATCCAGCCAATTCCTTATCCACTGAGTGGTCCATACATCAAATCCATGTCTCTCCAATTTAGAGACAAGGATGTCATGTGGCACAGTGTCAAGTGCCTTGCACAAATCCAGGTGGATGACGTCAGTTTCTCTTCCCTTATCCACTAACTCTGTAACACCAACATAGAAGGCCGCCAAATTTGTCAGGCATGATTTGCCCTTAGTGAAGCCATGTTGGCTGTCACCAGTCACCTCCTTATTTTCCACGTGCCTTAGCAGAGTTTCCAGGTGGATCTACTCCATGATCTTGCCAGGCACAGAGGTGAGACTGAACAGCCTGTAGTTCCCCTGGTCTTCCATTTTGCCCTTCTTAAAAATGGGGATTACATTTCCCCTTTTCCAGTCAGTGGGAACTTCACCAGACTGCCACAGCTTCTCAAGTATGATGGATAGTGGCTTAGAAACTTCATCTGCCAATTCTCTCAGGACCTGCAGATGCATCTCATCAGGTTCCATGGACTTGTGAACCTTCAGATTCTCTAGATGCTCTTGAATCTGGTCTTCTCCTCACTCTCCCAGTCCCTGCCTTTGCCTTTTGTGACTTGGGTGGTTGGCTAGAGCACTTGGTGGTGAAGACTGAGGCAAAACATTCATTGAGTATTCATATTAAGGATTTCTTGATGAGATCTCTTTATTTTTTTTTCCTTTTCTATCCTCTTTTGTACTAGTGGCTAAAAAAAAAGATAGTGGTAGGAGGTTGCATGCTTTTTTTTTTTTTTTTCCTTTTAAATTTTGCATTAGAAAGCCACTGTTCTGACATAGATTGGGAACTTAGCACAGTTAGGACTGGCACCTGCTTTCACCTTTGTGGTACTACCTGCCTCCCATTTCCCCCAAAATTCAAAACAGATTTTCAAGACTGATGTAGAATTGGGAGATATCACCTTTCATGTTATTTAGCACTTTCATGCATGATGACCCAGATATCAGTTTCTGTGTTTTCAGCATCACAACATAAAGGATGTTCTCACTTCCAGGGAAGAAAAGAGATTTCCTTCTCACAGAGAAGCCTCAGTGAAAATCTCAGCGGGTGAAAACTAGGTCTCATATCGTCTTTCCTTTCATTTACTCAAAATATAGATGGGAGCAGCAGCAGAGAGGGACATGAGTTACAAGTCTCATGGTAACATCAATTTTTATGTGTAAAGGACTATCAACATTATAAAGAATCACTACAGTTCAGGAATCAGCCTCAAAACCCAAGATAACCTTAACAGTTATCTTATGGGAGCTGATATATTCCCTGTAGAAATTTGGTGCATATTTCCAGGCAGATATTAATACTCTTTCATACATCAGCCACTTTCCTTGACACTTTATTTGCCATCTCTGTGGTATTTATAAAAGTTTAAAGCTAACAGCACAACAAATACAACTAATGGTACTGCAGATGCATGTAAATCTTGGGCAGAATAAATTATAAGTGTCACAGTAAACTGAAATTAATGGGGCAAAAGCTGAGTGCCTGAAAGCAAACAGGTATAGTTGGATTAGACTATCCACTCAAATATTGAAGCAAATAGCCCTCTTGCTGAAGGCTAATTGCTTCCCTGGCATGATACTATAGCATGTTTGTATAAAAATATAAAATCTTTACTTCTCCAAAAATCGATGGGTGAGCTAAGGCTGGGCCAGCCGTAGTTACTTGGTTCAAACCAGGTAGGGACCTGAAGAAAGACAAAAGATTTACCTTTCAGAACTGCAGAAAAGATTAATGCTTTTATCTATATATGAGTTGCTGAGAAAGGATCTCCTAAATCCTATATGGCCTCAGGGACAGATAAAATATTCCTTTTTTCCATCCTCCTCTTTCATTCAATCAAATACTGGTTTATCTGCCACTTGAGTTCAAATTCCCTTCTGAAAGGGAGTAGCCAGATTTATCCAGCTTGTGACCAGGCAAGCCTTGCTTTCTCTTTAGTACAGCTGAGGGTGAGTGCACTGCTGTTGTACTCCTCTTCCTCTGCCAACAATGAGGCAGCATGTTACTCATGCCAGGTGCAGTGAATGCCCTTTGAGAAGAGGTGATGCCGGTCAGTGCCCAAATGCAGGGAAGAGAATCATAGAAGAGTTTGGGTTGGAAGGGACCTTTAAAGGTCGTCTAGTCCAACCCCCCTGCAATGAGCAGGGACATCTTCAACTCGGTCAGGTTGCTCAGAGCAACCTGAACTCTGCTGCCAAGCTGAAGTAGAAGGGGTGGCTACGTTGACTTGTTTTTCTTAGTAGCAGCCTTGTCCTTAGCTGGACAGCCTGTCCTTATCTTAGTTTTAGCCTTAGTATGGAATGAGGGAATAACTGCAGAGAAACTGCATATTCAGATAACAGCAACTTCCTCATAGACTGAGGCTCCCAGGGAGACTGACACAGAGAAGAGTCTGTAGCACTATCTTTACACTTAGCCTAAAAGAAGCGTCCTATAAAGTGTTAAGTTCCCTTTTCCTTGTCCATTCTTTTTTGAAAAAGCGTCAGTGGGCTTATGAGACCAGAGTTAAACATGGAGTATCAATGAGTAAGAGGAAAACAAAAACAAAACAATAAAACAAAACAGTAGACCCATTAGCCTGAAGCAATAGCACTCTGAACTGTGATCTATACTTACCCTGCAGGAAAACAGAAAGCCAGAGATTTTCCTCTTGTTTAATGACCTTGCCTGGCATCTAGCAACTTCAAAAAACAACAAGGAAGCAAATATATCAAGAAAATAACAGATCTTTCCAGCAAAGCTGGATGAACTCTCAGATTCCAAACTGTTCTCTAGATCCATTTTCTCTTCTGCATTAATTTTGTTTAGTGCCTCCCTTGCTGTGGTTGTGGACCCTATTGCCAGGACCTTCAGAAGCTAAGGACTCCCCAGATTTTGTACATAAACAAGGAATGCAGAGTATAATGGGCACATCAATGCCTTGTCAGCTCCCACAAGCTCATTCATACCTGATCAGATAGTGTGTGTATAACACTTTCCTGACACCACAGTAAATTACAGCAAATAACCCACAGCTCTCTAGAGATGTGAGGGCAGATGACATTAAATACCTTCCAGAAGCACTACCTTCAGTTCATTTATTCATCTTTTATCACTGTCACATCCTTCTGTGATCCATACAGGCTTAAAATACATGAGTGGAGAAAATACAGTAATGTGGACATTGGACTACGTAACAAATTGTACCCTTAAAACATCTCCTTTCCTACAGATTATTCCTGCGAGGTATATTTCATATTTGCACTGTAAAAGGAGTATTAGTAGAATAATTGCATATTTAGAGATGGAATGAAGAAAGCAAGCCTAAGAAAGTATCTTCCCACCTATTTTTGACCGTTCTCATTGATTCTTTATTTTTAAAAATACTTTCCTTTCACATATTTCAAACTTTGTATATGATAAATGCATTTCACACAACTGTTCTGTCCTTTTCTCCCACATATCAGTCACTTGTTCAAAAAATGCTGTTATTCCTTTTATCAGCTGCAGCATCCCCTGACACTTTGCAAGCAGCAGTACCTTTCTAACAAAATCTTTAAAGTAGCCTTTCTGTAAATGGCAAGGGAGCCCATCAGGAGAAAAAGCTCAGACCTTTCATATGAAATTGTGCTGCCTGGGCAGTTCTGGTTGTTAAGTTTAAAGGAAGGTAACCCATCTCTGGTGTTCACCTTAGTACTTGTCTCCCCTTTGTGTATGCACACAGTTCCTCCATCGTCTGTTTCACCAGAACCTGCTCTATGCAATAATCACCATTGACATGGAAGCACTAATAACCACTGCAGAGAAGATAGAAAAATGTCATTTCCACAAGTGGACTTGCAATTTGCCGTTAATAACTCAGAGCTGGTTGAAAAAGTGCTAACCCAGCAGATGAGGTGGAATCCAGTGGAAACATTCTCACTTCATATCATACATTTTGCTCTTCAGTTTCTATATTGACAAAAAGAGTAATTGAAAGTGTTTGGAGATTTTAAATTTTACTCATATAAATTTTGTATTACAATCTTTCTCAAGATTTTATTTTGCCCTTATTCCTAAGAATTGTATTTTGAAATGCTGGGACTGTGAGGAGTACAGAAAGTCAATTTCTCAACTATTACCATGGACCTATAATTCGGATTTCCACACATTTTTTTGCAAAGGAGAGGAAAGACCTATCCTTGGTGGCAGTGATAATGAAGACAATAACACAGGTGCTACATACAACGCACTTGTCTTGATGGTCCGACAGATTCTTAAGAGGAGGACAACAAAAAACCTACACTCTGTGGCTCTGAACAATCACACTAGCCACTGTTTATATAATAGACTAGAAAAAGGATTTGGATTTTTAAATTATCTGCTAAAAAGGAACAGAACTCCTTTTACTACGTGGCTACCAACAAAGAAATTAAAAATCAGCACCTTCAGATTGGGTTGCTTAAATAACGGATTTCCAAATGTATTTCAAGTTAAAGAAAAAAAAAAATTAAAAACTAAAATTTGAATCCATGCCATGCTGGGCGACTTTTTGGCAAGAAAAATGAAAAAAAAAAAAAAAAAAAAAAAAAAAAAAAAATTAATTTCAGGACCAGCAAACATTCTGAATGACACTAGAAATGCCTCTCTGTAGGGTTACTTAATTTTTTCATTATGTTTCCATTTTGAAACTGAAAAAAAAGTTGTTATGAAATGAATAATCAGAAAGTTTAGATTTACTGGATTTTCTCTGCCTTATCTGGGCCAAAGCTATGTGATAATTTCCAGGAACAGTAAAATGAAAGATATCAATTCCAAAGGACTTTAGTTTGATCTAGAAGCAATAAATAGAACTGGGTCTGTTCCAAGCACTGTAACAAGAGAGCAAATGCCTTTTTAAAAACCTTGTCTTCTAGGTTCACCTTGCAACATACGTTCAGTGATAACACACAGCTAACTCCACCACTCATTTCCCATTCTACCTAGCCCACGTTGATTTCTGAAAGAGAAGAAATAAAGAAAATGAAAACCTTCCCTGGTGACATGATGAGTCGTGTGTAGTGAGGAAGAAGGACTGAAATGAACTGCAGAATCTAGTAAAAAAATTGTCACGGGGTATTAGACAGAAAAAAGTGTATGCTACACATGGCTATATAGCAGCAACTAAGACTGAAGTATCCTGTAGTGAAGTAGCAGAGGCTAGCAGAGCCTAATTTGCAAATTTTCTCTCCAAAATATAGTCTAGATAAGACTGAGAATACCACAGAGGATGCTGTAAGCGAAGCAGAAATCAGAACCCTCAAGTCAAGGGGAAACTTGGAATAAATTAACATGAAACATGTATAAAATAAAAAAAAAAGGTGATTTTTTTCAGGCAATGAACAATTAGTCTATCAGAGTAGTTTTGATATAAATTATTTACCAATAGAAGACAGTTTTGTTGTATGAGAAACACCATGAACATTTCAGACATAAAGGGATTTTGAAAGCAAATTCAATAAAATCCATGAAAATCCATTAAAAATACCAACAACTGATGAAAAGTTGCAAGCAGTGTTTCTGTCACAAAGGTGGCCTTGAATTTCAATGGCTTTCAAGAAATGTAGTTATCATGTTAGTGACTTTGCTGGTGCAAAGTAAGATTTAGATACATTTGCTTCTGTATAACTATTGTGACGTATACTGGACACAATAGTTTTTACCCAGGCAAACAGGCTGCTTGCAAAAGGGAAAATTAAGAATTTTTGCAGTTAAGAAACTGCTGGACATGTATTGAGACTGAGCTGACAGTTCATGCTGGTTTATTCTTTCTAAGTTAGTGTTACACTGTAAATACTGTTTTTCTGTTCACCATCAAGTCATCAGACACACACACGCACACAAACATCTGTATTTAATTTTTCATTCATGCTTATGCAATAAGCAATGACAAGTAGAGTCCCATAAAATTAGAGAATAGTCTTATTCATACTGATTTATTGTTCCTAAACCATCTGTTATGGTAGAACAGCATAATATCTTCATATTCTATGTAACAATGGGGCCTTTTAGGAAGATGAACTAACGTCACTCTTAGAATTTATATATCTGATCGTTGCCTATACTTACCTTTACTTCGCCTTTCTCCAAATTTCCAACACTATTATTTCAAATAGTGCTTGCACTTATGTAAAAATTTTTACCTTGATGTGCTGTCTCACAGTGTTTATTATTACACCCAACTCCATATAAATCATAACAGAAAGATGTGGACCTAGATTGGTTCTGAACAAGTTTATCATTTCGTTACTATCTTAAATCTTAATTTATCCCCAAGTAATTGAAGGATAATTAGGATTTGAGGAATAACACAAATTTAAAATATTAGGAAATCCATGTTCAAGTCATGTGTCTACTATTTTCTTAGCGGAAAAGGAAAAAAGAAATTATTTTAAAAATTCAAACCATTAGATTCCCAGATAATCCAATAAAGACCCCTTTACACCTAAGCATGTTACCATTTTTCATCCATTGAAACTCTGAGGTGTTAATTTAACAATATTTTAAATTTAACAATATTGTTACATTAACAATTTAATTTAACAAGAATTGTTTTTCTTCACATGATTTACATTTTATTGCTGTTATTTACATTTCTACATGTCCTGAGTACCTTTTAAATCTATTCCTGTTTATATTTTCCCTCCTTTACATTTTAGCTGTCATTAAACAAAGCGTAACAACTTATGAATATATTGCTCTTACAATTTCATTGTGTTATTCTTTCTAATTCTGTATCAGAATAATTATAACTACATGAAAATCGCTTGCATGCTGGCTCTTATTGCCTGTGTTTCGGAGCATACAATAGGTGTAGGTAATTTTTATTCTATTTCTAACATGTGTTTAGATGTATAATAACATTTTACTATAAATAATTTTCTATATACTCAATAAAAGCTATTGTGCATGTGAATGTCTGAGCCTTCATAAACAGATCTGGTAAGCACAGTTAGAGAAGCTATTTGTAATATTTCTATTGACTGCAAAAAATGCTAATAACAGCAACCTGTTCCATAAAGTAACACACAATATTCATGTCCATTTTGTTCCTGAGAGCCACTTGGTTAAAATGTTTTAAGTTGTTATAGAAACTAGAGTTTTGCAAACATTTGCTGCTCACAGCATGACATCTCCAAGTTGCCTTTCAAAGAAAAGCTCTAGTGTGGTAATGAATATCAGCTAACTCTCCAGAATTTAAGTTCCCTGCTGAATTTCATCGTGCAAAAATTATTCTGTTATCAAATGGCCTAACTGTTCCTGTCAGGTGAAGCACTGGGAAATTCTCCAAGCATGATGGTCCAGCTTGTCCCTCCTTCCCCACAGAGAACCTTTCAGAAACCATTGCTGTAGCTTGTTCACTGCTAGGGACTTCCCCATGCTTACATCAATTTTCAGATGATTTCTGCGTAGTTGCCTTTCTAGAGACACCTATTGAAGCCATGGAACAGAGGTGGAATCTACTTTTTCTAATTCTTGCTGCACTCATGAACCTTCATGAGGCTTTAGGTAAGGGGCTACAATATGGGACAATGCTCACATTTCCAGCAGCGTCTACAGAAACAGTGTCAGAAAAAATGCCTGTCTACCAACTCCAAAAAGTCAGGCAAAGTGTCTATAGTAATCATATTAGTCATCTCAAGATGTTTCTTTTAGTATGCATTGTCGTAGAGTACTCTGGGGGATTCAGCAGAGTTTCTGGAGAAGAACATACCAACTGCCGCGGCTCTCTGTGGAGACTGGCAACCCCATTTTCAGGCTGCTAACACAAAGAGACACTGTGTGACTGTTCTGTGCCCAACAGCAAGAATTGCAGGGCAGTTATTGTCAGTTCAGGATCTTGCATGCAGCCAGATGCCTGAACTGTTGTACAGTTAAAGTACAAGAGCAAGACTGTTGTATCCCTCTGCCTGGACATTTCCAGTCTTGTCCCCAGCTTCACCTGACTGGACCTCCTCAGCTGGTTCTTTGCAAAGCTGCCCACACTTGCTGCTCCCTGCCAGGGATGGTGGCACTCAGTTGCTCCCAGGACTGAAATGGAAACAGTTTACTCTTCCTGTGGACATATGACAGGAATCAATGGAAAGTAGCTTCTTTATTTTACAGCAAAGTGACACTAAGCAATCCTGAATAGATTGGATATACATTTTTAAGCAGATTACCTTTAGTTCCCTTGTGTCTGTGATGTTTCCAAACAAATTTCTTCATATGTACTTTTATATATAAGATCAGTTACTTATAAATATGATTAGTTATGAGACGTAGTCCCTGGAAAGACTCAGGCATACAGTGGGAAGAAGAATATTTGTAGACTTTTTTAACTGAAGGTCTATATTTCTTAAAACCCGAAATAATTTGCTGGTACTAGTTTAACTTTCAAGTTACCCTGTTCACATTGTGGACAAAATTGGATAATTTGGTCTCCAAATATGATTTGGGAAATATAATATTGTCAATCAGACCTTGTATTCTGATGATTTACTGAAAAATAAAATAACTTAAAATTTGCAATATAGATATTCAGGAAAACAGCACTAGGCAATATTTCAGTAAACTCCTTCCTGTACCCCATGTTGTAGGCGAAAATGCAAGCATGGTTACACTGGAATTTATTTTTGGAGGATAAACACACATGATCTAAATCATCAGTCTATTACATGGCCTCTATACAGTCAGCAATTGCTTTGTTTCTCATACCACATGCAAAGAAATGATGGGGCTCTTCGTCCAGGTGCAATATTAGGGTCTACTGAGAGCCACTGCTTTCCACATTCAACAGTTTGCATAATTGAGTATTTGATGCCATTTCCAAATTTCTGATGTATTGCTGTATCTTTTATTTCAACCTTTGGTGTTGCTATTTTGTCATTTTTGAAATGTATTTTCACACTCGTCTCAGGGACACGGGTGTTACTGTCTTTTTGCTGTAGCCTGTGAGGTCTGGTCGTCCTCCAATGCATGATGTTTAAAATATTTACATTTCTTATGTATGTCACTGCTGATGATAAGAAATTTGAATTTATTTTGTTTATGTTATGCTCTTTTGAGTGTTATTGGACTGGTCCTCTATACTGCTTAGTTTTCTTCCAGCTCTTTTAACAGAGTCCAACAGACGATGAAGGTTTTCAGAGTGGCTGAAGCTGTCTGGCTACACTACCATATGTTCCCTTTTCTAACTTTGTTTCTCTGTTCTTAATCCAGATGGCTGTAGAATATATTCTATGTTTTAGTGCAGTTTAGATTTTTTGCTGCATCATTATGTTGTTCTCAGGTGGCAAGCCAAAATAATTTATCTGTTATCACGGCTTCAGAACTTCTGCTCCTCTTTTGTACTGAGTTGCTACATTGCTTTGCTATTCTTGATTTTATTATTTCTTTATTCTAACTATCATTTTATTTCTTCTGTAGATACAAAAGACAGAAACTTGCTTTTATGGTCTATTCTGTTTTCTAAGCTACTGTCAGCACATTAGAGGTACTGAAGTACTTTGTGACATACAGGATACCTCTTCCATCTACATTGTCTTTATCTGTCATCATGTTGGTGATTTTTGGATTATGTATAGTCTTTCATGAGAGCAGTGCATATACTGTATCATGCTGAAAGTCTATCTCATGTTCTTGATAGGGAATGGCACCTGTGTTGTAAGATAGGACATGACCTCAGTCACTACATTGTGACTTTCCTGGTGATTTGGGGGGCCAGGCCTCATCTTCAACTGACATCTCTGGAAGCTGAATAATAGGCATTTTAGTCACCTGGATGCTTTCAGCAGTGGCTTTTTCATTATGCTTCTGAAGCTCATGATCAAACCTCACCAGGCACAAAGCAGATGTACCTTGATGTGATGATTTCATTCCGAAGAGCACAGCTAGTGGCTCCTTTTCAGTACATTCACACTCCCTCACTGAGTCTTTCACAGACTTTTTATCAGATGCACCAGATTGCTGCTTTACTGCTACTACAGCTCCCTGGATAAATCAAGCAGTATGTTCTCAATTGTTAGTAATACGTAGAAACTTCTTTTCCAGGTGCTATTCTGCAGCTTTTGATCAATGCAAATCCTTAGAAACAATAGCAAGTTCCCAAGAATGTGATTTCATAAAAAGCTCTACAGTTGAAGTACTTTCTTCATCCACTGAAACACAAAAAAAAGCTGTTGGGATTTTTTTTTTTTTTTCATGAAAAAATAAGGGACTATGGTAGCCTCAGAATAAACAACATGAGCAAGATTAGGATACTAGTATGATACTAACATGTTCTAACCACCACATTATAGACCTAGTTTTTCAATTTTTCCTGTTAGGGCTCTTCCGTTTCAAGAACATAATTAAATATCCACTTCACCAGGAAAGTGTTCATTTTGCAACCAAATAACTTCAGAACTAAACGGTGGGGGGTCTGGAGACCCAAATTCCCATACGCTTCTTGGAGATCAGTCTATTGCCTGAAGACTTTATCTTCTCTTTTGTTTTATTTCCTAATAAAAAGGTATTCATCTAACAGGTGCATTTATATTAAGAAGGTGTGACTCTTCTATATGACCCCGTTTCTGCCATTGCTTTGTCACTATAGACCACTATTTTCAAGAGTCGTAATGAACTTTCTCTGCATTCTTGTTAATACATTCCTTTAGCAACTGCAGCAGGGCTGAGGTGAATGCATTTTGGCAGTCCTAAACCATATGTAGGGCAGTCTGTTCAGAATTTCGAACTGCTATTTATATGTCCAGTTCACTAACACAATTACTCATATTGCTGGCCAAGGCCCATAATAACTACCCTTTCACTTAATGATGATATTCTCATATTACACTGGGCTGTTTCAAAATAGTCTGCTGTCTCGTAACGTTACATAGGTACACCTATATATCAGCCCTCGTAAAGTCTAAGTGACATCCCCTTTTGTTGTTCAAGGTTTTTTAAACTCTGCTTGCTTTTCCCTATTAACAGGTCTTGTCATAACCAGCACAAAGTTAGATTGTGCCAGTCCACTTCTGCCTCTCAGCACTACCAGTAATGCATTACAGATGCCTTCCTAATCCCGCTGTGATTTAACTGTTGTTGATTTAACAACACAGTGGCAAATTTGGCTGTTGTATAGCTGACAGTCTTTTCATGCATTATGTGCACACTGAGAGTCTTAAAATCTGTTAAAGTCATACTCCAGGCAGTCTTCTTTGCATTACAAGGCTTTAGTCTTCAGTCATGCTCACATTACTGATGTTCTCCAGGGAACTCACTTGCCTGGAATATAAAATGTGTATGTACTGTAGCCTCCACTGTCTACAAGCCTGGCATTGTCTTTGAGCTTTTCATGTTTCTTTCCACGCTGAATACTTTGAACCATTCATGGGGTCTACTTTTTTAATTCATCTTTCTCTAACTTACTCCCGTATCTCTTTGGTCGGTGACTCCATACTTCTTTTGTGACCTGCAATTGTGAACACTCTTATTTTGTCTGTGGTCTAGGATGACTGGGACTGATGTCCTAGAAGCATTCCTGCAGGGGTGGGCTATTTTTCTCAGTTATTTCTCCAGTAAGCTTAAGTCATGTGTGCCAGAGCCATATCTTAAGTATCTGTTTTTGTGCACTGTCAGAGATGGGATATTGGGTTAGGAGGAACTGTATTCTGACCAATTACAACCACACTCATATTTTTAAGGACTGTAATATGTCTTTGACATCAGACCATCAAACGATTGTCCTTTTCTTTGCAAAATTGATCTACAGAAAATTCCTGAAAAATGGGTAACATTGGAAAAAACAAGGTCTTTTGAAATGTGCAGATGGAAAGATTATGTAGCCAAAAACTGGCACAGGTTAGTAATCTCAGGTGTAGCAGATTTTTCACCTATTAAGAGAATAGCATTGGTGCGACATCACCTTGAGTGCTGTGTGCAGTTCTGGGCCCCACAATTTAAGAAGGACATAAAGGTACTTGAATGCGTCCAGGAGAGCACAACAAAGCTGTTGACAGGGCTGGAAGGCACGTGCTGTGAGGAGCAGCTGAGGACTCTGGCTTTGTCTAGTTTGGAGAGAAGGAGGCTGAGGGGAGACCTCATTGCTCTCTACAGCTCGCTGGGTGGGGGAAGTAGAGAGGGAGGTGCTGAGCTCTTCTCCCTGGGATCCTATGACAGAATATGTGGGAATGGTTCAAAGCTGCATCAGGGGAGGTTCAGACCTGACATTAGGAAGCATTTCTTTACCGAGGGGGTGGTCAAACACAGCAACAGGATTCCTAGAGAGGTGGCTGATGCCCCTCCCCTGTCAGTGTTTAAGAGGCATTTGGACAATGCCCTTAATAACATGCTTTAACTTTTGATCAGGCAGTTGGACTAGAGGGTCATTATAGGTCCTTCCAACTGAACTATTCTATTCTATTCTATTCTATTCTATTCTATTCTATTCTATTCTATTCTATTCTGTTCTAATAGACTGTCACCTAAACCAACGCTATTTACATAGCCTATAAGATTAGCATCACCATATCAGATAAAATAAACTTATTTCAGAAAACACTTCTCTTCCTATCCTGCATAAAAAGAACTTAAAAGGTTTTCTTCACAAATAGTACCAAACTCAACATTCTTTGAAGTTTGTGATAACAAGCACTTTCCTGATATTTATATTTAGGGCACATTGTTTGCAGTGGCCTGCAGCAGAAGGAATCTTAGAAAGAAAACAACCATAAATACTGTCCAGGCTTGAGCCACTACCAGTTGCTTGAGAAATAAAAATAATGACAGACAACAATTTGATGCAATAATGCTCTTTCACAGAAAATAAGGAACCCCAGTCTTTGTTTGCACCCAAAGTAGTAATGAAAAAATAGTCCTAGGTAATTGTGGTTTTGATAACCACTTCTTACCCATTTCAGAAACCCTTCACTGAAAACTGACTTGGTCTACGCTTCTCCACATGGTTACAATCTCAGCCCCTGCCTGGTGCTTTTTTATTTCTTTTTCCTATCTGAAAAAAAGAAAATCACTCTACAGTTAGGAATGAAAATCTTCCAGCTACAGCTGTCTTACTGTGCCTTTGCCTTGATTTAAGTCATTCTTACAGGAATCTGCTTTTTGGACTTGGCCAGCATAAGAATAGTGGTCTAGATGGAGCTGTGTCTGAGACAGCAGAGCTGCTGTGCTGTGCCTGCCAGCAGCCTGTGAGAAGTGAGTTGCTCAGCTTCTCTCAGTAATTGCAAAAGAAGGATGAAATCACTCTTGATTTCCAGAATGCCTCTTCTGAGGATATGACACTTTTACGAGTTCTTTAGATAGGGAGAGTAATTCCCATTTCTCAGGTCTGGAATATGACTTTGACTTTTTCTGAATGACTCGATAGAAAGGTATAGGTAAGAAAATGAAACTATTGCCAGTGAGATGGAAAAGGAGCCAGCCATTAGTAAGGCATAATCAAACTCAACAGTGTAAAGGATCCAATACTGTCAGGCTTAGTAATAACATCATCTTGAATGTCAGATAACAGCAGATAACATTTCAACAGCCCCTTCCTTTGAATACCTTAAGCCATTTTTACACATTTTATTGCAGCACCATCCAATATATATTATCATCTGCTTTCTGCAGATTGTGCACTGAGATACAGTGTGCTCCTCCCTGCAAGATGCAAAGCAATTTGCTGAAGACAATGTTTATTTCCTGGACTGGCTGCCAGTGACAGTCGTTGACTCTGGGACCTTCCATCTAAAAGAACAAATCTCTACTGGCGCATTTAAATCCAGCTGCCACAGTGTCTGTCATCCCTCCTGTAGCTCAGCCACATTCCTGGACATACAAGAAGAGAAGGAAAAGATAAACCCAAAGTCCTTTTCACATTGAGTTGATTTGGAAGGTGATAATCGGAAAACAGATGATGTGCAACCCTTTCAAAGTCCCACAGAAATTCGTTGGGAAAGAAAATACAGCATACGTGTTTTTGTATTTTTTTTTCCATTCTTGAAGTGATTTTGGTAGCTAGTGGGCACTATTTCTTTGTTTGTTGTGTTATTAATTAGTGACACACTTGGCTTCCTAGAGTCAGCCTTCAAAGTAGGGATGAATCATGATACTGCCTATGGCTTCATACTGGTGGCAAAGTCAGACATTTCCTGTTAAGCTGATATTTCCATTTTTCCTCATGAATCTATTTCCTGTGATACTTTTCATGTGATACTACAGTCACAGAAACAGAGGACTGCTCTAGAAGGCAACTTCTGGGGCTTTCTGGCCCAACCTCACACACAGAGCAGGTCAGCCAGAATGTTTTATCAGCTTGTTCTTTCATCAAACCCCTGTGGAAACAGGGAAACCTGTTTGACACAAATCCCCTGGGGCTCATTTCTCTGCATTTCCCCCAGAGACAATGCTGTGCTGCAACATGTGTGAGCACTTGTCATGGTTTAACACCAGCCAGCAACTAGGACCACACAGCCTCTTGGTCACTCCCCTTCCCCCTCCCCCAAAGGGTAGGGAAAAGAGGGAGAAAAGGACATGAAAGGGAAAAAAAACCTGGTGGGTTGAGATACAGACAGTTTAACAGAACAATAATGGAAAAGGAAAAAAACAATTAAAATAATAATGGTAAAAGAATACACAAGATACAAGTCAATCTCACTGCCTGGTGAATTGGTTGCCCAGCTTGACCCAAGCAGTGACTGCAGATTCTTCCCCCTGGCCACTCCCCATCTATATACTGAACATGATGTCTATGTTATGGTATATTCCATTTGCCATTCTATTGTTCTGTCTGTGCTCCCTCTCAGCTCCTATGGGAAGCCGAAAAAAATCCTTGACTAGTATAAGCATCACTTAGCAACAACTAAAAAAACATGCATTATTGACACTCCTTTCGTATCAAATCTGAAAACACAGCAATCACTAGAAAGAAAATTATCTCTGCCTCAGCTGAAACCAGGACAGCACTTCTATCCCAGGTCGCAGGGAGAAGCTGAGCCAAAGGGACTGCGTCTCCTGTTCCCGGCCTAGGGACAGGAGACTGGAGGCTGGGTGGTGTTTCACTACTGGGGGAAGATGACACAGAAAGGTCCCAGCGACCGAAATCCAAAAGAAGGCAAAAAAAAGTGCAAACAAGAAAAATATATCTACCTTTCTATCTATACAGAGCTTTAATATGCCTCTTTTTGATGTGCGCATTTCATGTATGTGTTCCAGATCTTCAGTATTAACCAACCTATGGCTGAAGCAGGACACCTAGCTTTACGTGTCCATTGGGAACAACCAGTCTTGCCCCGATTCAACCCTAGTTGTAAGTAACAGAAATTTCAGTTTCGCCCCAAGCTGTATGTGATGCTGCACACTACCACAGACACCAAGAAGCCAGCAAGGAGGGCTCTCCAGTCATACTCCTAGTGTGAGCTGAGAGAAAACACCTCTGATCTCAAGAGAGTTTCTGGAAAACCAAAAGTCACGAATATATGTTTTAGACTGTGTTGTTCTCTAGGAAGGTGGAAGGTGACACAGGAAGGATGCAGATTATGAGACTATGAAGGGCTTTTTTCTTCTCTATTATGTCGTATTTTGTGGCAAATAAATTACTTGCAATAAGTTACAGTTTTAAAAGTTATTTGGACAAAATATTTTATAATTAAAGTTTATTCTCATGTTTAAAGATTTATGTACTGTATATGTTTTGTGTACCTTTTAACTAAAGCAATTTTCCATCAGTAGCTTAATAAACTTATTAGGTAAACGAAAAACATGCCAGATGTTTTTATTGTGAATATACTGCACATTTGTTCTTTGGAGACAGAAGATAAACCAATGCTGCATTCTTTTTCTTTTTTTTTTCTTTGCCTTTCAGATATATTTCAGTTCTATATTTATATCTACTTCATTTACAATAAATCTCAAGAAGTAATAATGCACTGTCTCTCTGCATGGTATGGTGACAACCTAAGAGCTAAACAAAAAAAAAAACCCCGTTCCCTAAAGAATATGGGACTGTATAATAATGTTGCTGAATAATTGGATACTGTTAACAGGCTTTACATAACAAACAATTATGAAATAAAAGATCCCCGCTATCAATTTCCTCCTTTTCCAGTTTCAAAACAAAGATAATTCAGCCATGAAAAACAGTAGATGCAACTGCTTGTGTTCTGGTGGTGTTGAGTAGCTGTCTAGAGAGAGCTGGTAATAGCGATCAGCAGTTGATCAAATTGCAGCAGCAGGAACAGGAGACACACGTTTTAACGCACTCACCACAGTCCTTTAAGGAACCAGGTATATCCAACAGAATCATAGAATCATCAGATATCTTGGGTTGGAAGGGACCTTTAAAGGTCATGTAGTCCAACCTGCCTGCAATGAGCAGGGACATCTTCAACTAGATCAGGTTGCTCAGAGCTCCGTCCAACCTGACCTTGAATGTTTCCAGGGATGAGGTGTCTACCACCTCTCTGAGCAACCTGTGTCTGTGTTTCACCATCCTCATTGTAAAAAAAATTCGTCTGTATAGTTAGTCTGAATCTACCCTCTTTTTAGTATTTTTAAAACTAATGGTTTAGTTTAAAACCATTACACCTTGCCCATCGCAACAGGAACTGCTAAGAAGTTTGTTCCCATCTTTCTTATAAGCCCCTTTTAAGTACTGAAAGGCCAATGGTCTCCCCACAGCCTTCTCTTCTCCAGGCTGAATAACCCTAACTCTTTCAGCCTGTCCTCAGAGGAGAGGTGCTCTATCCTTCTGATGATTTTTCTGTCCCACCTCTGGACCTGCTCCAAGAGGTCCGTGTCTTTCCTGTGCTGAGGGCTTCAGAGCTGGACGCAGTACTTCAGGTGGGGTCTTACCTGAGCAGAGTAGATGGGGAGAATCACCTCCCTTGGCTCGCTGGCCATGCTTCTTTTGATGCAGCCCAGGATATGGCTGGCCTTCTGGGCTGCGAGTGCATATTACCAGCTCATGTCCAGCTTTTCATCCACCAACACCCCCAAGTCCTTCTCCTCAGGGCTGCTCTCGATCCCTTCGTCCCCCAGCCTGTATTGATACCGGGGGTTGCCCCAACCCAGGAGCAGGACCCGGCACTTGGCATTCTTGGACCTCATGAGGTTCACATGGACCCACTTCTCGAGCTTGTCCAGGTCCCTCTGGATGGCATTCTGTCCCTCAGGGGTGTCAACCACACCACTCAGCTTGTTGTCATCTGCAAACTTGCTGAGGATGTGGCCAATCCCACTGTCTATGACATTGATGAAGATATTGACAAGTACTGGTCCCAATATGGACCCCTGAGGAACACTACTTGTCACTGATCTCCATCTGGTCATTGAGTCGTTGACCGCTTCCCTCTGGATGCGACCATCCAAGCAATTCCTCATCCACCTATCAAATCCATTATCTCTCCAATTTAGAGATAAGGATGGTGTGGGAGACCATGTCAAAGGCCTTAGAGAATTCGATAGATGACATCCATAGGTATTCCCTTGTCCACTGATGTAGTCAGTCACTCCATCATAGAAGGCCATTAAGTTGGTCAGGCAGGACTTGCCCTTGGTGAAGTCATGCTGGCTGTCTCAAATCACCTCCCTGTCCTCCATATGCCTTGGCATAGCTTCTAGGATGATCTGTTACATGAACTTCCCAGGCACAGAGGTGTGGCTGACAGGTTGGTAGTTCCCAGAGTCCTCCATTCTACCCTTTCTAAAAATGATTCCTATTGTCCAATCAACGAGGACTTCACCTCACTGCCTTGACTTTTCAAATATCATGGAGTGGCTTGGCAACTACATCAGCCTATTGCCTCAGGACTCTGGGATGCACCTCATCGGGTCCCAGAGACTTATGTATGTTCAAGTTCCTCAGGTGGTCAGAAACCTGATCTCCTCTTACAATGGGAGGGACTTTGCTCCCCCAGTCCTGCCTTATGGTCCATCCACTTGAGAGGTGTGGGAAGAGAGGTTGTCAGTGAAAACTGAGGCAAAAAAGTTGTTGAGTACCTCAGCCTTCTCCTCATCCATTGTTACCAGTTTGCCAGTCTTGCCCATCATGGGGGATCCACTTTCTTTGACCTTCCTTTTCTGGCTGACATACCTATAGAGGTGCTTCTCATTTTCCTTTGTGTCTCTTGCCAGGTTCAGCTCCAGATGTGCCTTCCCCGTCCTGACCCCATCCCTACACAATCAGGCAGCATCCCTACACTCTTCCCAGGATACCTGTCCCTGCTTCCACTGCCTGTGCATTTCAGTCTTGCCCTTTAGTTTGACCAAAAGGTCTCAATTCACCCATGCCAGTTTCCTTCCTTCTTTTCCTGATTTTTTTACACCTGGGGATCAAGAGCTCTTGTGCCCTATGGAAAGTGTCCTTAAAGATCTGGCAGCTCTGTTTTGCTCCCTTGTCCCTGAGGGCAGTTCCCCTGGGCTTCTATTGACTGACTCCTTGAACAGCTGGAATTTTGCTTTCCTAAAATTCAGGGTCCTGACTTTACTCTTCCCCTGACCCATATCCTTCAGGACTGTGAACTTCACCAGTGCATGATCACTGCAGCCCAGGCTCCCTCCAATCTTGATGTCTCTGATTAGCTCACTTGCATTGGTGACCAACAGGTCCAGTATTGCATCCCCTCTGGTAGGGCTGTCTATTACCGGACTCTAAGTTATCCTGAATGCACTTCAGGAGTCCCCTGGGTTACCTACAGTTCGCCGTGCTACTTTTCCAGCAGATGTTGGAGTGGTTGAAGTCCCCCAGCAGGACGGGAGCCTGCGAGTGTGATGTCTCCTGTAGCTGGAGTAAGAAGGATTCGTCAATAGGCTCCCCTTGATTGGGCAGCCTGTAGTAGACATGAATCACAAGGTTCTCTTTGTTGCCTCGGTCTCTTAATTCTTACCCATAAGCTTTCAACCTGCTTATGGCTATTCTTCAGAGACCACTCTTCACATTCTATCCATTTCTTGATCTTAAGGGCAATGCCTCCTCCCCTCCTTCCTCGCCTAACCCTTCTGAACAGCAATAGCCACACTCCAGTCATGGGGGCTGTCCCACCAAGTTTCCATGACAGCAACTAGGTTGTAGCTTTCTAGCAGTATGGTGGCTTCCAGCTCCTCCTGTTTGTTGCCCATGCCGTGTGCATTGGTGTAGAGGCACTTCAGCTGGGCTGTTGACCGTGTCACCTTCTTAGAGGACATCCCTTAATTCCTTTGAGATATTTCACTGGTGTTTCCCTCTTGGCTCCCATTACTTCAGGAGCCCTTGGCTCATCTCTGTAAGATTTCAAGCATGCTGCAGTATAGCCAGCATGTTTCAGAGCATATCTGTGTCAGGATGGTGGAAATAAATAATTTCCCTTCATTCAGCAGCAACACTGATAACTCCTTGTACTTCCCACTTGTGTGCAAACAGCACTACACCAGTCTTGAAACTTGACCCGGGTTCACTAACCTTCAACGCATCCGAGTCAACTTGGTGCTGATCTCTAGCCAATTTTTAGGAAACTCATACAGGCACTGATGGCCTTAGATCAAAGAAATGAGGAAACGGAGCTCTTTCGGGTTTCATTTAAATCTGAAACTCAAGAGGATGAAACTTACATGAAATGAAATAGACCAAATATTTTAATTAACTCCTGTGGGAACGGCATCAGAACTTCACACAGCTCTGCAAGTAAAGAGACAGAATATGAATAAGGGATGTCCAAGCTACCAAGCTCAGAAAACAATGTGAATTGCCCATTCCTGTCAAGGATATTCATGTTAGATAGTTCAAGTCTATTTATATTGTGCATGAGAACCTGCAGATATCTGCATATACAAACCTGATTTTGACAGTGGTATTTACACATCCTCTAAGTAACTTTATTGTATGCAACTGATGTGATTGAGTATAGTATGGCCTGTGTCTGTGGGGTACAATTTGATGAATAAAGCCAACTAACATTTATAAAATCCTGTATTAACTGCTAAGATACCTAGTATACTTACTATTTGACGTCAAGCTCTTAAATGAATTTTTTACCATTTTATGGATATCAAGGACTGCCTGCATAATCAAAAAGCACAGGAAAATTACAGTCATCTGCCAGGCATAGATTAGGGGCTCCCTGTATCTGCCATCTCCAGGTAGAAAAAGTACGCAAAGATTTCACAGGACTGTAGGCATTCTGGTATAGAGAACAGGCAAGACAGAGGGTATAAAGGGGCAGCACAGTTCTTACTTGATTTCACTGGGTGAGATGGTAGATGATGCTACATTTATATCTGGGGAAGAAGCAGTGGGAGTTCATTAAGTAGCCTACTCAACAGTGAAGCACATTGCTGCTTTTCAAACTGCCTGACTGACTGATGTCCACTCACAGATTCCCAAAGAAGAGTGAATTGATGGAGAGGAATAGTACAGCAAAAGATAACCTTGCAGGCCTAGAGTTTCAGCCCTGATGGTCATGTGCTTCGGATACAACCCTTCCCACTGTCACACCAGCGAGTTAGCAATTTCTTAAAAGATTTCGATTCCTGCCTTGTCCTTCTTATCTTCAACCTAGGGCACTTCCAGGCAATTCCTTAGCCAAGAAAACAGATCCTGCTAAACTCAAAAGACTTGGAATCTTTAGTGTCTTCCCCCCACACAAAAGACACAAATTTGAGAAGGCATGGTCTTGATGTTAGTGGGTATTCTTGCATTCTAATAATCTTCACACTGTAATTCCCAAAGCAGTAACTCTCCAGCCATTTCAGTTGGCTTGTGATAGGACAAGGGGGAATGGCTTCAAACTGGAAGAGGGCAGGTTTAGATTGAACATTAGGAAGAAGTTTTTCACTTTGAGGGTGGTAAGGCACTAGAACAGATTGCCCAGAGAGGTTGTTGAGGCCCCATCCCTGGAGGTGTTCAAGGCCAGGCTGGACATGGCCTTGGGCAACCTGGTGTAGTGGGAGGTGTCCCTGCCTATAGCAGGGGGGTTGGAACTCAATGATCTTCAAGGTCCTTTCCAACCTAAACCATTCTATGATTCTATGATTCTATCTCCTGTCTTTCTGGGCCATTTGAATTGTTCCCCTGAACGCCACATTAAGAATGCAAATAAAAAGTTTTCATAATGGATTTCTAACAATGCAACTCAGAAAATGACTGACAGTAAGTTAGGATAAAATAGCAGTGCATTCTTCTTTGTTAAAACCAAGGATCTGCTCAGGAGAAGAAAGAAAGGGGAAAAAAATCCAAACGGTAAGTTATCCTCACAATAAATACACGGGCTGAGGTGTGAAAAACTGTTCTGTTTGTGAAGCATACTGCAACTTCTTTACTCTGACTCCGCAACTTGAATAATTTCTAGTGTATTTATAATGTAAAAAAAATGAAGCTTTGAGTGGTTTTACAGGTTTTGCTTTGCATTCTCCTTATTAAAAAGTATATTTTGCATGGGAACAGTCAAAAAAATATCAGAAAACAGAACCATACTGCTTGCAGTCCTGAAAAGTTCAAACAATATTTGAGAAGTAAAAAATGGATACCAAAGAGATTTTGTGAAGTAAAAAAGAACAAGTTCTCTATATTTCTGGATCATGTTTTATTAAATCAGGAGAACTGTAAATGAAATAGGTCACAGGGTGTTGGGTTAGCTTGGAGAGAGTCTCTGCTGTGTGCTTGTTCTGTGTCACGCACAGCAGAGCTGAGGTGTCTAGGTGTTACTACAGTCCAAACACAACACAACAGCATCTGTCAGCCCAGGCATAAAAAAAAGAGTACAGTCTCACCGAAAAACACTGTATTTTATTTATACTGCTCATTTTTAATACAGCTAGGCCTTTACATGCTATTGTTTTACATCACCTCTGGTAGGGAGTCAAATTTTCCAACTCAGAACTTGGTAACCCCAGCACATTTCAAGTAAGTTTTCTTAAGAACTTACTATGTAGTGCTTTCTAATACACCTCAGACTTGGCCTGGCCAGTGAAGCTGAAGGATTACCTATCTCCAGTGTTTTGTATTCTACCAGTAATGGCACTGCCCCATAAATACTAACCTCCTGTGTGAGAGTAGCAATCCGCAATCTGTATATCATGGATTGCAGCAAAGAAAACCTCTTGTGTTTCTCCAGTTACCACGCTGCTGGGGTCTAAACTTTGATTACAGAAAGGCTCAAAATTGGCTTCAATGCAACTAAGGTAAGTTCATGGTCAAAGGAGTTTCCCTTTGGATTTGTGGCTGAGGAAGAAATTTTAAGAGTTTATCCCAATCCTAGATGGTCATTTTAGGAACTTCAGTGCTATTCAGATGCTGAAATTCAGAGATCACTGCTCAAGTTTCAGTATATAAAGACCAGCTCCTGTTCATAATGAATACATCAATATTACTATTGACTTCAGTGGACACAGGAGATGGGTTTCAAAGAAGAAAGCTTTGACCTTAGTTTGCCTTAAAATATTCTGTGAAAAGCAAAGATGACTTGCTGACCTAAACAGAACCTCAAAAATAACGAGTCATGTTACAGACATACTTTGAATTATGTATGAAAAAATAGACAAAAGAATGAAAGACAATAAAAATAAAAAATAATATTTAGTGAGAAAAGGAAAGTTTGAGAATTAGAGATGGATGCAAGCCAAATCACTGGGCATATGAGCACACCTCACTCGGTCTGGCCCAATGTCTATCTGAGAGAGAGAACAAACACGTAAATAACATAAAAATTAAAGATGTCATTAAATTGTGTGGCATAAATCCAGCAAAATATGACTACCAGAACATTTCTAGAAAGTATGAATAGCTTGTGAAACATATAATGGCATAAGATATTGTTTCTGCCTTTGTTGAACTAATCCTGTAATAAAACTAATTTTCAATATATGTAGTAATGGGTGACTACTCATCAGATTTTTTGATAAATACATTTTTTTCAAATTAAGTGACAGACGTGCCACAGAGGTTCCTTTACAATACTAGAGGTAAAAAAAGACAACTTTATTTACATGAAAATGAAAGTTTGTTTATGGGTTGTTTGTTTGTTTTCCCTCTGAATTAGTTGCCTGTTGGCCTAAGAAATTACAAAACAAAATTAGAACAGATAGCTTTTACCGCCAGTTCACTAACTGTTGCCTTCCTTCAAACATTGCTAAAACACCTGGTTTAGGAATTGATCTCAGAAACTATGTGAGCTCCCTACCAATCAAGAAATTCAAGTCCACTGAATTTGGTTCCAAGAGGTCTGACATGATTTTGTACAGCTGCCACGCAAAATTTTATTTTTGCACAGCAGTGTACTTAATTTTCTTTCTCTTTTTATTTGTTTTCAATCAATGTATTAACCCAGACTATATAATGAAGGGAAGAAAAAAAAAAGAAAGGAATGAGAAAATACCTCTAAACCATGTTCAGTTAAAAATACACAAAACCAAGAAGGCACATCCCAGTGCATTGGGAGTCAGCAATGACGTTATAAAATCTCTGCGTAAAATGTAGTAGATCAGGAACAGTTATACTTTTGGACGTGAAGCTGTAATATAGCCCAGTCTGTCAATTAATCCATCCAACCTTCTTCCTTTTAATCTTAATTGACTTCTCCTACCGCATCATTTCCACCTCTGAACTCATTCCATCAAAAGGAAAAAGTATGCTTTTAGAGAAGCAGCAGCACAATTATCTTGTGTTCTCACATGATGAATAATTAGAATCAGGATACTAATTCTATTAGATTGTGTTCTACTATATTATATTAGATTAGCATCTCATTCTATTCTATTGGATACAGCAGAAAGCTCATTAGCGTCAAGAGATTGTTTTCTTTAACTGTAACAAGGCTAGGGAGTTATTTGGTTCATCTTTAGTGACAGCTAAAGAATACAACTATAGAGGAGATGATAATCAAAGACTCATACCTTCTGCAAGTCTGATAGCCATTTCTGTTGTTTTTCATTGTATTGTAGTAATTTATGAGTTTTCCTAAACAGTAAACTCAGTAATGTACAGTAGTCGGACTAGTGACTCTGTTTTAATGAAGGAACATCCTGTTCAAATCTGAACAATTGGCATAAATTTGTGCTTTCCATTTGTGGCTGTATCATAAAAGTTTCACAGTTGGACTGTGAGTTAGGGAGGAGCTGTCTGCCTTAAGTGTGGAAACAGGATGGAAATGAAAATGGAAAACAAATAAATAAAAGAAGTCAATGTTCCTTCTTTCAAAGTTTTTTTCTGAATGTCTGTTGCAATTGAAAACCTGCTTCTTTTGTTTATTGTTATGACCCTTTAGGAAAGTGATACAAATCTTCATTTTTATTTTACATACAATAACATTGTAAAGGAATTGTGAAACAAAGAAACATACCAAACTTTGGAAAACCTTTTAAATGAGAAATGTCAATTTTTCAGCAAAGATTTTCCACAATTTCTCCTGAATAAGTTCTTGGGGGTGATGTTTTTTGTTTCAAAAAAAAAGGAGAAAGTTCCTATTTGTCAAAGCAGCCTGATTTGGTTTGCAAAGCTTTTGAGAAATGCTCTAACAAGGATTAAAGTGGGATTTCAATACAGTATCTGGTTTCCTAGCGTTCCTTGTTATTTACATAGAAGTGCAAGGTCTAACACTGAGTTGTTCTCTGTGTTTTGTATCAATTATAGTCTTTATCTGTTATTTTCCACTTACGAACTTTCTCACAGTTTTTTATTTTAGCTCAGTAGAGTGTCAAATTGATTGATGACCCCAGCTCACATTGGCATCATGTTTAGCTGAAAGCGTTACACAGCCTTCCTAAAGTTAGCCAGCTGCGTACCCTTTCTCAGCCTGTATGTAAATAGTACATTTTATTCACACAATTATTACTAGCGATGGATTACATTATCCATATATCTGCTTCCCCTTAGGAGGCTATAGAAGACAGCAAATTTGACTTTGTTTAATATGAAAATTTATTTCTACTGTGCGAAATCTAATTAAAAATATTTATACAGCAGGAGTACTAACAAAAGAAGAGCCAGGGAACCAATCTTATGTCACTTATATCTAAGTATCAATGAATCTTACTGCCTTATGGGAAGCTGGTAGTTTATTAAACAAAAATTTTCCAAAAAAAAATTTCTTTAGGCTGAAGTGTGTGATTGATTCTACTTTGCCCAGGCTTAACCTCAAAAGACTAACTTACGAATAAGAAAATTAAAACCTCTGAATATGTTCCAGGCTAATTTTAACTATCTGTTTTTTATAATTTGCATGCTGCTTCTACAAAAACAGTGTTCACTAGCAGCTGTGTACAACAATTAAAACTGAGTGGATCATTTGCATTCAGTTTTCACATACACTATTTGCCAACAATTACCAACAATTTACCAACAATTACCCATACCAGTAAGGTTTGTGTGAGGGGAATTTAAAAGTAAAAAAAAAATAAATAATAAACTAACAGATTCAAGTTTATAGTTGTCTTCTGTATCTATAAATTTCCTATTAACAAAGGCATGAGTGTTTTACATGATCTATACCTAATATAGGACTGTGAATCTGTACAACTACCAGCCAGCAAGACATCACATAATGAAATGTTTTCAGGAGAAAATATCCATTCATTGAAAATGCAGGCTAGGGTCTATTTTCTCAAATGTCTTGACATCTGGTGTTGGGGAAGAAGTAAGGGAGCTTTGTAAGCAATGAAGTATGTAATTTTGATATAGTCTTTTTTATTTATTTTGTATTTCAAAATATCATAAGTTTAAATCTGACATGTTCTATACCTACTGCATCATTTATAGCTTTTGAGTTTGATTTGCATACATGATTTTGGTGAAGCAATCTTGTGGCAAAAAAAAGAAAGAAGTCTTACAGCAATTATTTCTTTGCCATGTCTAATTTTGACTGGATATGATAGTGTTTTGGAGTGGGAAGAGAGATTCTCTTCTGCAGTCTAGACTCAATTTTTCCCCCATAAAAGTCTACTAATGGAAAATATAGGATGTCTTTATCATATATCCACACCTTGCATTAATGAAACTGAAGTTTAGAATCATTTCCTACACAAAGGCTGGTATAATACAGAAAAAAGTATTTCACGCTTTAAAATTTTACTGTCAACAGACCAACAGCAAAGCCCTCGGCAACAAAGTCATGATATGATACCAAGCATCCTCAGGTCCTCTTCAGAATAGAAGTTACAGGCATAGGACCTATCCTTGAAACAATAGTGTTAAAGATGTACATCTTCAAATCAGTTTAGCTGTTATGTTTCAAGCCCAGAGAAGTCATACAGGCAAAAACAAATCAGTCTGAATTAATTTCTAATTGCTTCTGTTAGAATAAAAAAGTCTCATAAAACATTAGTAAGACCTCTGTTCAGAAACACACATAAAAACCTTTTTCCAGCTTTTTTTTTTTTTTAAGGTAACAGTATTCATCCTGTCTTCATTGGCAAGAAATTATGAAAGGGAATACATATGATGAAAAAGAATATGTCCTGACTCACCTCTCCTGCAATTTACATTAAGAGCAGCACAGGTTATAAAGGTAAAATGTAATTTATCTGGAAGTTTGTTCTTAAAAACAACAGCAGAAAAGCTGGAAATGCTTGTAAGGCTGTAATATTTTTGCCATTATTAATGATTCTTACTGTACAGAAGAGCAGCAGTTCATCTTCCTTTAATTAGAGGTGTTGCACCAGCTTGTTAAGAAAGCAGTAACTGGTAGCCCTAAAATCACTGTGTTTGCAAGATGACAGAGTAGCTACCAGCAATTAACATTCTGTGCCTACAGCAATACGTTTCCCAAGGAGATAACCACCTGCCTAAAGCACGTGTTGTGGTATGCTACACTGGCAACTTGGGCCAGCTACGTCTCCACACGTGAAGACCTGCTACATTATGGAGCTGCTCTGTGACAGTGCAGCTGATATCTACAAGTGTTTTCCTTTGTAACTGAAGAGCATACCAGAGACAATGCTGACAACAAAATCAAGATCCACGAAGCAACTTCATAAGAAACAATACTGTTAGCATTAACGACATATTGTATTGAATTATTAGTAACTAGTATGTTATGCAATTGTTACAGCTCTTTATAAGTTATGTATTATATATTATGTATTACACTGGTTATGTATTTTGTAACTGAAATATTGTTGTCTGAAAATTCTGACCTCAGTCATAGGTTTTCCTTAGTTTTTCTCATGAAATCATGAAAAACAAGCTATTAGTTTAGACCAAAAATTTCAGAATAAATTAAGACTTGCTATACCATTTTCTATCCCCTGGTTATGCAAATCACATTTACATTTCTAAAACTGACTGCCTGAATAAAAATCGAAAAAAAAGAACCATCATAAAAGAAGTAAAACTAAATTCAGTTCTGAGAGAATAATAAGTAATTAATAAGAGGGTAATAAGGACTCTAGGAACTACCAATCAGACAGCTTCACTTCAGTGCCCGGTNGACTTTGTCAACCAGGCTCCTGAAGAGCCCAAAGTCCGCCCTCCGGAAGTCCAATAACCATATTGAAGCATATGGAACACAGGGAGGTGATTAGACACAGCCAACATGGCTTTACCAAGACCTGCCTAATGCCTGACTAATCCAGTGGCCTTCTATAATGGAGCGACTGCATCAGTGGACAACTGAAGAGGTAGGGATGTCATCTACCATGATGACATGAAAATAATGAAATGATGACCATGAAAATAATGATCAGAGGGCTGGAACACCTCTCCTGTGAAGAAAGACTGAGTTGGGGTTGTTCAGCCTGGAGAAGAGAAAGCTCTGGGAGACCTTACTGTGGCCTTTCAATATTTAAAGGGGGCTTGTATGAAAGATGGAGATTTTTTACCAAGGCATCTAGCAACAGGACAAGGGACAATGTTTTTAAACTGAAAGAGGGTAGATTTGGCATAAGGAAGATTTTTTTTACAGTAAGGGTGATGAGACACTGCAACAGGTTGCCCAGAGGAATTGTGGATGCTCCATCCCTGGGAGTATTCATGGCCAGGTTAGATAGGGCCTTGAGCAACCTGATATAGTGAAAGATGTCTGTCCATGTCAGGAAGGTTGGACTAAATGATCTTTGAGGATCCCTTCCAATCCAAAACTATTCTATGATTCTATGATTCAGATTTCTGTGCAGAAGGTATTTTTCCAGAAGATGATTATGTTGTTTAGCTATCTAAATAGAGAGCTGGATTAGGATTTGGGGGTTGTGAGGGTTTCTTTCAGCAGCCTGATACGTATCTTAGAAAACTTGTTTCGTTTCATCTCGTTAAAAAAAAAATCTTTCCATCTTAACCATTGTGGTCTAGAGAATTCCTTCTTGCTAGACAGAAAAGAAAAAGAAAAAAAGTCCTGAATGCGAAACGTCTGAGTAAAAACCAGAACTATTTCATGGCCAAACATCACTGACTACAGATAAACAAGTTATATACCTGAATACATGAATAAAATCGGATATGAGATCTCTAAAGTTTTCAGACTGAAATTATGTCTGAAGGGTAACTCCTGCTGCCTTAAGCTACACTTCATTTATTAGAAAGACAGTCCAAAATGATGCTTTGCAAGGTGACAAGAAATGGCTGAGATCCTCCCTCCTCTGGCCCCTTAGGGGAGCAGCCACCTTGGCTGCCATACAGTGTTACTGGAACTGCACAGCAGTGCTGCAAAGCCATCACTTGTGCTTTGCATGCACAGACATGAAACCCCCAGGCCACAACACCTTTCTGTGCCTCTGCCCTGGCTGCTGTAACCTGCTCCTTCTTACCGAGCTGCTCAGCTTTTGAACAGAGGTACTGTGGACCCCATCAGGCTACTGCAATAGCTAAAGATGTAGACATCTCCAGGACACATATACAGTTCTCCCTGTCTGGAAGAACATACACTGGTTGTTGAAGCAATGATGAACAAAAAAGTTACTCAAAAAGATGATGACTTTCACTTCTATGTGTTGATTGATTTCCCATCTGGACATTCCCAGTTTTGAAGAAAAATTTCTTTTGCTCTGCCATTGGTTTAGCTCATGGTTTAGAACCATGCCCCAAATCCATGCTTAAGATTTAATTAGGAAAAAAATGACCTAATCCACTGTTTGCTTTCAATGTGCAATACAGAGTGCAGTACGTGCAGTATGTGCCAACTCTGCAGCTGTGGGAAACAGGTGTCAGATTTGGGATGTCATCCCCGATCAGCCCTTACTCACAACAGAAAACTGAACACACCCTTTTCTGACCTTATGCAGAAAAACAAACAAGCAAACAAACCAAAAAAGCCCAGAAAGACTGTTCTGGGTAACCCTGCTCTGCAGTTTCTCTCCTGATGCCTCTTTTCAGTGGGTCACGCTGTGAGGTCTCTGTGTCAGGCAAGAAGAGGATTTGGGCTTCTTAAGTAACTGTCTTCTGTCATCCCAAAGTTGAAATTTAGTTTGCTTAATGTGAAGATGTAACAGACAAGTACAGATCTGACCCCATACTATGTATGGAATTATGCCAGAATAAATCTTCAGTAAAGCTGTGTGAACCTTAGCAACTTTTAAGTCAGCTACACTTTGTCAGTGGTCACTTATTTGGGGCCCAGAGGAAGACAAACTATGTACATTCATTTACCATTTGTCATTACTTTATTCTCTTTCATGTAACTTTAGATGAGTATAATTCCAAAATCCAGTTCTTCATCCTGTCTTGACTAGGCAAGGTCAAATAGGATCTGTTTACTGCTTTACGGCTGAAAAGCCTGTCATTGCAAGATGATGTTATCAAGTTAGAAATACAAAAACAAACTCTGTAATACTTTTAAAAAAAAATAAGTAATAGCACAATTTTGCAAAGTGAGAGTGTAAACCAGGTAGGTGGGAATACATTTTAGGCTAAGATGATTGGTTAGTGAAAAGTATTCACACAAACTTTAGACACTTGGGAAACTATGTCCCTGGAATAAGTACAGGCGATTCTTAAAGTAATACTTCAAAGTATTACTTAACTTAATTTTACTGTATTAAAACAAAGGTGGATGAAAGAAATTTATCTAAAATTACTGCATATTGTTATTTCAGCACTGACCCTGAAGTGACAAGTTATTTATTTGTTCTTAATTTTAAAATATTACTGCATCTGTAAGTACAACCTTGCCAGCATTTTAGTGGAGTTAGAGAAATAAATGTCTACATGGCAAACATATTTATGTTTTATATTTAAACAGTAATCTAAAAATTCAAACTCAATTCTTCCTTTATTTCTAACCTCTATATCTTATCCACTATCAATCCCACTTTTTCCATGAATATGACTCTTGGCAGAATTTATTACTGAGATATGGTTGGGGCTTTAGTTTACAGAAAATATATCTGTGAGTAAATCACAGAAACAAAGAGAACAACTCAAAACAAAATACGTAGCACTGTAACAGTAGATCCACCATCTGGCAAAACTAAGTGACCATTGAGATATTATGCCTCTTATGGGGAGCAGTAGCAAAAACGCACAGGTGAGTATAGGAGACTTGCTATGTTCCCCCACAAGCACTTTTAGCAAACAGAAATTGACACGTTTTCCAGGTCAGAAATTACATCATTTTGATGACATCTAAGGGTTTTTGCTCCATTCCACTTTCCTGATATGTTGTTCAACCTTGTTATAAATTGCCCTTCACAAATTCCAGGAACAATTAGTTCCACAGATATTGTCCATTTTGTGAAAATATTCCCTTTGGAGCTCTAAAATTTCTTCCTGAATATTTCTTTGAGTGTCCCTGTTCTTCTGAGAGGAATTGGTTATTTATTCCTATTGGCACTCTCTATAGAAGGTATTGACTTCTCCCACATCCCCTCAAATGCCTCTTTGGCAAGTGAAAGAGATGCAGTCTTCATACAGAGTCCCAGTATATCTGATCAATCTACATCAACTATTTCCTTTTTAAGTCTAGCAACCAGAACTTCATGTATACTTTTTTTTTTGAAGCATCATAATTATTCTATTTTTAATAAATATTCATAAAAAATAATGAAAACCTGAGAAAGATAACTTATAATAATTTTCTCTTTGCAAGACTCTGAGTGGAGGTAAGATGTATTTTCACCTTAGGCTAACTAATACATGTTAATTACCCAGAACAAAACAAAGAGGAGCAAGTTGATTTCATTTGACTGTGACATAAATTTGGCTAAATTTAATCATACAAAGGAACAGAACTTGGGTTTTTTTGGCCGTATTTTTAATCAAAAAACTTTTTCAATTATACTGATCTTTTATGAACTCATTTTTACCAGATGCTTCTCTCAGATACAAAGTAAATTATGGGAAAGAAATTATAATTTGAAAGTTATTTTCAACTATACACTTTGATTTGTGTTTAAAGTCTCTTGCAGTTTTATTTTTAGAAGAAAAAAGTGCTCAAAATTGAATTGAAGCATTTTTCTGGATATTCACTTTTTAACTATGATCTACTTCTTTTGGCTTAAACCTATTACCTGTTGGACCATTCTTCTCTGGCATTGTCAGAAAACTTAAAAAGCTTTTATTTGGACAGTTCTATTGCTGACCTTGTTTTATTTTTATGCCACCATAAAAAATACCAATGCGACACCTCCAAGATGGTTTTACAGTGGGGTAGTTATTGCATAATTAATTTAGTTAATACCAGTCACAAAAGAAAGAATGCTTGTTTTTAGAGAAGAGAATTTCTCTCCAAAATGAGTAATTTAAAGCTTTTGATCAGTCTCTGCCTTTACTCATGCTCTCTCTGCACAGCACTTCAACAAAAAGAGACTAAAAAATAACAAGGTTCAAGGACTATCTACATAATAAATGTCCTGCTTGCAGATCATAATTTTGTGAGCACTTCCCAAGCATAAATAAAGGTATCACATGATCTATGCTGGCAACGTTATCCAAACTACAGGTGTGGCAATTGTGTTATGGTATTTCTGAAGAACAAAAAGGAATAGGAAAAAAAAAACAACAAAAAAAGTCTTTAAATTTTTATAAAATTGTAAATTAGATTTTCTGGTTATGACTTGACAGATATGTGACTACTTGCACAAAACCTTTAGCTTTGGTTATCTGTCTCTGCCCTCTAAAACTTAAGCATTGTTTCCTTATTTGCAAATTATTCTTCAAATGCGCACTAGGAGCACAATACCTCACTTCATAAAGGCATGATTTATGATTTTGTTTTGAACTCCAAGAATATTAATGATTCTGGTTTATCAATTAATGAACATACGAACACCCAAACCCATGTCCTTTCCCTACGCCCTTACATTGATTGGAAGACAGTGAAATTAGGTTGCAAACTCACGTAGCAAATAAAGGCAGGGCAACTACATTTAAAGGTCTCTTTTAAACTTAAATCTGTCCTAGCTGTGCACCAAAAGAGAATGAAGCACTGGTAAAAGTAGTTTGTGATTGCATCGTGAAATAGACCACAAGATATTTACCATCTATCAACTTTGTTAATGTTTACCTTAAAAGATTGACAGAAACAAGTGCCCATATATGGGCAAAAGGGAGAAAGCCATATATCTCTATTATTTTAAGGTAAAGTTCAATGCAAATGTAGAAACTCTTTTTAAGAGGAGGCATTGGCTTGGACGAAGTTCATGGCAGCACTGACCATCTCTGCTGCTAACAATCACAAGGAAACCTAGATGATACGCATGAGTGACTGGCTTTCCAGAAGAGTTAATAAAACATTAAACCTTTCCAACTTGGCATCAACAAAGATCTTTTCTTTTTGGCCCCAACATTGGGTTCAAACTTTTCACACTTATACTGGCACAATATAACATGGCCTGTCAGATGCAGAGCAGCAAAAGGTCCAAGAAGCATTCCTGAAGATTTATGCTAAATTATGTATTAATGAAGGATGAAGGCCAAAGAAGAAAAACCTAATATTACTCAGAAGAAGAAGGGAAGGAAAAGCACTGCAAGGAAAATAGATTGCTCTTCATACACCTTCCAGAACCGTGCAGAATTATATTCTGCAGTTCAACAAAGGCTCCCTTGTTAGCCAGAAATGATCAGTGATAATTAAAGGCTAACCACAAAATATTGTCAAATTTTCTTGAACTTTTGAAAGGTCTCTTTTAAATCCTTTTGTTTACCATTTAAAGAAAGAAATGCCAGAAAATGCTATTGCATTAAAAATGCTTTAAAAACGTGTGACAAGGGTGGAGAAAGTGGAGGGATAGCTGGGAAATGAACAAAACAAATACCTTCATCATTTAAAGGAATTAACGCAAGTAAAATACCAAACAATAAAATAAGTTTCAAATATAAAAACATTTCTTCTTTTTTTTTCCTGAGGATTACCTTTTTGGAACACTATAAATTTAGTTTGTTTAACTTTTCATAGCAACTGTAGTTTATGCAGGACCACAGGGACTAAAACCACGAAGGACACTATATCCTCCCAGCAGTATTTCCCATCAACACATAGGACACAGCTAGAAGACTCATGGAAGCCCTACACCTGCCCAGTCCTGTGTGTCCTTTAAAGTATGGCTACAATGGTGGAAAGCCTTTCCTCCTCAGCAGTCTCAGTTTCAACTGAGTATAAAGCTTATATGCATGGAATGCAATCACATACCCAGATGCGTTTTACTAATCAAAAACTATCCAGGCATCTTTGTGTTTGTTTTTAACATTATTGCTGTACACACTTAAGATCTGAGGACTATATCAAAGAGCAGGAAAAATTATTTGAAAACATAAGATGTATTGAAAAGTACAATGTGCTTACTTTAAAAGACCTCAGTAAAACAGTATCTTCAAAGGCAGAATTATCTAAGTACTACCTTCCCTCAGGTATTCATTCAAAATTCATTGCTCTGCTAAATACTTTTATTTGAGAAATCACAGAAGTTTCCTTCTGATTCCAGTATTTTTTTTTCTTATCGAGTATGTTAAAAGTTTTGTTTTTAAATCACAATGCTAATTTGAGAGAGAAGATTAAAAGCCCAGCATTTAAACCTGAAATATACCATTAGAAGATTGTGTAAGGTAAGCATGGTACTGTACTTGAATTAGGACACTAGACAGCATACTAAAGAGAGACCACACAGTAACGTCAGCATAACTGTGTATGTGGGTTTTCCTTTGAAGTACCCAGCCTTTCCCTTTATGCAGCAACCTCCAGAGTAAGACAGCATTTTGAAAACAAAAACCTCATCTGATTGAAAAGGAAAAATCCTTCCTGTGGTAGATGAAATTGCACTTTAACTATGGTGATTTTCCTCTTCGGTCCTTATGGCAAAGCTCACACCGGTCTCTATGGGCAGCTATTTTTGGAATGGGCACTCACGTTTGGCTGGCACTCGTCTGCTCACAGACACAGCACCAACCTTCCACGTTAGCTCTGAGCTGAGCTGGACAGGAGCACAAGTGGAAAGGCAATGCCATCCTTCCATCCATACCCCAGTGGGGCAGAAGCAGCCCTACGTCAGCGTCCTTCAGCGGACTTCAACTTGGCTTACAGCTCCTTTGAAGTTAAGGGGACCATTCACAGCTGAAGATGGAAAAAACTAATGCCTCGGAGCTTGTAGTGCCCAGCATTGCCCTCAGTGACTCTCAGAGCAATCCCAGTTACATCCACGGGTTCACATAATCCTACAGCGACAGGGATGAAATTGTTTTTATTTATGCAACTGCAGGGAAAGAAATGAAAGACAGAAGGTGACAGCCCTCAGAGCATCCCTCTGCCTGACAGGCACACTGACTGCTCTCTGAGAGTGCCTGCTCACTGAAGGAAAGATGAACTCAAGGCAAAAGCTGGAATTCAAACAGAGGGTGAACGTCCCAGAATCTGGTCAGCTCATAACAGAAGAATAAAGCTTTCCTGACTACCAAAAACTGCGTTTAGAGGAAAGAAGTCCGTCCTTTTTATTTAGTGAACTAGTATCCCCAGTCCACTGTCACCATAAATCTTCTAACATTCAGTTACTCTCGCACTTGAATTGAGCGAGCTGACTCTTCGGTGACCCAGAAATGTGTCATTCTCCACAGGATGCAGTTCTGCTAACCATTACCCATCTACCTGCTGCTACTCACAAAACATATGTTTTGCTGACTACAGCAACAATAACTGTTTTATTCTATTTTATTTCTGCACATTGAATCCCATACCATCTTGGTAAAATGAATTCCTGTAATTAACATGCTCAGTAGAGCTGAGGAGCTCTATAATATGGTTAAATGAAGCTGGAATATTACCACATTACATAATTTACAACTTATAAAGTGTAAACTCCTCACATTCAGGGTATAGAGTAGCCTTCATAGCTGTACAGTCCAAAAAATGCGAAGGAATTTTGAGTAATCAGGGTCAGAATCTTAATTCAAATGGATCGGGTACATTAATTAGAATGGTTTCCACTCAAAGTTCAAGTCTTTCTTCCCCTGGGAGATTTACTCTTCCCTTCTCTTCAGGTTCATCTATCTGTCACCTTGGTCAGTTTTGTCAAAATTGACTCTTACTGGAACCCCCATTGGCACTTCTTTTATACCACAACTTAATTCCACATTTCCTCTATATCCTGTCTTCCCTCTATTGCCTCTGCATTCAAAACGCTGACCACTTTCAGCTTCACTGGCATGATTTCCACTTTTCGGGATGCTATGCAGCTTAAATGCTCTTCTTTAGCCTGTCCACATAGCTACGCTAAACGCATTTTTATCCCTGGGTTATCCAAGCAGAAGAGGCACGATCTCGATCGCCTTCTTTAGTTGTTTTTTTCTGCCGTTCCATATGATGTTACCATTGCACTGCATACGTGCATGATTATAGTGTATGCTATGGCTCCAATTGCTGTTTCAGACATCACAGTCTCCCTCAAAAATTCTGACTAAAACTACAAATGCCACAGTTCCGTTTTTATAACAAGCAGCCCTGCTTCCCAGGGGTGATGCTGCCTAATTATGAAAAGCTATGTGATGCTAAGGGGTGGTTCATGAAAAAAGGTAAAGGAAAGTAAAAGAAAAAGGACACTCTGTAAATAACACATGCAAGTAGCTAGGTAGGTAAATCTGGATGTGATAAATTGTGACATTTTTTAGAAGAAATGGGAAAAGCTCATCGTTAATAATAAATCCTCCTTATAAGTGAGAGTGGATTCCAAACACAAGTGGGCAAAGGAAAACAAAAACAAATCATGTTATACTTACTCTATTTATGTGTTCGGAAATGTATGAAAACAAGAATTAGGCAGTGCATGAGACAAGCATGGTTTTAGAAACACCTGACCATACCAGTAACTTCATTGGCTCAGGTATTTGCAATTATGTTAGTACTACCCAGGCACTCTGGTGCTGACAGCATCTCCTCATCTGACCTGCCTTAATTTATCATTCTAAAAGAAAACATTCAGTCCAAACACCGTAAGTATTGAAAACATACCACTAAATATTTGAAAACTATGCTGTGAGTTGTAAAACATACAGGCTTAAGGTGCTTACAGACTGTTAAAGTGTGGGTCCTCACTTTCCTTCAGTACATCCAATTGTAAGCACACTAGGGTTCTTGCATGAAGATGAACAAGTTTGGTGCAGTTTGTTTAAGTTTGGGGGGGGTGGTTGTTTAACTTTTTTTAAGATTTAAGTAGCTTTTAGCATTCTATGAATATTGTAAATATCCATTTTTAAGTAGGAACAACATAGCTGTACCGTTTTTTCCCCTCTCTCTTCATAACATTTGTTAAATAATTACTGATTTGCTAACAGAGTGTAGGCGATCCTAATATTTCATAACTGAAATTAAAATAGATGTATTTTTGGCTCCTGGATTCCATGTGAAAGCACACTGCTTTAATTGCTGGTACTGCATGTAACAAGCTTCTTCCAAATTTCAATATCTGGTATTTTTTTAGGCAGAACAAAAGTCAAGTTAAGAATATGTTACAGGAAAAAAATAAATCATGAACTTCTTTACTTTGAAAATGTCCAAATGAATAAATGCAGCAATTTCCATCAAATTTTTCATCAAAAATATTTGAAATATTTCTCCCATGAGCTTCACTATAGAGTGAGTTGAATTTGCAAAACAGGTCTAAAGGCTATCATAATTTCATAGAATCATCATAGAATCATAGAATGGTTTAGGTTGGAAAGGACCTTGAAGATCATCGAGTTCCAACCCCCCTGCTATAGGCAGGGACACCTCCCACTAGACCAGGTTGCCCAAGGCCACGTCCAGCCTGGCCTTGAACACCTCCAGGGATGGGGACTCAACAACCTCTCTGGGCAACCTGTTCCAGTGCCTCACCACCCTCAAAGT
>VUYV01000023.1:2449614-2517314 GCA_008711295.1 Anarhynchus alexandrinus | reverse complement strand
CACAGTACTCGAGGTGAGGCCTCACCAGTGCCGAGTACAGGGGGATGATCACTTCCTTAGTCCGGCTCACCACACTATTCCTCATACAAGCCAGGATGGTGTTGGCCTTCTTGGCCGCCTGGGCACACTGCTGGCTCATACTCAGCCGGCTGTCCACCAACACCCCCAGGTCCTTTTCTGTGACTTATTGAAAATCAGATTCCTTCAGGTTGTATAATCTGAGCACCTTAAACCACCTGTTACTTTTGGAGGTACTAGACTGAATCATCATCAGAGAGGAGTCAAGCACATGGATTAAAATGTTTAAATGGTTTAAAGCTGGAGGGATGATTAAGAGCAAGCAATAAGAGTCAATATAGAAGACAGTGGGCACAATAGTTAATTATTTCTAGACAAGTACTGCACTTATATGAAGTTTGGCTATATCTGATGATATGAAAAATATCTCTCACCCTGGCAGGCTGAAACTGAGGGTAGCTGCATTAGTAAAAATCAGTTCTTACATCACTGTTGTCCATCTGGGGAAGGAAACTGAGTTAATCTGCCTACACAAACACACCATCAGCAACAGCCAATGTCAGCGTGGGAAATCTTCATATCGCGTGCACTAATTTGAATTAATAGAGGCTGTTGACTGCAAATACCCAAAATAAAAGCACAGCACTTTAACACCATCACAGTGTTGTTGTCTCCAGGATGGCTCTTCATAGAAGAAAAAAGGGACAACAGTTCATCAGTCAGAGTCTTAAGAAACACACTTAGAGGATTTCTGGTCCAGATAGCATTTAACGATCAGTAAAGGAACTATATGAAACGTTTAGAAAGAATTCCCAGACCCCAAGGCCAGGTGAGAGCTCATATTTGCCCAGGAAGAAAAAAGACCTTAAATCAGGATCAGGCCCCGGTACATAAAAAACCCCGGGCTCTTCGATTAGAGGACACGACCTCTAATCTAATTTTATTTTATTTCAAATGTCCCAAGCAGAGAAATATATAAATTTTGCTTACACGGAAAATTTCAGCTTATGGAGTACTGGGATCTTTTCTCTTTAGAAAACAAATGCATATGTATGGACATATGTGGTGACATTCTGAAATAAACCCTTATTTTTCTTTTTAATTACTGAAATAGAAAAAGGCATTCTATAGTGTCTCAGTGCCTTACATTAGCAATTAGTACCTTCTAGATTAGTAAAGAAAGAATCATTCTTGAGATGCCTAAAAACTATTCAGGGGTTTGGGATGTTTTTTGTTAGTACCCTAATGTGAAATCAGAAGTACAGAGAAAACTTAGGCAAATCCACAAATGTGATGCACTATGCATTCCAAATTCACAACAAGAATGTTATAAAAACAAGTTAAATAGGTGGTAATAAATCTTTTCAGAAGGAGGAAGACAAATGCCAGAATGAAAGACAATTTACTTCACAATAATTTCCCAAACCTGTTTAAAAATAGAATGATCAAATTGCAACTCTGAACCTACCTTTTTGGCTGATTAAAAACATCTCATTACTCCACAGAAGATCATCAACATAAAGATGTATTAGTCTATTCTCACTGGCAGTGACTTATTGCTAACTCCAAATTGAATATTGATGTTTTGCTATTGAAATGTCAATGCCAAAAATTACACATAACTCACGAGAATCAATGGCCCCTTCAGATTTAACTACACCTACAATGAAAGGAAGCCAAATACGTCAGAAATGGTTATTTTCGGTAAAATGTCATAATGCTAGGGGTTTTTTTTGAAAAAATTAAATGGTCTTTGTAAATTGTATTATATTTTGTGACTGTTATCTTGTATAAAATACCAAGCTATCATATATGATGGAGAAAGACCAGCATGTGCCTGCTGCTGTGTCACGTATAGATGCTTTGGAAATTTTACTCATTGTCTTCACTGTCACTTCTTTAGCTGTCATTGAGCCAAATATATCCCAATTCTGCCAGTGTTTAAGTACATGCTTAAATTTTCATTAAAAGCAATGCAACGTAATAATGAAAAATGTAATCATGAAAATTGTGTTTAAGCTCTTGTAAAATTATGGCTTTAGCCATTAGACTGCTGATTGCTAGTGACTTCTCTGCTTCTGCTAGATTCGCAAACTCATGAGACCTATGTAACACGAAACGAAATCTGGGGAGCCGCACCAGCACCTCTTTGAAACCCAACATCAGCCACACTTTTCTGGCACGTCCAATTGTTTAAAGCCTAAACATCTGCATGGAAAATCATTGTGTTCGTGCTCTTCCTCATGACTGGAATTTTTCTACTCTTTCTCGCAGGTGAAAGAGAGCTGGTAAAAATGTCCAGCCTTTTTCGGTATTTACAAATGGCTTCCATCCTCAGAAGGTGCCTAGAAGGAAATGATGCTACTTTTCTTTTTACAATCACCACCCACATCTCGTAGCAGGGTTTCACTCACAGCAAAGGCTGATTCACATTTTTTTCTCGCTCTACTAAAGAAATACAATACATTAAAATGCACGGCCTTGGGGTTCAGCTTGTTGAATAAATGCTGAAGAGTAGAAAATTAACTCCCCCGGTTTAGGTGCTGGGAAGGCTGCTGATTTTATTTTTCAAAAGGGCCAATTTTCCACCTTGAATATACAGCTCATAGTGGCACTTCTGTAGAGAGGGGGTAATTCTTCTGCTCAGCACTCCGTTTAAAGGCATGAATTTGGAGCAGCTTTTGCATAGCTTCTGGTTCAATTCTTTGTAATATATAATAAAAAAGCTTTTGAAAACCTTTTTTTCACCATGTGTAAAAGAGTTAGTTTCAATGGCAGAAAGATTCAGAGAGGAATGTTCTTTCCTACAGACAACTAAGACAATTTCAAAGATAAAATTCAGGGGTGGAACAAAGTCTCGAAGGAAAGAGAGTACTGTTAAGCATAGACCCTTAACCAAAACTAAGGAAGGTATTCAGGGACATATTTTTCTTGGCAGAACCAGCAGTCTTCCATGGTAACAAAATTAATTATCAAAACAAGCTAGTTTCCCTGAGGTATTTTTAAACTCCAGAAAAATAATTTTTCAAAATATTTAACATGACTACCTTTCAAATATCACTATTAAGAACTATGTTTAAAAGCATGAATAAAACCCTCTTATTTTAAAAACTGTACAGTAATAAAGATTGTCAAACAGGTACAACTGAAGAATCACCTACAGCCTCCCTTGTAATAAAATCACCGATAAATAGAAAATCACGAATAAACACAGAATATAGAGAATACATCTTGACATAATAAATGTATTCACGTTCAGGTCTAAATCTTCATGCTCAGCCTAACTGTTCTTTCGCTCAGATTGATGGAAATATAGGAGCAATAACCCAGAAACTCACAAATAACCTAGATCTTGGCAGCCTTTTTCTTTCTTCCTGAAAGGTAGGTATGCTTACTAATGAATCCTAAGCAACTCATTGCATTTATTTTAAGTTATAAGAGTATTCTCCACTAAAACTGTACATGAAACACTAAGCAAGGGTATTTTCTTCAAAACGTAGAGGTATTATAAGGTCATTTGAGTCGTTGGAAACTATAATAGTATAAAATTACAGTCAATTAAAATGGAACATTTACCTTGCAAAATACAGGCTCCACGGATATAGGCAGGAAAGACAAAGAGTTTGCTGCCAAGTTTTCCAGCTCCACTGCTCACTTACTAGAAAACAAGAAGAGGAAAATTTATTGAGACTTGCCAGTTGTACTGAGCTTTTTGAAATGGTGATGTTTTTAGTGAAAATCCTTGAGATGTTTTAGGATCGTATTTAGCTCCTATCCAAAAAGGAACAGAAAGGATTGTCAGAGCTGTAAATGCCTCTGCTGAGGTAAATAGGGTTAGAGGCAAGTGAAAGCTCCTAATAATACCAAATAATAGCGTGCACTCACTGGCACTTAAGGGGAGCAGGCAACTGTGTTGCCTACAGTAGCTTAGAAAGCCATTTACTAAAGGAACTGAAGGTGAAACTGACAAAGCATTAAGCCCAGAATGGAGACAAAGAAAAAAAATATCTTTGCAACAGTAGAATTAACTACTTGTCTCTGTTGGGGATGGAATTTGGCACCTCCACAGCTTTCTCCATCCACGTCTCCAACTCTACAGAAAGAAAGGGTTTTAGAACTGTACCCTCTTGCCATATTGAATTAAAATCTGAGCTTTCCATTTATTTTAGTGGGGCATATGAAAAAAGAACTGTCTCCAACAATGAAGGCACAGGAGTTAAGAAAAGTTCTGACTCGTATGTTTGTCAGGATCAGAATAACCTCTGATAGAGCAAAAGAGCTATAGATTATACAATAACCCAGAATTACACTGATACCAAAGACTAGTAATGACTATGCTATTTCAAAATTAATCTGAAAAAAATTGCCACGAACTCCTTTGGTCAACATGTCCCCCTAGGCTTTTCAGAACGATAAACCAAGAGAACAAAATTCTTTGGCTTCCTGCCATATAGAAATGACTCTTCTAACACCTTTCACACTGCCTGAAAAAGAAGACTCTGCACCTCTATATAAAGCACATTATGATCTGACAGACATTATTCTGAAAACTGAAAAATAGCATATAAAAAAGAAAGAAAAATATTGCTTTAAAAATATTCTTAAGATATTATATAAACATAACACTGCATTTATGGGAAAAATCGGTATTGTAAGTAAATACAAATTTCATGGTGAAATACAATGTTTTATCTAATTCTCATCCAACTAACATTTTATGTGGTATACAAATTTATGCGTTAATTCAATCATTTTGTATTATACTACATGCTCCATCATAGGCAAGGTAAAAAGACCAACGGATGAACTGCAGGGGGAATCTGTAGCATGAGGAACCTATGCAATTTGCAGAGGGAGTCTTGGAAGGAAACAAAGAGTTGCCAGAACTCCAGGCAGGACTCTCTCCACTAAACAAAGCTGCTTCCCTAGAGAAGTTGGGTTGCTCATTCACCAAAGCAGTAGTTTTAGCATGAGATTAGCATCAACTCTCTATTATCTCCCTACCATATCATTTTCAGCCAGCTTGCTTTGTGAAAATAAAAACTTTATACACTATTCATTTATTTGGTTGTAATGTAGGGTCACAATGGGACCTAGCTGAAAATATTCTCCCCTTGAAATGAAGGAGCAGAGTGATTCAGCATATTCTCTAGAAATCCATCTCTTGGGCTTCTGGCACACCTTTATGCAATTTGCTTGGCTTTCTGTTGCTCTGTATCAGCTGTTAGTATAACAAAACAAATAAACAAAAAACCCCAACCCATGACGCTTATGTGAGGAGATTAACAGGTGTGAGCAGGAAGTTTGCCAGAATTTTTTTGAACAATTGTCATGGAATAAAAACCTCAATTCTCCAACATTTTGCTGAAATTTGAACACCTTTCCAGACATTCAGAAACTTATCTATGGACCCTCACATTCGTGCCCAAGTCTGATTGTACACCTCTTATCTTTGTATCTACCACCGGTACTGAGTAAAATATTTTGGAAGCCAAATGCTATCTTCTGTTAACAAAGAGGTCAAATTATTATTTGAAGAAATGGAAGTAACCAGCAATACAAGAAAGCAGGAGGAAAAGGCCACTAGGAGAAAATAATGTTGCATTGCCTGAATGCATTAGATTGGCAAAAAAGGTGTTCTATTAACAGGCAGAATTCATTTCTAGGCAGTTTATTTAACTTTTAGCTTATTTTCTTTATTCCTGCTCTATAACTAGATCGAAAACGCCTTATCTAGATGAAATCATAAGAAGTGTCAAGACACATAGCAACTGTAAAACAACTTATTTCTGAATGTAAGTCTGAAGGTAGAAAAGTTGGGCATGGAGGAGTGAAGTTGAGAATGAAAAGATGGGTTGGGTGAGGGGAAGGAAGGTGGTTTTAATTTTGTATTTTTTTCTTACCATCCTACTCTATTTTTAATTGGCAATAAATTGAATTAATCTTTTCTAAATTGACTCTGTTTAGTCCGTGAGAGTAATTGGTAAATGATCTCCTGGTCCTTACCCCAGCCCATGAGTTTTTTCATCTTATTTTCTCCCCCTGTCCTGTTGAGGGGTGGGAGTGGGAGAGCAGCTGGGTGGGGGTCTGGCAGCCAGCCAAGGCCAAGCCACCACAGTTTCTCTACACAGTCATGGCAAATCTTCATTAAGAAAGACAGAGAGAAGTGCCCACTTCTAATACGCTATACTGTCACTGGGCTGAAGCCAACAGTATGAGGTTAAGCCAAAAAAGCAATAGCATTTCAGTGCCGTTCTGTGGGGAAGGTTGCAACAGGACAATTCTGCTTTGGTAAGAGCAAATATGTGGTCATTCAGTGCACGTGCTGTTACACTGATTAGGTCAGCTCAAGAGGGCGAAGGGTAAGCAAGGTGTTCCACCATTGCAATATCTTACTTCATTATGACTGGACCTTTTTATTTGTTTCAATGACAAGGTATTTTCCTACAAAAGAAAGCACTGCTATTTTCAGAACGGCAATCTTTCCATAGTGCTTTCACACAGAAGCAGCAGTTCTTTCACACCATACTGGAACAGTACCTTGCAGTCTAAATATATATTCTACTGTAACATGAAAGGTTTCTACACCGTATTGAATCCCTAAATTTATTATGTAGTATTAAGTTAAATAAAGAGCATGCTTCGCTTTCACTACTGTGTAGGTGAAAGTAATAGGTTCAAAGCTAATTTATCTGGTGATTTTAATGGAGAAGGGGAGAAGCTTTATTTGAACTCACGGCAATATTTTTTTTTCAGGTTTTTCACTTCCTAGGGGGAATTGTAACGATTTTTTAATCTTGCCTTTTGTTACCTTGAATTCTCGTCAGTCTTAATACAGAATAAAATTGGAATTAAAAAAAAACCAAACATATAAATAAACAAATCCACCATGTCTCTAAAAATATGTTTCATTTCTTTTATGCTGAAACAAAAGGGAAGTATTTTAAGTATTGCAGCCTTTTCCCTTCACCTTTGTTTGCACACATAGCAGACTTAAAATAAAGATGAGCATGACCCTTTGGAGGTCAAGAGAATTTAACTGTGGGTTATATTCTAACTAACCTTCAAAGGATATTTAAATAATCAGATTTCTGTCCACCTCAAAATGCAGCAGTACAATGGAGTATCAACATTAAAATCTCCTCCATTGGAGAAGCTCAAGAATCAAACTCCCAAATGTTGATAACATCATGATCTCATTACTTCATTATTTCTGAGGGCAAAACCCAAGTGTTAGTAGAGGACTAGAAGGGTGTTGTTATGACAGATTCCAACAGGAATTCAACAAAGTCCATCACAAAATGCTCTTAGAGAAACTAAGTTTCTCTGGGACAAGGAAGAGGTCCTTATAGAGATAAGTGATTGCCTAGAAGGTCACAAACAGAGGACTTGTCAGTCCCTCTGGTAGTAGGATATCACTAGTGTCTTGTCTTACAACAAGCTTCTTTTGTCCCCAGGCTGCTCTTTAGGTGGTACCAAGTTGATGCCAGAGACCCGCGCAAGCTTACTAACCAGTTGTGGAAATGGTAGAAGAAATTCAGTGTTGCTGTACAAGAGATATACATGGAAAAAAAAAGCACTCACATTAGATAAAAAGTAGTGTTCTGATATCATCACCACCCCTCAGAAGTAAGATTTGGGAGCCTTAGAAAGCAGGTTTGTGAGGATATCAGCTTGGCAGTCAAGAAAGCAAACCTGAATGATAAGAATTGCTGTGAATGGAAGAGAGAAAAAAATGGAAAATACTGACAGAAAAAATGAGAGGGGAGGGGCTACCACAATTTTCTACAAAATCTTTAGTGGCACAGATAGTGCCCACTACAAGAACCAGTGAGAACTATACAAAATGTCCAAAATAAACAAAAAGATGCATTTTATCCATGGACTGTGCAGGGAAAACACAGAATGTTTTGCCCCAGATGCTGATCATCATCAAATTTTTGGAGGAATAATCATCTGCGGGAACCCCCCTTTGGTAACTCTGGAATACTTTATCTAAATTTGTCTATTGCAACAGCTTAAGTGCAATCTCAATCAAGATGTTGCTTTAAGGAAGAGGACAACTGTCACAAAAATAATGCTGAGGGTTTCACTACATCAAAACAAGAAGTCATCAAAACTAGAAGTCACCAAAAACACACTACACAGGGACAGCCTGAAGATACTACAGAGATTTCAGTTGGATTTTTGAGCCACATGCCAGACATGTGAAATGAATTAAGATAGTTTTGCCCTAAAAGCATACAAGATACATGAGCATCATGAAAATAAGTTATGTGACCTACATATTCTGAAACATTGAAAACATTAAAGGCCACAGAGCTAAAATGTTGAGATGCAAAACATCCAAAAAGCTGACTGCTTTAACTGTCAAAGAATAAATATTTCAGAATTTACAAAGGGTTCAAAATTCTATTAATGATAATAAAGATCCACTAGATCCATACGTTGACACCATAATTAGTTAGTTTTATATATAATTTACAGTTGGGTTCAGGCATAAAATAATTAGATTCTTTAGACAATAGAATTTTTTAAGGCTAGTGGTCATATTTTTCCTCAAAATAAATAATGGATTTTTTTAAACAGATTTCCAAAGAGATGTTACCCAAGATGCACTGAGGACAGCAGTAGTTTGCTTTCTAAATCTGTCATAGTTCAAAACATTATCTTAAAATGCATGTTTCTTGTCAAGCCTTAATGAATTGAACAAATAAAAATTTCCATATAAGCCTAAGGCAGGCAATGGTGTTTTTTTCAACAGATGTGTTAGATTTCTTGCAATACATACTAAGCTTAGACCTAGTTTTTTAAAAACCTAAATTAACGAGTTAATAAAAAAGTAAACCTTGTTGGACACAGATATCAGACTTTCCCTGAAAGCATATCTCAGACACTTGGTATTGAAAGAATCAATTCAAAAATTCTGCTGCACACCGAGGTCTGCAAACACAGCCTTTGAGAGTCAGCTTTACAAATATGCAGCAAAACTTTCCAAATCTTTACTGCTTTTAGCAGAGCTGCTAAGTTGTGCCAGACCACAGTAACCCACAGACACCTTTGTCTTCTCCTGACTTCGTTCCACTCTCCTGAGCTAAGAGGAGTTTCAGAGTGACACAGTGGAAATGAGACTTTGTGAGAGTAGGCATTGCACTGAAATGTCCACTGCTTCCTATTCAGAGTTACAGGGCATGCTATGATCTGTAGACATGTAATTACATTTTAGCACTTCAGATCCTGCACAAGAAAATACTGGAAACAGGAAAAATAGATGTTAAAGTTGATGCAACTGAAAGTACTGAGTTTAAATTGTAGAAAGAGAGATTAAACTTCCTCTGGGGGAAAAAAAAAACCCCACAAACAAAAACCTTACTAATTCTAAGGATAATTTAGCACTGAAATGTAAAGTCTATGGCAGCTGTGGAACCTCCACTACTTCTGTCATTATGAAACTTAGATAAACATCTGTCAGAAATGACATACATACAGCTAGGGACTGCACTGGGGTAGGGGAGTGGGTTATATACTCTTGAGGCAGAGGAGGAGGAGTAATAGTAGGCCTAGATTTCATGATCTTTTCAATAATTGCTAATATTTTAACAATAGAAATTGGACATAGGCTTGGGTTCTGACCTAAAATATACATCTCTTATCACTTTATTTCAGTTATCACAGCTGATCAAAAGTGAACTGAGCCAATATTTTCAGGTTTAAAAACATGAGAAAGCTGAAAAAAAATGTTTAATTATCCCTTTTTTAATGTCCTTAAGAGTTATATGATCTTCAGTTACTACAATTTCTATTTTAATAATTATGTATGAGATTTTTGAAAACTAATAAATTTCAGATCTCTGAAGTCAAAGCATATATTATCTCATTTGCTTTGCAGAAAGCCCATACACATTCATTGATGCTTTGTTGAAAATAAGAAGAATTGATATTGAGGCCTTCTGCAATAAGAGAATTAAAATCTGTCATTCTCTTCATTATCCATCATCATAACCTTCAATTAGAATGAATGCTGACTAAGTTTAATGTTTAAGAACTACTATAGACAAAAGTGATATGAAGAAGCTTATGGTCTTTGTAAAATCAGTCTTCAAAACATTTATTTCTTATGGCTCTCAAAAATTTACTCATTCTTCAAAAAAAGTCATAATAATTGGTCACTCTTTATCAAAATGCTACAAACAAAATGTAAAATTAAAATTACCAAGAAATAAAAGCAAAAATACTGGGATCCAGGATAAATCACAGAATCACCTGATGAAATCATAATCATCTGTCTCTTTCCTTTTGGTGTTCATTCTCTTTGTTACCAACAATATCCCTCCATAAAGATTTCACTATTGTTAGTTTCCCTCCTCTACATAACACTCAAGTGCTATACAGATTTACAGCCCTCTGCCAAAATCAAACTACATGTATCCGGAAAAGCACAAGGCGGTGTTGTTTATGCCTTGCCTACATATATGTATGGTCTGTAGGTTTTTATTTCATCTGTGCCATTCCAAACATAAAAGTAACTAATGTTGACATATGCCTCCTACTCAAATCTCTCAGCTATCCCATCCCATCTCCCTGCATGGTGGGTGAAATACTGTTTGGTGTTTTACACATCAGCAGAATTCCAGCTATTAAGGATTGCCTAATGACAGGCAAATGTTCTGAATATTTCTTGCAATGAACAGCATCATCAACTCACTTCTTATAATCTGTGACACCACCACACAGCTCGGATAGGTTCTCTTACAGTTGTGAAACACCTCATGGTGGACCAGTGTTCTGGGAACCACTCTTGATTTAATTTTGTTTAAGATTTTGGAGGCATTTAGGAGTAAGTGGTTACAATAGCTGAAATTACATCCAACCTCTTTTTTATGAGAAATCGTCTCTTTATCATGGATATCAGGAAGACACACAGTCTTTTATGAACCAAAGTCCTGACAAAACTACATTACATAACAACTGAAAATTGCCATTCGCTGTAAAACAGAGTCAGGGACACAGCATAAACATGCTACACTGAACCGGACAGAAACACACGATTATCTAGAATGCCCAGTACTCACTTGCACCATTTGACATCAAATCATCTCTATTAATTTTAGGTTTCATTCATATAAAGTTTGACAGACAGCTTTATTTTGCTGCACGATAGTTCAAAGAAATCACTCTGACAGAAAAAAAAAAGGAGTTAATGAAATTTTATGATGTAGTATTAAACTGCTGCAACAGTCCATTTTATAATATTTTCTCGTCAGTTCAGCAATAGGATTTCTCACGAGAAAAAGTGAAGGCATAAGATCTGTATCCAGGAATATTTCCCATTTCAGTCAGATATGTGCTGAGACAAGAAAAGATGAGAAATTACAAGAACAGGGATGAAGAAAACATGCATTTGTTTGAGCTTAAGTCCACCAGTACCCTTGTATTTTCTGCAGGTGCCCATAATCTTTGTGTTTCAGTTGCCTTCCATCTCTGCAGTTTGCCTGCGTCTATTATTTACAATACTAACATTGCTGTCTATGATATAATGCCAATTTCTTGTGGAAGACTGAATATTTAGTTTTGTGCCATTCAAAACCTACGCATAATTTCAACAGCACCTAAAAGCAGGCCTAGGACATAGGTACAACAATTAACGTGAGACAGTAAATCCTGCAGTTAAGGTACTGTTTGTTAGCTTTTGTGGGCAATTGTTTAACCTTTTATTTCTTACTCAGAATGGCCCTGCATTTCTTCTAGATCAGAGAAAGGTAAGAAATATGTGTCATGTTTCCATGGATGCTATTTGCTTTAGCCAGGGACACACAGAGCAATTTCAGTGCTAGTGGTATGGCTTAACGATATCACAAAGTGCTGCTAAAATCCGTGGGGATTATCAAAGAAGGAAGAACCAATCAAGGAATTACTTTGCTTACTGCTTCTCTGGCATACTCTGAAACAAATTCAAGCTGCCGCTGAGATTTCCTCTTTCTCTTCCACAGCCAGGATTTCTCCTTATTCATATTCATATACAGAAACAAGTGCCTGAATTAAAAAAGTTACACCTATAAAATAAGGCAGCTCTCCAGCATGCATACATAAGAGGTACTTATTTTATAGCTGTAATCTACCCGTAATGTAATTGATATCTTTTAGCAATATAAAACGGAATATAGAACTGTCACTGTAACTAAATCAACTTTATATGAATGTTCTTATACTGAAGCAAAATGTTATTTGACCTTGCACTTGTAACTTGATGGATGATTCAAGTGCGGGCCTGATTCATTTTAGAGGACTGTGTTTATAAAACGCATGACATTCATCTTCAGATTGGGAAACTGAGCTCTTGGCCTTAAGGTTTGTAGTAATCTTAGCAGAATTGTAGACTGGGAAGGAGTACCAATACATTTATGCTTTCCTTACCCTTTGGCAACATTACTTTCAGGGTAAGAGCTCCAGCAGCAAATATTTTGTTATACAGTCAGAGCCTGGTGCAGCTACTGAAGCAAATCAAAACACTCTAAACTCCAGATGCTTCATTTCATGAATTCACCCCAAAGCAAACAGATTACCATCTGGGCATAGGAAACAGAAAGATAAAATATACACTTAAAGTAGTCTGTGTTTGCAAGTACAGTGTGTGTAGTTTGAGTTTAGTATATCAGTATAGGGATTACATTATTTCAAAAGCTACCATAGTGTGAATTAGAAATGTTTTCTACCTGAATAGTATTTGAGGTATTACTGAGATGCTAAGCTGATATTTTGGATGAAATGTAATGTCTTTTAATTCAGCTGATAAATAGTTCAAGAACATAAAAAATTTTGACCCAACACCATTGATAACATCTGGACTAGTGATTTATTTTTCCAATTATTATTCTTCATTTCAGACATTAGGAAAACATATTGAGGCTATTTAAAGCATATTATTTCAGAGAATGAACTGTAACTGCCCAAAAAATTGAACTCATTTGCTTGAGTGGCTTTTACAAACCCTTTTCTTATCATCACGCAGGTTAAAAGTTCACAATATAAATACAAACAAAGCAGATCATAAACTCTTCCCCCATGATTTCTACATATCAGCGTTCTTCAGCCTTCTTAAAAAACTGAAGTTCTTTCACAGGATTTTGAATACCTATCATGAAATTTTGGACCTACTGAAGACCATGGAGAAAAACTCCCACCAATTCTGGCTGAGCTTATACTTCACCTGTTAATTTCTTCTGTGACAGAAAACCATTTTATTGCAACCAATAGCCTGAAATGTGTGGAATCATGTAGACTGAAGCCTTTCATCTAATTTTGCACTATGAATGTGCTTACTGTCTGCATCACAGGGCCAAGGCAGCAACAAATACTGTCTGAGGAGTGAACTCAGTTTGGGAAACAAGACAGACACTTTTTCCCTGGACTCAAAAATTCCCAGCAAAGCCAATCTGGATGCAGATGTTCTCCACTGTCTTGCCAGATAAAGAAGTCATGGGAATCATGATACAGGGATGGAAAGGCTTCAGGCAGAGTCACTTTCAAGTTGACAGACTTATTACTGCAGGTACACCAGGCTTGAGCTAGTTCCTCTGGACTCTCTACCACTTACCAGTGCTTCAGGTGCTGTATTAGGAGCAGCGCTTTCCATTTGGGAAATGCAGAGATCCTATTGATATCCCTGCTGTGTTTACAATAATATTGTTCCTGCAAATTCCCTGATGATTATGGTGTCAACACCCCTCACATTCCTGCAAGAGACTGCCACAGGTTCGGGTCAATTTTGTTCATCTCTGCAGTGTATACTGTGGATTCCTTGAGCTTATGTCCATTACCTTTAGTATAAGCCAGTAGGAACATGTGGCTAATTCTACTGGACTCAAATATTAAAATGGGATGCTGAAGTTTCTATTCTATGTTAATCTGAGACCTCCTCCTCCAGTCTTTTTTTAACACTAACATAATTTCTATTAGTGATTATCTACTTGAGAACTTTTTCATCCCTTATTTTCAGTGAGTCCTCAGCAATTATAGTTTTTGTTATAACTGCTCAAAGTCCCTTCGAACTTACAAATGAAAGAGACTCACAGAACAGATATGGAAAAGACTATAGTTTTCAAGCCCGGAGGAAACAGAATCACTACAAAAAATCCACAATTACTTTCCCTGACCTTGGAAAGACAGATGTATTCAAGGCTATGAAACTTAGCTCACAATCTAAGACAGATATGTAGACTTTTGATGACTCAGACTGGTATAGGAAAAGGTTCGCATGTTACAGATCTTGTGTTACTGTAGAGATGATATCCAATATCATTTTTGAGCTGGTTGTTGCAATATGAACTTTGATGGGCTGCAACTCAATAGTTAAACTGGCCACTTTCTTCCAACCTTTATGGAAAGAAGAAAAACGCCAAAGATGAGCATGACCTATTGAAAAAACGGTTAGGAAGCAGGAGAGAGTTTTATCCAAAAGTATCAGCTGCTAAGAGAAACTGAATGAACTGTATGGTAGTTTAAGGTTGTTATTCTTTACTAGAACTGAAGAAGTTTCTTTTCATTAACCTCACACATGTCTTCTCAAAATTAATTAATTAAATAAATAAATAAAAGGTGCCAAAAGGTCTATCAGGACTTCTTGATGACTTCTTTTTTGTTTCAACATTTCTAATCAAATCAAAAAGATGGAACTTTTACCCAGAAAGTATGTTTCCTTTCAGGTCACCTATACCACTTGTCAGTGCTAAATTACAATTAAATCTTTTTTTGTTTAAACACTGTATTGTGTTCCTAGTGTTGTATTGATCCTGTCTCTTGTTCTTTTCAATGGGCAAAACATTTAGCTGTCCTCCATTACGTACTAACTCTGATAATGAAATAAATTTCTACAAAGGCACGTCTAATCCAGAGTAGCATGTTCACTTCTGGAATGTAATCGAATCAGAACTGGATTTGCATCTCTTATAAGGCATTGCAATCACGGTGGAAAATACAAACTAACAGGTAAGTCAAAAGAAACTTTCCTTTTAATTGAGTGAATGAAAGCATTTTGATTTCAACTAAAGTGGGTGATCAAGTATTTAAATTTTAAAATGGAAAGCTAAGGGTAATAATGGATTGACATATTTTAATATTTCCAGGAGACAATGACACTGATCTGACAAAAAATTGTTCCCTATTTAAAAACTCACAACCATGGCATTTGAGCAAGGATTACCATTTCCAAAGCTTCTCCACAGAAATGCGTATTTTATAGTATATAAATGCAAAGGTTGGATTTTGAAAAGATTATTTAGGTTTGATTATGTTTATTAGAAAAAGATTTGGTAATCGCTATTGAATGTTTCAAATGCAAAAAAAAATGTGCAGTATTACAAATCGATGCCCTTCTTTTCAAACTCTTCGTAAATACAAACTTGTAAACATCTTAGTTTTTCTCATGTGGTCATCATGTTGTGACTTCAAAGCAAGAGATGAAGAGCAAATAATGAAGAATGTGAGCATGCTGGACCCCTACTCTATAGCAGTGCAAGGTTAACAGTTGGACTTGATGATCTTAAAGGTCTCTTCCAACCATAACAATTGTATGATTCTATGATTTCACAGTTAAAAAAAAATCTGCATAGATTTCATTGGAAAAAAAGAACCTATAAAAACTTTGTCAGATATATTAGCAACCAAGAAGGTGTCAGCTGAAATACTGTATTCATTTATCTTCTTTCTAGTATCTTGTACCCAGCAAAGCATTTCTATCTCTTGCAAAATTTGATTTAGTGAAAAGGGGAGAAAGCCCTCAGTGAAATAAATAAAGATGACTTGTCTCTAAATATGAAGAGAAAATGTTTCATCTTTTCTCCCTTTTTATACACAAAAGACACAATATTTTCCAGAAGATTTTTGTGAAGTTTGACACGGGTTTGTTTTTTCATTTAATTATTATTTTTATTTAAGAGGTACAACAAAACCAACAGTTTTACTTAAGAAAGCAAAAAAAGGCATAAAGATCCACTTTTATTGAGAGCTAAAAGTTAATAAGGTCCTGGGAGAATTAAAGTCAGTAACTGTGAACTTAAGACTTGACAACCACGATAAGTAACCTCTGAAATACGTGTCTTCTGCCTATCTCTACTCTATGGCTTCAAACGGTTTCTTTTCTCTCAATCAGAAAGGATTTAATGTAGAAACGTTGAGAGAAAGTTTTAGATGTGCTAAAAGAGAGAGGACCGCCGCTTCCTTTCCCCCAGCTATAGGCATGGCATTACTGCAATTGCTGAAAAATAGCAGAAGCTATTGAGGTTAGAATTTTTGAAGGAAGGTACCTATATACTGTAATTACCTTCTGCCTATGTTTACTGGCAAAGGTATACATTCAGCTGAGAGCATCAACCTCTTTCTCATACAATCTTCTACATTTTTACAAGTTAAAAAAACTCAAGATGTGCCTGCAAATGCATCACAGCCCATTTTAAAGACAATAGCAAACTGTGAGAAGAATTGTAGAAAGAAACTATTCTGATCCACTGAATAAACTTTAATTAGGAACATAAAATGGGTATTAATCACTTGGTGTCATTAAGAAATTACACGGAAGTCCATCACTGCCAACAGCCACAGTTTGAATTTATTACTTTGTAATAGCCTAAGGGAGCAGTTACAGACCACTGTGTAACCTAAAATTAAGAACTATTCCTCCCTAAGTGATACTATTTCCTTGATCTGGACATATCCCTTTCTTCATGCCATTTAGCTTTGCTAGGGTTATTTTCAAATCATGTGAATATTTGCTTCCATTGACTTGAACCGTCAGTACATTTTCTTTTTTTCTGGAATGGTCAGCAGTCTAAAATAAGAGTTTGCAGCATTAGGTTCAGAATAAGGCATTTTAACGTAAGATATATGGTATTCCAAGTTAACGTTCACCTTGAATTTAGCCATTTGATTTCTTTCCTATAAAAGCAGCTAAAACAGGTGACATTTAAGAGGGTTCATACCTCAGAAAAATAGCCACTGGATGCAGGAATGGGTGTGTAAACAAACTTATCATTTTAAGAGAGTCTGAATATCATGGTCATATAAGAACTGACTGAAAAAGGGGAAAGGAACCATTGTCTAAGGAAGAGTTTGGTGGCTGCTGTCAGGATACAGAAAAGTAGTGATTCCCTTAAAAAATATTAAGTGTATTATTAGTTGCATTGTTGTAACAAAACATGCAGCTGTAACCCTGGAAGAGGTTACCTATTACAGCTATTTCATGTCCAAGAAATTTTGCAATGCTACCATACTTTCTGCCTCTTTTGCTTGCAAAGAGTAAATAGGTTTCCTTGGATACTTGGAACATTTTGGGAGTAATAGGGCCAATATTCTTCACATCTTTCATATCTAAATCCTTAAGGACAATATTTGAACCCATGCAAAGATCATGCAGAAGACTGAACACATTTAATGTCCATGACTAACCTCACTCACAAGCAAAATTATAAGTCAAGAACTGTTAACTGGTATTCTGTCATACAAATAAATAAGTAGGTTTAGTACTTTTTTCTAAAATCGTTATTTTTGTTTGTTTAGCCTCAAAAAAAAAAAAAAAAAAAGGAAGTACAAGAGACTTTTAATAATGCAGTTATTTTTCCGAGGCTAAAGACCAATGCATAACTAAGTATTTTACTAAGAACAGCATTTTATTAATATCATTTATGTACAAGTTTCTCTTTTTCATGTAGAAGGTGAAAAAGCATTATGGTACACCTATGTGCTGTGTATGCTCTGCTCTTTATCACTGCACAATGACAAAACCAGGAAGTACATAACCATCACAGAGAAGCAGCTAAGCCATCTGCTTAACATTTGTATAAGTAAAAATGAGTGGCTTTATGCTGCTGCTGTTTTTTCTGTCACTATGTCTGAAAAGCTAATATTACTCTCAGTACGTCAGACATCTGTGTTTAAAACAAAATAATAATTAATTTTAAAAAGTATCATTGTGCATTTTTTTTTTCCCTGTGACAAATAAATGTGGTTTCATCAGCTTGTAATGATTTAGGAAAACTACAGGCACCCTCTTTGTGGTATATTTTTACTTGGTAGCAAGGCTACAAACTGAGATTGGCTTCCCCACATTGCCTAGAAGAACCAGAAATGAACTGAGATTCAGTGATTGACACAACTTTGCAGTTAAGGGTATCTTTCCATTGCTAATAAAGTGTAACAAGCAGTGCTGTTGCCGTTCTATTGCTGATTCGTATCAACTGCAATATGAAGCAGAACACCTCAGTAAGGAATGACTAACTTTTCAGTCAAGGTTATATTTTTAAGAGTCACAATGTAACTAGACATTTCAGCAGCTTATTTAGCAATATATGAATGACTCAGATTTTTAGGCACAGAAAAATACAAACCCCTTTTTAAAGCATATTCATTTAATATAGAAAAAGTTTAAAATATAGTAGAACAGAATAGGATAGAATACAGAGACTTACTGATTTTTGCCAAATCTTAATTATAGAGTTCCATTATTTTCCATAATTAATTTACAGTTGAATAGTGTCTCTAACAGGACATGCAAATCAGAACTATGATGCTGTGCAGAATTCCAATCACGCTTGAAAGCCTGCAATATGCCAAAATAAAGAAACCCTGCTGAAAACATTTTAATGTGAATCAAAAAAAAAAAAAAAAAGTTTAAAAAAACCAGTTCAAATTCTGTGTGCTTGCAAAAAGAATTCAGAGACTCCATTTCTTTTTCTAATTCTTAAAACAAGCTGCTTTGGCACAATATTAGAACATTGTTTAATATAATTCTCTACAAAACACGTGGGTCTACATAAAATGATTGCTATGTACTTAACGTATTTTGTATCAGAACTGCAGTATTTATTGCAGTGAACAAATAAATATATTCAAAACATGCTGGAGTTACCCTATAGAAAGAATTTACTTTTCTTTGGGTATTCAAAAACACACGAAGAATTAAAGATATTTCTTTGTGTATAAAGATCAGTGAGATTCACTGTGACCAAGTTTTTATTCACAGTTTGTTCCCAGGAATCACTGCAATTTGCACCTTCCTGCGGCTGTTTTGCTTCTGAAGATTTGAGAATAAAATCCAGAAGCTAAAGCAAGCTTTAAGAAGCTACTGAGGCCAAAAGAGAAAGCAACCCCTTTCCCCCAGTTTCCTTCCCAGTTTGTCTATCTGCCTCAAGGAGAGAGAAGCTCAAACAAGCATGGGAACTCTGTTAACATCCTACAGAGCAAAGTGAGAAAAATGAAGAAAACCAACAGGGAGTCATGATGCATGGTTCTTTCAAGCTATTCTGTTAAAAAGGAATCTCTGTTAAAAAGAGATTTATAGCAAGTAATATGTGGGAAAAGCATGAAACAGAAGTAAGTCTAACTAACTCTAAGTGCGCCTGGGCTGAGCATTAACAATAAGCCAACATCCCCGAGCATTAGGGTATAAACTCTGGAATGGAAGAAGGTGAACTTGTGTTAAGGTTTTCCGCCAAGTGGAAAATCAGAAAACCTATTTAATGGCATGATGTGGGTTCAGACACCATGTTTTATTTTCAGCATCATACATATTATTTCAAGAAGTATAATGAGGATAAAAACTATTAGCAGACCTGTAGCAGAAACCTATAGTGGCTCTAAAAGAAACCGACAGCATAGCATAGAGACAGCATAGAGAAGTGCAGAATAATAAACCGTGACAAAAGCCCCAGTGATTGTGGCACTAGAGAAATGCAAGACGTGGATAAAAGGAGCAGTGAGAGAGAAGCTTGTCAGTGAACAAAAGGAGCAGCCAACAGAGAGTCTTCATACCACCAGGTCAGCTGCACCTAATCAGGTCTTAATGTCCAGCCAGATTTAACAATCTTAGACTGTAAGTAAAGACTACTGCAATATAGGAAATTATTAGCCACACTACCAGCTTACTTTCTACAGGCAACCATCAGAGAAGCATACAATGGTTTGGGTTGGAGGGGACCTTAAAGGTCATCTAGCCCAACCCTCCTGCTATGGACAGGGACATCTTTCACTAGACCAGGTTGCTCAAAGCCCTGTCCAACCTGACTTTGAACATTTTCAATGATGGGGCATCCACAACTTCTCTGGGCAGCCTGGTCCAGTGTCTCACCACCCTCATTGAAAAAAAATTTCTTCCTTATGTCCAATTTAAATCTACCCTCTTTCAGTTTAAAACCACGGCCCCTTGTTCCATCACTACAGGCCATAGTAAGAAGTTTCTCTGTCTTTCTCATAAGCCGCCTTCAGGTATTGGAAGGTCACAATTACTTCTCCCCAGAGTCTTCTCTTCTCCAGGCTGAACAACCCCAACTCTCTCAGTCTTTATTTATAGGAGAGGTATTCCAGCCCTCTGGTCATTATTTTCATGGTCCTCTTCTAGACCCACTCCAACAGGTCCACATCTTTCGTGTGCTGGGGACACCAAAGCTGGGAGCAGAACTGCAGGTGGGATCTCACAAGAGCAGAATAGAGGGGGAGAATTTACCTCCCTCAACCTTCTGGCCACGCTTCTTTTTATGCAGCCCAGGATTTGACCACCTTTCTGGGCTGCAAGCACACATTGCTGGCTCATTTCCAATTTTTCATCCACCAATATCCCTTCATCACAGGGCTGCTCTCAATCCATTCATCCTCCAGCCCGAATTGATACTGGGGATTGCTCCTACCCAGGCGGAAGAATGCTGCACTTGGCCTTACTGAACTTCATGAGGTTCACATGGGCCCACTCCTCAAGCCTGTCAGGGTCCCCTTAGATGTCTTCCCTTCTCTCTAGCAAATCGATTGCACCACTCAGCTTGGTTTCATCTGTAAACTTGCTGAGGGTGCACTCAATCCCACTATGTCATTGAGGAAGATAATTTATAGTATTGGTCCCAGTTTGCACCCTTGAGGGACATCACTCATTACTGATTTCCACTTGGACATTGAGCCATTGACTCTTTGGACATGGCCGTTTAGCCAATTACTTATCCATCTAACAGTCCATCCATCACACCCGTATCTCTCCAATTTAGTAGCAAGAATGTTGTAAGGCCTTACAGAAATCTAGGTAGATGACATCCCTAGCTCTTCCCTTGTTCACTACTTCAGTCATTCCATCATAGAAGGCCATTAGATTAGACAGGCACAATATGCTCTCGGTGAAGCCATGTTGGCTGTGTCTAATTACCTCCTTGTGTTCCATATGCTCCAATGTAATTTCCAGGAGGATGTGCTCGAGGATCTTACCAGCCGTGGAGGTGAGGCTGACTGGTGGGTCATGAAATTGCTATTTGTATAGTCATGGTTGGAGATTCAGTTCTTTCTATCCTGTGTATCAACTTGTGTTCCAGGGTTTAGTTATTTTGGTGTGGTTTTTGGTTTTTGGTTTTGTTTTCTCCTCTCATTGAAAGGGATCACAAGAGGTCCACAGTCCAACCTTGCATCCAGAGCAATCTCAGCTGTGGGGCCAGACCAGGTTGCTCAGGGCTTTATCCAGTCAGGGCTTGAAATGCTTCAAGGTGTCTTCAGTCACCTCCCTTCCTCTATCTTAGATTAATCCAATTATCTTCAATGCAGAAACACTGGTGCAAAATTTATGCAAAAACATTTAACTTTTTGATTCCGTATATATCTACCCATACATCCCAGGTTGTGGTACTACTCAAAATCTTCCCAAATCTCTGTTTAAATCCTCAGACACTCTACCCAGATATATACATTCTGATTTCACAAGGTGTTTTAGCAACATTAACATGGCAAAATGGAATGGAATAAAAATCAGCTCTTTGGACTGGTTCACAAACATACTGAGAACTTACTCCTAGCAGAAACATGGTATCAAGTTAATTTTAAAGGTCTGGCTGCAGACTTTAATTCACCTGAAGTTATACAGACTACTTTTGATAAAGCTGGGACCTGACTATTCTGCCAAAATTCTAACACCCATAATTTATTTTAGCTCTCAAGCAATCCTGTTACGCAGTTCCTAAGATAACCACAAGAAGCAAAACTAATTTTACTACTTCTTCGTCTGAGTTTTATCCTATGAAGTTTTTGGAGCTAATTTTTGGCTCATTTAAATTAATGACAAAGTTCACATTAACCTTAGCACTGTAGGATTAGGGCCTTAGACTCCTGTATTGGGTCTGGTTGAGGTGGAGTTAATTTTCCCCATAGCAGCCCTAATAGTGCTGTGCTTTGTATCGGTAGCTAGAAAGGTGTTGATAACACACCAGTGCTTTGGCTGCTGCTGAGCAGCGCTGGCACAGCATCAAGGCTGTCTCTCCAACATCCCCCCTTACCAGTAAGCTGGAGGTGGGCAAGAACTTGGGAGGGGACACAGCCAGGACAGCCAACCCAAACTGACCAAAGGGATATTCCATAACACATGATGTCCGCTCAGCAACAAAATCTAAGAGAAATGAGGAGGAAGGGGGGATATTCACTATTATTCCGGAGCAACAACTACACGTACTGAAGCCCTGCATCCCAAAAAGTGGCTGGACATCGCCTGCTGGTGGGAAGTGGAGAATAAATCTTTTGTTTTCCTTTGCTTCCACATATGGCCTTTGCTTTTGCTTTATTAAACTGCCTCTATCTTGACCCACAAGGATTTTTTCCATCTCATTTTATCCCCCTCCTTCCTGCTGAGGAGGGGAGTGATAGAGCTGCTTGGTGGGCACCTGGTGTCCAGCCAAGGTCAATCCACCACAACTCCTAACAACACCTGCATTTCTTTTCTGTAAGTCGCTGGATATAGAATAGTGCTCTTTGAAGTGCAGAGATTTTGCCTTATGTGTTTTGTGAAGTGCTTTATGCATTTACCACGGACTATAAATAATGAGAAGAAAAGGTGGATATTGTGAGTGAGAAAAGGTGTTTACAAGAAAAAGAAAATATAGTGCTCTTTTGTATTCCCTGTGGAACACAAAGCAGAGCCATGGTGTCTCCTCACTTTTCAAAACAACACAAACAAAAAGGTCATAGAGAGAAAGGAGGAACTATGCACAGAAAAACCACCAACAAAACAAGAAATGAGACACACTCAGATTGCAGTTCTCCCCTCAGAAAGAATTATCTACAAGGAAAGTAAAAGCAACATGCTGTCAGCCCTAGATATTTATTACAGCCTCTGTAAACATGCCTTTTGTGACCACTGTCTCCAGCTAACACACCAAGACTGGGCTGACTGAGATATAAATCACAGCATAACCTAATTCTTTTGTTTCAGCCCTCACTGTGTGATTATTTTGCAGAAGGATATACAACCTCAGCTCACCCCAGGTTGAAATGAGCAGAGGCCAGAGGAGCGTTGGAAATTTTGTCTGACATTTGACGTACAGAATGCATATAGCTGTTAGGAGGATATCATGCCGTTCAAGTCTGGCTGACACATTACTAGGTCAGAACACAGGTACTGGGTCCTGGCACGACATAAATTTATATAGTGATTTGCCTGTTGCCATGTAAAGTCGCTCTCTAATGACCACTCCGCTGGAAGAGGCACGGCCTTGGTGCAGAGGTTGTCCCCAAGCACATACCAGCCATCCCTCAGAACTGATCAGAAGCTGGCTACCAGCTTGTGGCTACTGGCATGGGGAAGGTTCAGTTTCCAATTCCTCCCTTTTCTTCCTCTCCTGCTCCCAGTGCTTCTGGCTGTGCACCCCTGCCACCAACCTTCCACCAGCTGCAGAGCCCTGTTAAAAATCTTGGTGAATCAACCCAGCTGAGAAGTCCAGCTATGTTAGCTTTCTAGTAGATTAGCAAATTGTGTAGTAGACTAGCAAATTGTGTCTGCTTATGAAGGAGTCCGATGAGAAGCAGAGCCAGAATAAAGCTGGCAATAGGAAGATGCAGAAGGTAAGCACCCAGAGCAGGTAGTTTTGGAAAGGCAGGAGTAGGGTAGGGGAAGCCTGGGAAGGGAATTGCCCCCTTCTGCAACTCTGGCTTACTCAACTTTCTTGCCCCATTTTATGGAACTGCACCGTTATGATGTAACATACCCTCATGCTATAGACTTAGCACGGGTGTAATTTTTCATGTAAGTACTGTAGAGCACCCAGATACGCTGAGGGCAAAAGGATGAAAGGGAAGGTGTAGAAGATGTCTGTGCCACAATTTACAACAGCTTGTAGAAAGGAAGGACTTGGCTAACTCCTGTAACACAATAATGACAACGATCAGCATTAGTTGTTATAGCACTAGCAGTCATTACACGAATGAATCCTCACCGTTCTTCCGACATTAAATAAATAAATCTCTCATTCTACTGGGAGACACAGGGAGCAAAGACTAAAAATATTCAATTATTCAAATTATTATTATTATTATTCGGTCCTTTTTTTTAAATAAGTCCCATTGTTTTCATACTATTTGTATTCACATTCTGCAGATTTCTGTTGGCACACAGGAATGATTATCAACAGGACTGGCTGCCCTTTTCTGCAAATACAGCAGAAGGGAAGTTCTCAATTCATAATTCACATGGGGAGCATGATTCAAGGAGCTGCTGTATTCATCCAGCCAAGTAACAGAAATATATCGTATTGCCTATGGGGCCATAAAAACATGTTAGAGTACTGGATACCTGGAGGAATACTTATAGCAAAGATTGTGGGAGCAATTTATTGCCTGAAATAAGCTACTGCATTCATGAAGCAATTGACAACAAACAGCACACTATAAGAAGTGGAAATAATTCTAGCTATTTTTTCAGTTGGTAACAGAACTACATTTGAACTGCTCTGTAGACCTTATTCAGCTTATAATAGTGAAAGAATCCACAACCTGACACAAACTTCATACACCTTCATCTTGCTCTTCCAACACTGAGGCCTTATCCTCTCCTTATGGAGAAGGACACACTGTCCCTCTTATTTCATATTATGATTGTTAAACTTTTTCAGGTCATAGATGGCTTATAAACAGGTCTTGTCTGTAACTGTCCACTGAGTGTGCATGAACGTAGGTGAAAGTTCCTGCAAGTTGGTGAGATGGTGTGGAGGCTGAGTTCAAACACGTGAATTCACAAAATTGCGTTCTTTGCTGAAAAACTATCACTCACTGTGATTTCTTCAGCTGGAATTGATTCCAACATTTTGAGTATAATCTGCACTGTTTGTGATTGAACACTAAGGTACTTTCCTTTTCTGACTTAACTGAAGAAATTACAGGTAAAATCTAAAATGGAAGATAGAAATCTTTTCTCCCAATCCTTTACTGAAACTGTAAAATCAAAGTCAGAAAGAAAATTACACAGTTCAAATTATAAAACCCCTAAGACAAAGTATATGAGCCTTAACTTGTTCATGTTGCTTCTTAATAAGAGCTTAAACATATAAATGTTCTATTTCAGCAGGGGAAAAAAAAAAAAAAAGTAAGTTTAACTAAGAAAACAAACTTCCAGACAGGAGATTATAAAGAAAAACATCTACAGAAGCTATTAGGAATTTAGACAGCAATGATATGTTGAGAGCTTCAAGATTATCATTGCAAAAGTATGACAGAATCATAAGGTTATCAGGAAATAATTGTCAGGTTTTATCAGCTATAAACAACTACTCACAGTCCTTCATCCTCTACTGAGTTAACATCTCCTCTAAAATCTAACTAATGCTGCTGTACACAGGGTGGCATTGTGACTTCAGAAGCCATAAGCAAGACTGCAGGTGGGGAACAACATCTCCAGCAGTCTCCCAGTAGGATGGAGGAAACTATATAAAACCAAAATCTCTTCTTGGTGTTAATAATGTGGAACGTGTAATTTCTGTGGAAAGATCAAATCACACTGAGAAAAGCTTTTAAACAGAAACAATGGGGAAGACAGATGACAACCCACAGCCTAGTAAAGAGGTGATGGATGGAATGGAAAGGGTGCTGGGCAATGGGAGCAGCAAAGACCTCAGGAACAGTATTGCAGGGTGGCTGGTCTGCCACACCAGGGTAGGCGCAAAACTGTACATGGATGGGGAAACAAAACCACAGTGACTAAGATGTGGTGGAACAACTCACACAACTGGGGTAAGCAGTGGACAGGTAAAAACCCTTCAGTACTGGTGGACCGGGAAGAGGAGAAGGAGGAGGTGGTCCTCAGTATGATGGTGCAGCTCAGACACATGGGGATTCTCTATGAAGGCAAATAAGCCTGAATAAACAGGGAATGCCTTTCTTCTCAGTAGTCATGAGCAAAGTCTCTCTCTGTGCTTAAGGATGGGATTCAAGAACAAGGAGAATGACCAGAAAAGGATGATTACTTATGAGCTCTCAACAAGCTTATGGGCTACACTCAGCTGTGCTGAGAAAGCTGGCTGATGTGTTTGCAAGACTGCTCTCCAACAAGAAAGATCTTGGGGATCAGGGGAGCTCTCTGGCAATAGGGAGAAAGCAAATGATGCATCTATCTTCAACAAAAGCCAAAAGGATCATCCTGGTAATTACAAGCCTTACTTTGGTCCCTGGGAAAATCATGGAATGTGTCCTCTCAGAGAACATTTGTGAACACAAGGGAGAAGAAGGTGATGGGGAACCATCAGTGTGGTTTGACCAAGGGTGAATCATGCCCAAATCAGCTGGTTACCTCCTGTGATAAAATGACAGGATTTGTGAACAAATTTACCTAGAATTTAGCAAGGCTTTCAATACTTTTCCCACAATGTCCTTGTAGCCAAGCTGAATGTTAGGGTCTGGGTGGGTGCCCCAGTGGGCAAATAGCTGGTTGGGTGGTCAGGCTCAGAGGTGCTGGTCACTGGGTCATATCTGCCTGGAGGCTGATGCCTCGTGGTGTCCTGCAGGGTTGGTCTTGGGGCCTGTCCTGTTTAACATCTCTATCTGTGACCTGAGGAGGTGATCAAGTGAATGCTGTCAGGTTTGCAGGTGACACCAAACTGGGGTGGCGGACAAGTCCATGAGGGTAGGGATACTGTCCAGCTGGTGGGGAGAAGTGGCCAATGGGGCCCTCATGCACCTGGGGCAGAAGCAAAGGGCAGCCCTGTTCTAGGCGGGCAGAGGTTTCCCAGCTGCCACGGAATAAAGCCCTGAGCAATGTGGTCTGACCCACAGCTGAGCCAGATATAGGCAGAGGGTTGGACTCTGAGGTCCCTGTCATACTGAATTGTCCTGTGGTGCTATGATCATAAAGTACAGTAGTAGTTTTGAATACATACTATTCATGCCTGCTGATTTACCCTGCATCAGCCTTGGGCCAAATAACAAACTGTCTCTAGCAATGTGCTATAAAGGATGAAGGATAGCAAAGCAACTGGATGAAAGAACCAGGAAGCTAAGATTTTTATTTTTTTTTTTAAAGACAAATTGAATGTAATTGGAACTAGAGGAGCAACACTGTAGGGTCACAGGCAGCTGCTCAAGACAGGATGGTTGCCAGTCCTAATCCAGCACTAGACTAACTTAGGTTTCCCTCTGAAGGACAGCAACCAGAAGTTGAGCCACTGCTTGATGAGTTGCTGCCTTTGACTATTCCAGTCACAATGCATTTTGAGGATGTAAAAAAAAAAACTGAGAAAGAAGAATTATGTTCATTTCTTCATCTTATGTTTTTCTTCTGGATCTTTACAATTCAAGAACTTAAACTTTTCCTTTACAAGAATAAATTAAAATTCTTTCTAGATTACAGCTTGTCTGTTATTAAAACAGGAGATAAAGCTGGCAGTATTGGGACACCTGTTTCTTCAAAGGCAATGAGTCTGGTGAGGAGGAGTGAGCAGGCTACCTGCCATTTAAGAGTTTGGGACGTCATTAGTCGAACTGTGCCTCGGCATGACTCCTCAGCAGGATCACCCCTCAGGAGCAGATGAGTAACTTTCTGGCAGGAACAGCAGTAACAGATCATTACCCCAGGCAAAACCCCAAACTGTTGCAGCCCTGTACACACGAATCCCTGATACAAAGCCAAAACAATGTGTTTTATACTACAGAAATAAAACTACAAAAGTATTGATGACACCCTTTCTCAGCGTGACCTGCTGTAATTGGTCAATATAGTTTGTCATTGTGCCTGACATATCTGAACCACTTGACTATCAACCCCAGGCCAGGAATTACTGGGACAAACATGAAGTATTTGGTTTTGCACTCTGATTATACTTTATCTCTGAAGTGAAATGTCCGGATCTTAAAACACAGAATTTGTCTGTTTTGCTTGAAACTACACACTGTGTTTTCTAGTGTGAAGTTGGGAGGCAATTTTCTTTTTTAGGGGTGTTTTAAAATGGATTTTTTAATGCTTTGCCTTATAACTGATCATGAACTGATCAACATCTACTGCACATGCTGTTAACTGAATCCCAGTTAAGTGCTCCAACAAACACATAATATTGGCAATCCAATTATTATTATTCAAAGACTAAGAGGTGAGAAAATACATTTTCAATATAGAACTGTCAGAAAAGCACTGTCTGTATGAATGTAAATTTTGCTTTTAGTATCAGCCCCACAAATTTGTATATTCATTTCCAATACTTGACGTAACACAATATTTAATGGCAGCAAAAAGGACTAAGTGCAGTCCTTTTGGGTTTTCCTCGTGACGGGGGCCTCTCATAGGTGTTGAGCCTTTTTAAAGGACTATAGCCGTTATTTCTCACTTGTGAATGAAATCGTAAGTTACTCAAGTAAATGGGAGTCCAAAAGAAAGAAATGGACATACTGACACCCAGGGAACTCTTCTCTGGAGCTGACACTATAGACTGCATAGTTCAGTTAGCTGGCTTGTGACTCCAGGCTTCTGTTAGGATATGTGCTAATGGCTAGCAAAGCCCACACAGTTCTCAATGCCAAGGATGCTGCATTCAGCTGTAGTGAAAACCTAACAAGGAGAAGGAAGAGAAAGAATGGAAGCCAAACATAACTGCATGATAAGACCGAGCACTGTTCTACAGGTTGTCAAGACCCTCTTACAGGAGGTAAATGTGGCTTTTGTCCAAAATCTTCAGGTTCAGTTTAGATAACAAGATAACATTGATTCAGATTCAAAGAAAAATACAATTCTAAGTCTGACTTACATATGATTAACTATTTAAAACCTTCAGAATAATTTAACTGAAAAATGTCTTAAACGGAAGACACCATCTTATCAGTAGAAAAAAGATCTGAAGAAAAAGAGACGTAGTCAAAGAACAAGCAGTATTCAGTGAGTTAATAGGGTGCATCCATCTGCCATTTACAACATCCTGGTTCCATTTTCCATAAAAAATAGAATCCAGCACATTACTTAGCTCACTTACTACTATTATTTTTTGGTTTTACCTTTCAGGTTTTATAGTAAACCAAGTTACAGTTAATTTGCTGTCTACAAAGAACAATGGCAATTTCAGTTATGGACCATTAAATGTTAAACACGCAGATCACTATGGAAACTAACCAAAACAACGATCCTGATCTTCCAAATGCAGCAAGCTTACTAAATACGTGCTTAGTTCTAAGCAGGTCTGTGTACCTGTAAACAAGCTATAAGCATGCATTTTATTGGACCATAGCATGAGTTTTACAGGAAACTAACCTGAAATCCTGCTCATCTAAGAAATGACATGTGGGAAAAGGGAAAAGAAAATCAGAAGGAAAAATGAATATAAGCACTTGGAAGCATTAAAACACCTTAATTTCAATACAGGAAAGAAGTTCATGAACTTGAATGAGCCAACCCTGTCACTCAGGGCATCAGCACACTGAGGCATGGCAACAAGGAGAAAGCGTCAATTTGTAATTCTGTGTCATAGAAACGTAAGGAATGCGTATACAATGAAAAGAATGGGCATATCTTTCATACACAGAACCAAAGAACAGATAGACCAAAGGAAGATGAAGGGTATACCTGAAGACTAAAAAAGACCACATTGGCAACAGATGAGTTTTAAAACCTGAACTACAGTACTAAAGCTAGTAATAACCAATAATAGTTTATGCCAGGAACTGCTCATTGCTAAACAAACAGAGAAAAAAAGTAAGATTAAATGTAGGCTCAGGGATTCTGAGCACTTGAAGCTCTTTAAGCAAAAATTATACAGAGAAGCAGAGGAAGCCCATGACAAGGAAAACCCTAAGGTGAACCCAAATTCAAACACAAACCTCAGGGATAATATTTCAGAAATACTTTCACAATGAATTTAAGACACTGACCAGTTAAAACACAGCAGTAAAGCATTTTGTTCTTGCTAACCTTCTCTAATTCAATGCTAATGTATTTCTTCTTCTTCCAGCCAGCCCTACTGCATTGAAACATCCTGAACATAATGAAGCAGATCTATAGATTCTTTGACATGCTATGGAAATGCATTAACATATTGAGTGACTAAGCTTCTGTAAACAAATGTGTTGAAAGTGCTTAACTGTGTAACTAAGAAGTAACAAAGCAGCTTTGCCTGCATTTGTTTGTCCACCAAGTAATAAACCCTCCTGCTCTCTAACAGTCTCTACACAGTTAACACAAGCTGGTTTGGGCTAACAGATTGGGCACAGGATTTCAGTTTGAAATATGCCTCAGAAGGTATCCAAACAGAGGTGAAAGAATGACACAAGTGCAGCTAATTTTCACGTCTACTGAGTTCCATTCAGCGGAGGGTCAGGCGAGACCAGACTGCTCAAAGACATATTACTGCTAGTTTGTAATGAAGAATAAGCATTTTCCAGCATAAAGATATAATTTTGCATAACATTCCAGACACTTCCTGGTTTTGCAGTTATATTTGCAAGAGAAAACAAACAAACAAAAAAAATCAAACTGCCTCCCCCCCGTTCCCCTCCCTGAAAAAAAAACATTGAAATACTACAAAACAGTATAATATCCCACACAACCTGAATCAAAACTTTTAATTCCTGTTCCAGTATCTGGTTCAGTACAGAAAAAAAAATCAATAAATCTTTAAACTTATTTCTTCATGCTTTCCATTCTAAGCTGCGAAAATGAGATACTAATGCTGTATTTGTCTAACTCACAAAGATATGTGAAGACTGATCAATACCTGAAAATTACATGGAATCTCCAAACAAGACCAAGAAAAAGGAAAAATTGAGTCTAATTCTTGATGATACTCAGATCGTACTTTCTCTTTTCACAGTAGGAAGGTAAACAATATAAGTTTAATGTTTTATTTTACAAATATTTTCACTTGCTACTGCACTTTGTTCTTTATTCACAATAGACCCAAGTGAAGATTAAAGATCCAAATCACAGTGGTTATGAAGTCAAGGATAAACTGTGGTTTTAGAATACACACACACACACACACATATATATATATACGTTCACAAAGCTGCTGCTGGAAGCTTTAGTAGTTTCAGTAACATGTAATACAATTCAGCTCTTTTATGTAACCACGGCACACAAATTTCTGTGTCTCCTTTTTGACCTCCCTCATCTGCAGATCTGTTGCAAATAATAAGCTTTCACCAGTGTTTGTGGAGCTCCTAGGGTATCTATGGTAAAACAACAGTCACCTATACTATGAAACCAATGTTGACGATGAGCCATGAATATGTACAGAAGGCTAACCAAGACTTAAGTAATCACTGAATTGAAAATATGATGTATCCGCAGCAAGTATCATACTGGTAGAGCACACAGAGAGTCCATGTTAAAAATCCAGAAAACTCTGCTACTGATTAAAAAATAATTCCAGAATGGCATTCCTTTAAAAAGGTCATATTTTCCTCTTTTCTTTAAAAAGTGCTAACTTTGAACAAGAATAACACACAGCTTCTAGAAAAAGTCTGTGAGACCTTGTCAAAAATAGAGATATAAAATATGGTGTTTACAATAATTATCACTGCATGACAACATATGTGAATCAGTGGCCAAAAGGAAATGTCACAGATATCACTGCTATCTTACTGTTTGCAATTGCTATTCTAGCTTATATAAACTATGTGTAAACTTGTACAAAGCTGTGTAAAGTATGCTTAAACTAAATACACATACACATAAATACATATACACATAAATACATACATGACAAACACACAGGTATGCATCTGTGCATATATATATGTGTGTACACACATAAGTATATGGCAATACACAGATATGATCCAACAAGAGGAACTTTGTAAACATGCATGTTATGGATATGAAAAACTAGATTAAAATTTATTAAAAGGAGGGAACTGTGCTGAGTGGCAAGGAAAGACCAGGTTAAAACAGCAGGGAAACTGCTGTTCTTGGGGTTAGGGGCATTTTAAAGGATTTTGTATGCTTGTATCACAGAACAGGAAAATGAATGATTTTTTTTATAGTAACTGATGGTTTCATACAAGCTGAAATGAGAAGACTCACACTGAAATGAGAAAACTCTTTGATAAGGCACAGCAGAATGGCATTTAAGGGATTACTCAACCTAAAAACTGGAAACCGTTCAAAAGGACAGATGCAGTTTGATGACAGATTCATGGCTGAGGAAGGTGTTGAATCCAGGTGCAAACCCTACACCTCTGAAACGTCTGGCTGCTCTTACGAGATTCTGGCAGCATAGAAGCAAGAAAACTGGTTCATATGGACTGTTACAATCACCTAAATTAATCTAATGTAATCTAATCCAATTCTTACCTATCAGAAGGTAGGTAGTTTCAGCGCGCAATTCCTACCACACACCCAAGAGCTGCTGGCCAAAGTTGGATGTGTTTTCTGGGAAGACTGTCAGCCACCCAGCACTTTTCGCATCCAATCATGCAGCACTGAAGCAGTTCAGCAGCAGCTGTAAAATTATAAATGAAACCTCACTGTAAGAGCTCTGCTTCCCAGTGTTCTTGGTATTTCAGAGTTGCTCTTTGCCATTAACTGGAAACTTGAAAAAAAACCCAACAGATAACTTGTGGGAAAAAGGAAGGCAGATACAAGATATTCATTATTTCTACCCCTTCCAAACTCAGGGGATAAAATAGATATGAAGACTAAAATCTGTGAACTTTGGGAAAACTGGTAAGAATAAAAAAGTTACTTTGAAACAGCACTTTTGGCCGCCTGCACTGGACATGATGACAAAGATTATTTTTTCAACATAAAGCCTGTACCTATGCTAGCAAGCGGTGTAGCGTAACAGAAACAGGTCTGTAGGTCAAAACAGTTGGGTCTAAAGACCTCCAGCTCTGTTACGGTTTAGCTCTAGACTGCTTGCAGGATCTGAAGGCCCATTAGTGTCTAGAGCATGCTAGGCATGCACTAAAATGGATGTTCAACTGAAATGAATCCAGCCTGTGTGTTCTGACATTTCCACACAACGTGAACCAAAGTGCACACCTGATAGGGAGATTCCTGCCAGAGGGGACATTCTAATGAAGACATTCCCCAAAACAGCTGGTGACTGGTGGCACTTGGGCCCTGAAGTTCAAAGAATTAACGCACTTAAAAACCGAAAGCTTGTGCTAAGGTGGCTGTCCATACCCAGGGCTCAACAGGAAACTGGCAATGCAAACAAAAAAACCCAGCACATTCTTTTTATATGTTTATTTCCCTGTTACCTAACCTTCATTAGTTTCTGCGGACAGGATCCATCAGTCCTTAAAAATTCAAGATCCTGAATCTCTCCCTCTTTCCCCACCAATTTCCCTCTTATTTGTCCCCAAGCTGCTGCTTCAAGAAAATGTCATAGTAATAAGTATCTTTCATTCATTCTAAAACCCCTGTCCAACAATACCATCTGATGCTTTTTTGTTTCTGTTATGAGAAACAGAATAATAATCCTCTCCTTGCCTTCAGTTTTGCAGTATGTCTAGATCATATCCCATTCACCTTTTTCCAGGCTCATGAATACCTATCTATTTAATCTCTTCATACAAAAGATGTACCACATCCCTAATCATCTTTTTTTACCCTTCTCTGTACTCTTTTTTAATTTTTACGGTTTACCTCTCGAGAAGAAGAGAATAGGAGATATTCAGTACCTAAGGGGTGAAAGTATATTCTGGTTTGTTCCACTTTCTTTCCCAGTAGATCCCATGATTCTGCAGTGGCAGCGTTTCTGGCACACTACAGCCAACCCTGTTAACTAGGATAATAAGGAGCTAATTGAAAAAAACAGGCTAATCAGGGTCCTAGAGAGCACACTGGGATTTTTTAGTGCAAGGATACTTCAGTGTCTCCACAAAAGTCCAGCCTAGGTTGAGTCAACTCATGTTCAACCAGTTAAACCTTGGTAATTGGGACGAGCTCAGATCCAGCTTGAGTTAGTTGCTCCAGATCATGCAAACCATGTAGAATTTGGACTGGCCTGCAGATCAGCTGGGTGCAGCGGCATGCTTCCTAGGGGCTCCAGAGGGAATATTTATTAGGTGAGGCGCAGAGATAACCTCAGCTGTGATGATGTTTTCATGTGTTGTTGGCTTGCATAATAAGATCCGGAAATCTGGGATGCTTGGGAACAAGTAAATGGATGACGGCTCCAAAAGAAACCACCTTGGGGAGAGACATAACACGTACAGCTGACTCTGAATGACTTCACACACAACCACTAATGCACTGACTTCCCAGTTCTGAAGGGAACAGGGTGCACACACATACTATTACACAGGGTCAGAAGAAATTTATTATTGTCAGTTCTTTCTGAAGTGAAAACGGCCCAAACGGCTGAGCTGTCACTAGAAATAGCACAGCCACATTCCTGAAAAGATAAGCCCCTCCGTGACCCAATGGCAATCTCTGATCTCTGGCATCTCTCCAATGAACAGAGAAGATACCATCCTCTATTAAATGCCAGGAGACTAGGCAATTGATTTTGGTTTTGCAGAGTAAAAATGCATAGNTAAAAAAAAAAAAAAAAAAACAAACCACACTCAAACCCAGAAAATTCAGTTTCTGTATCTCTGCATTTGCAGCTTCTCTCTTCTCCCACTTACAAAATGCAGAAAATACTTCTAGCTTGCTTCACCAGAACATTATGAAGCTTATCTTTATATTTATGAGGTACTTTTTTAGAGGGAAACTATTACAGCTGCATGTAGCTCTGAAGCCACCACGAAATTCAGAAAACCAACTGTTTCTGCTGTTCACACTAATCTCATTAAGTCAGTGAAAATACCAGAATGCCTGAAGAAGGGTAGATGCAATCTGGTTTTGATTTGGACTGGTGTATACTGTATACAATGGACAACTACTAAGAAAATTCAATCTGCATTGAATTTTAGAAAATATTACAATAAAGAATACTATTGAAACATCTCAACCTGCATAAATACTTTCTTAATATAATATCTTCTCTACAGATAATATTCTCTAGTGCATTGCACAAGAAAAAGATTAGTGCTAAACAAATTAAGGGAGTGACTTGCTCTCTTGCCATTGTTATCAGTACTGTTTCAGAGAATGATTATTTTGTATTTATTTCTATTATGCTTTCAGTCCTCATGTCGACCAGTTTTCTGAATTTACCAATAACACTACAGAGGTTTTCTAAAGTGGGTGCTTTATTTGCATGCGAACTGCAAGCAACAGAAAAAAACTGAGACAATCCAAACTCCAATGACTAGGTTTGAAAGGTTTCTCCATTTACATTACTATACTTATGATATCTATGTTCACACAAGCAGAATCACAATTTTATTACATTTAACACCTTAGGACTACCGTAATTCTCACCCTCATCTTTCAGAGATAAGTATGGCAGATCAACTTCTCTAACTAAAATACCTTATTTCATTTCCTGGGTTGTTCTGGCATTACTCCACTTGAGAATTTCCTCTTGAAGGGGAGAAAAAATTTTAAATTGGGGTGCCTCAGAGAAAAGTACAGTCCAAAGAGACCTCACAGTCATCCAGTTAATGCCACCATCTTAATGCAAATTAGCTCTACTTACACCATTCAAGTACTTCCTTACCCTTACAGTTATACTTTATTTTTCAATACACTTTTTAAAATTGCATTGCAGTTTAATTTCAATTTTTTTTTTCCGATTGACTACAGATACACAGTATACCTCAGTGCAAAAGGTTTTTCTTGTTCTCAAAGACTGCTATACAGATTTGTCACAGACAGAGTATTTCCTATGACTTAAATTAATAAATCCTACTTTCTTCCTATTTTAAGCCCAGGTTCTTCTTGATAGGGAGTTTCCTTGCAAGAATAAGATCAGCACTGTCCAAAGTAAAAGGCAAAAACTCCATATGGATCAAAAGCTTGATATAGATGAGTGAGATGGAGATCAATCTTTATCAACAAAACATGCTAATTTTTGACAGCATCAATTCACCTTACTAGGCAGAATCAATAACGAGGATTCTTGTTTTGCTGTCTTTCCCTTCACCTTTCAGTTATACAGTCTATTGTCTTAGGAGTCTTCTGAAGAAAAGTGCCTTGCTGAACTTTCAAGGCCTGAAGAAACAATATTTCTTTCTTGTTTGGCTTAAAATGTCACCATTGGATTAGAAATTTTGATGTTCATCAAGACTAAGCAGTTCTTTTCTCTACATGTGCTTTTTTCTGTGTCTAGTTTATGATCACTGATAGTGTGTCAAAAAGGCAGAGCTCCACTTCCAGTATTATATTTCAGTACATTAAAACCAAGAGTCTTCAAAATAATTTCTAGTAGTCTGTTCAAACAGACCTCCTCTCATCACTTGGCTGCTATACTTTCGGTTTCGCCCAGGACTTTAAAGAGTATTGAACTTGAAACGAGAAATCTTTCCTTTCTGAATGGAATAAGCTTATCATTGTGCTATAGCCACAGAGGATGTTTTTGTCACATTTGTAGACATTCAGTTCCCTTTACTGTACACAATGCAGTGTTTTGGTTTCAGAAATCTGGCAAGCAGCTGCACTTATTAAGCTGTGTCTCGAATACTGAAAGTTTATTGGTGGCTGGGTTAAGAAATTTAGTAAGGCTACTGGGAATAACATATTGACCAGTTGATCACTTTCTGCTGCCTTTCCCATTCAACTATACTTACTGAAAAATGGTAATGATGAGGTACATTGTTAACCTACCACAGGGTTATCTTCGGAGGATTCAGATCTTCAGTTCCTTTTGTTTCACACATACCTTTGGATCTAACCCCATTTTGTCTAACCCAGATTTTAGCTGTACAACCCGTTACCTGGAATGAACTGCAGCTAATTTCAAAAGCTTGAAGTTGTGTGGCACAGCATTTTAGAAAACAAACTACAGTTGTAAACCACAAAGTCTAAACTTCTATAACCAATGTTCAGTTCAGGTTTTCCCACATAGTCTATGAGCAAAAAGTCAATCTAAGAATGACATGTTGAACGAAACAATCAATTAACAAAATAAAGAGATAATACTACTAGATACTGTTCAAAGATCATTGAAAGCATATGCTTCTGTGCACACCTGCAGTAAAAAGAACAAGGTACTGGGTTCTATAAACACAGAAATTTAATATACAAGACAGAAGTGATAATGCTGCTGCCTGAGACATTTCCCTGTCTCACAAAAAAAGATGTTAATGATACGGATTCTGAACTAAGTGATGGGAGTTTATGCCAGGCCCAAAGAATGTACATTAGAGATGAGGTGAAGATGGGTTAGATTTTTTTTTAATTGAAAATACATCCTAAGTGGTCTGAGTAAAGCATAAGGAGACATATTATTCTTCATATAAAAGGGTAAAACAACCCCTGATAGTGAATACCTAAACTTGTGAAAATCTTTCAACCAAGTATGCTGCACAACTCTTCAAATTAATGTACTTTGTTCTACAGAGTATTAAACAAATATTTATATTTACATTCACAAGTGACAAAAGAAAATAGCTAGGCACCCGAATCCCACATTTTAATGGGAAATATTGTTTATAATGGATTTAATCAAAATTATGTACTTCTATTAACAAGTAACTTTGTTTTTTTCAGTTTGTTTTATGTACTTTTTTAAGACTAAAAACTCAAATGTAAATGTCTTTGCATCAAATTGAGAGTATTTAGATCTGTTTGTATGTAAAAAGCTCATCAGGTGTAAACTTCAAAAATAATGACACTATGTCTATGCCAGCGCTTATTTTTTTTTCCATTGAATCTACCCATTTAGTGCTATCTATGCATCTGTCAAGTTAATTGAAGAAAGAAATCTAAATCAGACTTTTCCTCTCTTCAACTTAACACAGAATTTTGCATTCAACTGTGTGTCCAAACAATGTTAATAATGGCCACATAGTTGATCACAGATCCATGAAAGAAATTAATGAAAGTAAATAAATTAAGTGGAACTAAGTGGAAGTTTGGGAGGATAAGCCAAGCATGCTCAGCAAATGCAAACTGCCAAAATTAACAGACTGCAGCTCATACCTTATTGAGCCATGACAGTAAACATTTATCAAATGAAGGAGAAGAACAAGCCAACAGTAAGATAATGTCTCCTTCTTAAATTCTGGGTGAATAGTCTGGTAAGTCTATCCCAATTAACTGCAAATAACAACAGAGGGCAAGACTACTGACAGTAATATCTAGGCTAGCACTAGGATATGGAATGCAAAAAATACAGATGGCCTTAAAATGCCTGGATAAACAAATATTACATGTACAAACAGATGGACAACTAATAAATCTTACTGAAAGGTTGCAAACTGTGCTATATCAGGCTGCTTAATACTGATCTTTCTGTACCCTCACAAAAGAAGCCCTACATCTGAAGCTTTTCCGAAGACAGCAGAATTCATTCCTGATCTTCTCATCAGGTAAAGGATTACCTCATTTGGAAAGACAAGCTATAACATTGCAGTATATATTGCTGAAGTATAATATTCTACATCTAGCTTAGGCCATAAAAATGTTAGCTATTATTACAGGCAAAGGTTTGCTACAGAGGGGTATTACGGAATCAGTAAAGCTGCTATGGTGTGTTTGTAACTAGATTCACAGATGTTGTTGTGCATAAGGAATTGCATTTAATGTGGAATGAAAAAGACCCCAAATGGCAATTAAAAGGATGTAGACCTTGACTGCAGAATCCGATTCATCACTTTGGTACCCAAGTTACACTGTAGTTACTCTGGTAGTTACTCTAATTTTATGATACTGTATTTCCACAGATTCCATTTGCAGTATTGGCCGTAACAAAACTGGAAGAAATCCACTGCCTAAACATGGGAGATGATATGAAATAAAAAGAATAATTAAAAAAATCCAACATTAATGAGGTAATACAATGCAAATATTGTTGCCATTTTACTTGCTTCCTACCCTCTCTCCACATAATATTTAATTGCCAAACAATGACATCACCAGATCATGAGATAATCAGGTAAAACAATCAATTTAGTATATTCTGGAACACGGGAATATGATTTAGTGTTCCCTGTATTGAAATCTCTTTTTTTGCAATTTGGCTCTTATAAGAAAAATTAAAGGAAGGAGTCAACTAGGAAGCCAAGACCGGGGTGCATTGCTCGACATAACTCCATTCTTTCAGGCACCAGATACATTACCCGACAGCTTTAATGGCACTCAGACCATCTAATTCAACAGAGAAAAATGAAATCAGACAACAAATCTTGGTTACCCTGTTGCACAGATTGAAGCAAAGCTCTTCCCTTACTAGACAAATACCTCTATTATGGTTATTCAGGAAAAAAAAAGGTACTGGTTTTGGTGCAGCCTGATTTACACCCAAGCCATTGCAATGGTAGGCTATTGCCTGAAGGGACTATATCACCTCCCATATTGTAACAACCTCTTGTATGTTGTTTTAACAAGTTTCCATAGCTACATATATTTTCAACAATGCTTAAACGCATCATAAAGTTCTTATGCTCTCATATACCTACACAGTAACTCTCAGTGGAGATTTTACTGGCTATCACACAGCTCACAGATATAGGCACTAAAGAGAACAAAATGGAGTGCAAATGTGAAAGACAAAAAAGTAAAGGCCACTTTTTCTGTTTTTCAATGTGTAAGAATGAAAAATTTTATCTTGTTTCTCTTTTGCTGAGAATAAATAATCTATATTATTCTTGGGTTTGTATGGAGAACTACTAAAAATCAACAGTAAGGGAGAAAGAGGAAGCTTTTAGCAAGTTTTATCAGATTCTGTTGGGTATGGACCCCAAAGCCACCAAGGCAAGAGCAGCTTCTTTATCTTATGAACATGTAAGATACAGCATGATGAAAAGTGAAATAAGTGCAGATGGTTAAGAAGCACATTTCCTTGTATCAATGTTGATCTAACAGTAAGCTTCCTAAAAGATCATATAGCTGTATATACACACAAAGAAGTTAGCAAAGAGTTTGTGTAGACGGCAATGAAATGAGAATGCTCTTTAATAGCTCCTCTTGCATTTGGGAAACCTGGAACAGAAATTAATGCATTCCAGTTCTTCTTGTGTAAGACTGGGTTAAACTTATTTCTCCTCAGAAGGAGGAGATTGGGGGATAAGATAACTCGTCCACTTATAGGGCAAAAAACATAGGATCAGGAGTTTCTCTATCAGACCTTGATTACCACAGCACAGTCACGAACCCTTCTGTTTCATGCCAGGCCTCATATAGGCCAAAAAAAAAGAGAGAAGAAAGGATGAGAGGGGAGGGGAGGGGAGGGGAGGGGGAAAGAGAAGGGAGTACAGGACTTATGCTCTTGATATACCGATGTATAATGCGATTTTTAAGGCTACATCCTGCTACATTTGCAATGTGATGGTTCTCCTGGAAGCATCAATTAAAAAAAGACTTAATACTCTTCTTGTTTATATTTAACTAATTTCTAGTTGAGATCTATTTTAGCTGTGTAGACCAGTTCTGGTTTGTTTTTTTTTTTAATGCAATCCATTGCTTGCTAAGATAGAAATAAAAACCGTCATGTTATTATGACCAGTAAAACTATCTGTCCATAAAAATTCCTGGAAATTTTGCCAAACTACCACTAAATACACAATCCTTAAGTCAGAACCACTTTAATGGAAATGAACAACACTGAAAATATTTTCTTAATCTTTTATTTTCTTCACAGCAAGGTAAGAGCATGACAGATATTTTAATGTGATGATTCATCATCACATTAAAGTAGCCTCAGTGCTTTTCATGGGATAGAGTTGAGGCAAATGGCAAAAATCCACGAGGGAGTACAAAAGGGGAAGCCAGCAGAAAAAACAATTGAAAAGACAATATAAATTCCCCTAGGGCTACAAGTCAGAGAAGAGTTTGGGAACTGATTGGCAGAAGAAAGACAGCTGCCAGTGCTTTGTGACATTTCTTTCAAAGACAAGAACATCATTTCTGTCAGCTGCAAAATGGGCAACTTGCGCATCCTGGCCCTCTTGTTAACTTCATGGTTGAGCCTTCAGGTCGGGATGTGAATAAGGGGTGACGTTTCTACCTATTCCCATGTGCTTCCCTCATTTCCTTTCTTTTTCACTTGTGTACACTTACTGCTGTGTCCCTTATAGGTGGCCTGCAACTGGAGAAGCAGCAAGATGTACCAACTGATCCACCCTGTCTTCCGAGAAGCCGTTACATTTGTGTACGCAACTCTACCACAACAACTGGGCTGGAACAAACCTTAAGGCAATGTCTGCCTCTTGGTGGGCAGAATTCACTTGTATAGCTATAAAAGTAAACAATAAAAAGTTGCATAAAAACAGTAACCCTAAACTGACAGGAGATTCCCATTAGTGGCAACTACTTCCATGTACAAAAATATTTTTTTGAATTTTTATTCTGCCCTTCCCTATTATCAATGTTTTCTTAAGGCTGCTCTTAGATATGTTAATACTGGAATACCGATGCATAGTGTTCAGTTGATGCAACACTAATTTCCTTACACAATCTGTGATTTACACTGTTGAAACAATACTATGTCAATATACAAGTAATTCTTGTATGTCAATGGCCTGAGGTACAAGGTGTACATGGTATCTATGTAAATAATACAAAAATCTAAAAAAGCTATTGCCTTATGACCTTTTTCTAACAACTCACGAAAATCAACAGAGTTCTTTTGCCACATACTGGCTTCTTCCTAACAGGTAACACCTCTGTCCCTTAATATGTCTTGTTCCACTGTCATATTCTATTCTACTGTCCCTTGGTCACACAGGCAATGATAGACAAAAGTTTTTTATTTTCAAAATCTTTGGCATCAAAACTAGAAATCTGAGTAACTGAACACTACCAGGTGAGACTATAATTCCTCTGACAGTTGATAGTGAAGAAAAATATTATGGTTATCTTGGTTTTGTGCTAACAATCGTGTATTATTTAGGTGGCTGACTGAGTAGAGCAACTACTTCACAGTACAGTCACAAAGATAGAATTAACTATTTACACTTAGTATACTGCTGTTAGAGAAAAGGAGTATCAAGATGTCTCCAAAATGCACAGTGCCAAATTAGACCAACCTTGTACGAGTAAAAAGCCTTTAATCAGCAGCTCTATAATGGTCAGTATTCATTTAGTTAGCACTTGATCTGATTCACAAGTTTGGGGCAAATACCTCAGGATTCATTAAAAGCAGCAGGTAGGTTTGAATATTCTTTCTCCACAGACCTAACAACACGTCAGTTTTGGCAGGCAAAGGCTGGGTTGTTTATGCATTTTTGATATTTAAATTTCTTCTTATTCCTTCTCAGCACACGGTTCTATAAAACATTCAGCTCTTAGGTAGCTCCAAACCCGCAGTCTCCTTTCCAAATGAAAAATTAACCACCAGCAGATTATGGTAAATAACATGTCCAATTTCCATATTGCCAAGCCAGGTAGCAGAACTATTAGCACACTGTTTTGGGGAACCCTGCTGTTTTTTAGCTACCATCTGGGGGTAATGTTTCTCTCCGTCCCCCCTTTCCCCCCTTCTCCACCTCTCCCCCCCTCTTTCTCCATCTCTCTCCCTCTGTCTCTCACGCACACATGCACAGAGTCAACTGCTATTTATACAACCAGAACAATCTTAGCATACACAGCACTGAGTAATAGGAGAAAGGTGTCAAAACACAAAGTCTTGGCCCTGGAAATCTGACAATACAATAGCACAGTATAGCACAGACTTGTAGTAAACAAGTACCGAATAGCAATTGGTCATTGTAGCCAAATTGTTTTATGCTGGGAATAAAGCTACCCCATACAAAATTCTGATAAGCAATTAATACAGCACTATGATAAGTAGACCTACCATTGCTGTATTATATTAACAGTTGGGAAAAAAAAAAATCTGTAGTTTTTCTTCTATTTACCTGTAAGCTGATATTTGTTCTTTTTCATTTTATGTTAGTCTTACTAAACAGATTATTTGCCTGCTTTACTGATTAAATTGGTGTCTTGCCAAGCATTAAATATGTGTTGCTATTTCCACATTGCATTCTTACCTGCTTTTAGCAGTGGAAATCAACCAAAACAGGTGGTTAGAAGCATTGTATGTGATTTACTGGACAGAAAGAAAAAACAAAAATGTGCAAGTGAAGTTTTCCTGAGATAACTGAATTGGTCTAATTGCTCACTGACACTCACAGGGACATCCTTGTGGCCTTGTGATGCCACATGGACCAGCTCTGGCACTTCTCTCACCTCAGGTGAGCCAAATGAACTCATGAACCTCATATAAAGCTATCTGCCTCTTCTGTCGGGTTAACATTCTGACAGTTTAGCAAGATGAATCAATCTGCTGAGCAGTCAAATGAGCACCAAAATCACTGCAAAGGGAAAAACCAGCATGGAGCTTGGTGTCAGAAGGCAGTTGATGGTGTACATGAAAGAGAAACAGGAGGCCTTTGACAGCTGTGATTTGTTAGATCAGCTGTGCCATCTTGTGAAGCCTCACCATTAATTAGGACAAGCAAAATTCCGTGAAAGAGAGAGGCGTATCCTTTCATCTTTCCACAGGTCATCTTACAATTTTAGGTTATGTGTCATCCTGACAGAGAAAGTATTACATTCCCGGAAGACAAATGTGTCCCATCGTGTTTAGTTCTTCAAAGAGAATTAAAAGTTGTTTCCAGATGCAAAAACAAAAGGCATTTCCCAAGTCAATGTGACGATAAAATCTGGAATACATAAATAGAGAAACAAAACCCTTAAAATTCTAGTTGGAAAAAATGCTAGCATCCCCCTCTGCCTTTTGATTGTTTTGCTGTCCGCCTCCTCCCCAGGTTTGTCTGTGTGCCACTGCCTGGTTGACTGAACCGATGGAAAACGCTGTGGGTAGGAGGACAGGGAGCAGTCTCCCTTACTGATCTCAGTTCTCAGCAGCTCCAGCAAATGAAGATCCTGCAAGAACCCTGCTCCCAATGAAACTCATACAGTTTCTTTAACTGCTTTTCGTGGGGTTCACGAAACAAAAGCATTTGTTTGTTTGTTTATTGCCTCTACAGCTGAAGTGGTGATATGACTGCTTTTTTAATTATGGCAATCCCAACACACACGAGCACTAAACACTAACCGAGACTAAAATGACAACATCTTTGTAGGTCAGGTAAGCTCTTAGCCAGCACAGCATTAAGCAGAACAGGAAAGATCATGAAAGCGTAATCCCAGAAATCTAACCCTGATTGTGTTTTACTTGGCAAATACAATATGATATTCCTGACAGCACATGTGTTTTATACAGGAATTGCAGAAACTTCACAATCTAAATTTCCATTTACATAAGACCAATTTCTATACATATTTCCATTTATTCAGATTTTATCATTTCTAGTTGGTTCCAAGGTCTGCATAAGTGTTCAAACACAGTTATTAAAATTATTGAAAAATAAAATAGTTATGTAAAAGATTAAGATTTTGGAGAAAAATTGAGACAAAATGCCTGATCCAAAATCAATCTGAATTCTGTTGAAAACTCCCAGGTTCGGTTGCATGTAAGCAAGACTCTACGTCTTTGCACAACTGCAGCTTTTCTCATTCACTTCTTTTTACTTTTTTTCTGTCACCTTCTTATTTTTTTTTTTTTTTTTTTTTTGGAAACTTCTCTTCCTTTCTACTCTTTCTTCAAAGCCCAAATCTTTAAGACTTAAAAAAAAAATTAAAAAAAAAATAGTCTAAGAGCTAAGGAAATAAAATTGAGTTACTCCTTCTGCCCAGGCTGCAGGACATTTTAGCTAAGAAAGGAATTTAAACTACCCATAATGACAGAATTTTACATAATGCAAAAAGATTGGCTTCCAGCATGAGGATCCTCTGGCATTCTGCCAGACAACATACATGTAATTTCTTGACCTTCTGGAAAGTTAAACAGTGGGGGTTTTTTTTGTCCCACGTGACCCACTTAGTATACATATGAGGCCAACACACAAGACACATCCCAAGTTCTGAATCCCCTCTGGAGCACGAGTTTTCTTGTAGTCTCATCAGTTTCTGAGCATCCCAGAAACTCCTCACAAACCAGTTTCTTAACATGGCATTAAACGACCCCTTTTCATCTGGTCTAGAGCTGTAGTTATCGAGAGTTGCAGTTATCGAGAGCTGCTTTTCAGAGCAGTTCAAGTGCCCTGAGACACATGCTCCAGAAAAATGCAAGCCTGGGTGCGATGCTCATCCATACCCACTTACAGGACTCTTGAGGCTTCGACTGTGGAGCTTTCTATCACTGCCACCTGTGGAGGGCCTAGCCTGGAATCTTCTCTCTCTGGGCTTCTTACACTGAAGGTATACCCTCACAAATGCTGTCTTGATGACAGTATTTTCCCCGCCTGCATCATTCCCAGAAGCTAAACTGTCATTGAGGACTGTGCATTGTAGCAGCAAACATGATTTATCTACATCACTTTTGACCTATTATCTACCTGTAGTTATAAACACACAGTTGCAAATTTTTCTCTTTCGGGCAATTTTAAAAAGAGAAAAATAAATGGCTTGAATAGGAAAGCACTCCCTTTAGATATGAAGAGATGCATAAAAAAACACACAAAGGAGAATAAAAAAATAGATGTGAGAAAGGCTTGTATTGCCATACAAGTATAGGCATATGCAAGATGTTTTACACACTTAGAAGAACTGCCATTGCAATTAAAAAAATGTGTTTAGGGCAACAATAATCTTAGAGACTTTCAGGAGTACCTACAGTAAAGGTAAATACAAGATGCTGGAGAGAAGTATTCTTTCAGAGATCACTTGTGGAAAAAATGACAATGCATACAGTAAAGGATAACTTTCAAAGTGGGATGATTTCAAGACTATGCAACCTTGACAGTGTCCCTCTCTACTGAAAATTAAATCAAGTACATCTTCATGCTATTTGTCACAAAAATGGTAAGCAGTGAAATGGTTGATACAATCACATCTATTAAAAAATAAAAGCTCAGCCATCATACAGCTGTGAGCAAATGCCTACAGCAATAGCAAATTGACCATATCACACGGGCTAAGCTATCTTTTTGACCATCAAGAGCAATTGTATTATCCCTGATTCAGATACATATTAAGGCGTGCAGGAAAAAACACCTGCAGAATTCAAATGCATGATAAATTTCCAAAATAAAAGTGTATATTATATTGAAATAGAAAGATGTAGACGACACTGCTGGAAAAACTAAAGGTATTCATTATACCTTTGAGATTTGTGTGCATTATAAAAGAGTTAGAAGCAACGAAGCAGACAAATTTGTTTTAGAACTATACTTGGAATTTGGTAAAAAATACTATTACCAAGGTCAAAAGTAAATGATCCATGCAGCTAACAGCTAACACACGCCCTTCTCTGCAGCTAGTGGCAAGCAGAGATAGATGTTTATAGCATTCAGAGATATATCTCTGATACACAAACACTCTTTTTCATTTGCCTATGGACACAGTTTCACGAGACAGCTTCAGAAGGATTAATGGCTCATTGCCACTGATATGTGGAAAGTCCATGTACTCTCTTTTAATTCCTTTCCTCCCCATGCTTTTGAAAAGTGGTTTTGGAGCATTTTTGTCAAACAGAAAGCTAATCCTTCTCACTGTAACAGAAGAAAACTAACCTGTTTTCTTCTGTTATGGTGGGGGCGGAGGGAAGAAGAAAGAAACCTTATATTGGACTAATGTTTAAAATTTGTTTACTGTGCTATCAGATGAGCATCAGAGTTAGGACTAGGAGAAGGAGATAGATGGTGAGGAGTAGGGAGGGTGGGGAAGGATATTAGACCCCACACTTCCAGTAGCTTGGAAATCAGCCAAATCCAGAAATGCTTTGCTTGAAATAAAAAGAAAAAAGTACTCATTAGCAGCTGGCTCTGGTGAGGCCTCCATTGACACAATGCTGGAGTTAGTCTTGAACTTGGCAGTTAAGCAGTATGCCTTAACCATTTTGCCCCTAACTACTGCCAAACCATCTGTTAGAGACTTCCTTCTATTCTCAAAGGAAGCTTCAACAAAAACGAGTTTCCTACAGTTCCTGGAACAGTTACTTCCTCTTGTAGGCACCCTTTTCACTATGCAAGGAGTTAGACACTTGTATTCTTCCTTTTCTAGTTATTCGCTTGCTTTCCTGTTAGTGACAGATAACCCTAAAATTAACTACCCCTTCCCATTTTTCCTCCTCTATGCTTATCACTAGGGACCCAAATTCATGACCTCCTTCCCACATATGCTACATGCTGGGGCATCCTCTGTTCTCCAAATTCCTTATATGTAGTCCTTTCACTTCTCACCAGTCTCATACTCCCTTTCATGCCTTGGCGCCTTCACTTGCCGGCAAAAGTTGGTGTCATGGAAGATCTTAAACCACCACTCCTTGTATGGCCAAATTTCTGACCTATCTTGATTACTTTCTGGTAGATCTCCAAAACTCAGCAGCCTTCTGAAAGAACAGCATAGGCTGATTTTCCATGTTATTACCAGACAGTACCACAGAGCTGCTGGAGGCCATCATGACCTTCTGCATTTCTGCGCTCTTTAGGTAGAAAATCAGGAAGGGATATTTCTTGGACTGGCTGGTTATGCAATTGTTTTAATGGACTACTAACCGCAGAGCCACCTTGGAAGATATTTATGGTAATCCCAGTCATTAGCATGAACCAGAAATCTACGATATCTGAATCCAGATTTCCTTTGTAAATTTAAACCGACTGCAGTCATGCGTTGCTGTCTTCAAGGTGCAAAGTAAACTCGTACAGTCAGTTTTCAAGCCTGTGTAAATACATTCACACAGTTAAATAATAAAATCTATTTTAAAACTGATCTAATTTGAGTGTGTTAAATTTGGTGTATTTTTAATCTTGAGCTGAGTCAGTCACTCTTTTTAGTATCAGAATGTAAAAAATATCTAATAATTACTTAGCTTTTGAAAAATACTTTTCTTCTCTTTACATATCAAAATTCCCCTAATATTTTTATTTTGTAACTATACTCAAAATCACAAGGATTGGGTTTTTTTAAAAAAGTACAGCTTTGTATCTTTTTAGAACATGTTAGAGATTAAGCTATTTAAAAAAAAAAATCTGGCCAATTAACAAGGACACACAATGCTTCTAAACCTTTAAATACACAATAATTTAACTTCATTTGCTATAATTGTATTACAAGTGTTTTTTTCCCAATGGTAGGTATTACAAGCAATGAGTTAATCACATTTCTATAAACAATCATCGTATTTCTTGAAAATTTAATTTTCATTTAATTGAATGCTGTTTTCTAGATTTAGTAATACAATCCATCTAGTCTACCTACTGTCCACATCCTCTTGCCTCATACAACAGTTTTACATAAATTATGTTTAATTCACAAATTCGCCATGCTGTAAACAAAACAATTAAAATTTATTATTTCACAGTGTAGTACACTGTATTAGCCAGCCCTAAGACCATGAAAAGAAGACAGAGCTAACATATGCTTATAACAGAACAGCTTCCTCCCACCTCTCATGCCCCTGCTCACTGTTTTGGTACTTATTTAGTAAAGCACATGATTCATTTAAAGCCTAGGAGTCATTTGCATTTAAATTATATGCCTAAAAAATATTAAGCATTCGCTCATGTGTTCTATGAATACAGAATCTAATTTAGTACTTGCATCTGAGAAAGTTAACTTTTGCTGTCAAACAACTCAGAAAAAAACCGAATTTGAATTAAACAGTCAAAGGGTAAGAAAAGTATCCCTGTCTATTTGAAATCATGGAAGAAAACAGATTATGATGGAGAGTTAACAACTGCTTAATGATGGACTGTACTTGTAGCCGTTCATTTGCTAGTCATTCAAAATGGTTGTGCTCTGGGACTGGATCTAACATATCCATTTGACAAGAACATCCATCAAAATGAATGGGATGCTGGAATTAACAGTATTTGCTTTTTTCTAGAGGCCTCTGTCCCTCAAAAGCCAAATGTATCCTCACAACAGTGTCTGTCCCTCTGCCTATCACATCTCATTGGCTTTACCTTATATTTAGTAACATACTAACTATGAATTAACCACATTCTCAAATGCAAATAAATATTTGTTTTAAGATTGTTAACTGAAAGAAAAAGTCTCTCTGGACTAATGAAAATGTATACATACAGAATGGCCACTTCATAGCTCTTATTCTCAGTACCTTCCAGAGTCTGGGATATTTCTATGAACATCTCTGAAGATGATAACACTGAAACATGTCCTAAGCTTTTTTTCCTTACAGAGAAAATTGCTTGCTGTTTGTTTGGCTTTTTCCTGTTAAAATATTCACTTTTCTAACAAACTCTTGCTTAATGTTATCAAGAACTGGTATAATAACTTTTTAATTTTTTTTGAACTGAGTCAATCATCAAGACAAAACCGCAAAATATTTCTCCAAATTTCCATCCCTATCCCCTTAAAATACTGAATCAACATACAAAGTTTAAAAAATATAAATAGCTACCAGTAGTGTTAATATTTTGCTTTATAACATCTGTAAAAATTTTTTTAAATGAGCAATGACTAGAAACCACAGTGTACGACTGAACAATGAGCTGTTTCAAATGAGTCTTTATCCCAGCCATATGCACAAAAGTTTCAGAAGACAATATTTGAAGACTTCTTTTCCTCTTTATAGCACCACTTCCTTTGAGTCACTTCCCACTAAGTTTTCATGAACTGCCAACAGGAAAGCACACCTCACACTATGCCCAGACAAGAACAAAATGGAGCTGAGAACTGACTCAGCAGTAGTCGCTGTCCTCCACGTGGGTAAGGCAGTGCTGATTGACTGATTCTAAACTGCAACTGGCATGAGTGAAGACCAGGAGGAGTTTTATAATAAAGCAGAAAAAAAATCTTTCTCTACTCCCATACATTATAATAGCAATCTAATTGTGTTTTTACACACTTATTTTTATTTGGTGCATCTAGCCGTGAAGTCCGCGTGACAGCAGTATAGGTAACACATGCCAAAATACACCCATGGGTAAAATGAAGACAACTACAGCTCAGGGACAGTGACGTGAATTCTGCTCATAGGTATGCTTTCTTAAAAAAAACAACGTTTTGTAACTCAAGTTTTGGTTGTACAACCAAAACATGGCAGATTCTCTACTAACCCACTTTATCTTGCTGTGGGAGTGGATTACTGTCCATCAGCAGCCAGATGAACGGCAGTAATATGGTTAAGATCAACAAATCATATGCACAGATGCTTGTCAGAAAGTCCATTTACTTTCTTTCTTCTCATTCATTAGATCTATTAAATCACTGTGTCATCTATCATAATATTTTCTTTTCAGGAAGCAAGTGTATCTGCATTTTTCTGTACCTCATTTCACTGAAAATGCATTTCCAAGTTTCTGTAAGATTCACAACAGTTTTGCAAACAAGAAAGGATGATATAATATAAAAGCACACAGGATGCAAAAACCATGTATGCACCAAGCATCTATTTTCATTCCGATAATAAATAAGCCCATGCAGGATCATATTTTAATATATGAAGAAGGCAAGTACTTCTGTTACTAGTTTAGCTGACGGAAGAAAAAAAAAAGTATGGGAACTGCTGGCTTAGCAAGGATAACCAATGAGGTGTTGAAATAAATTCTGGGGTTTCTCAGTGTGATTTGAAAAGCTATTAACCACTCACAGTGCTCATGAATTCATTATACTCATAGGCAGCATTTTCCAGTAATTCATCTTTTGATGTATTTAGGCAAAATAAGGAAATCACACATTATCTAATGCAATATAATTAGGTAACAGAGAGCATACAAGCAATTAAAAGGTTCATAATAACTGTGGTTGGAGCAATTTTGAAATACTTTTATCTGGATTTATGAAAACTTTTTTGGTTTAAAATTAGTATCCATGAATTTAAACCAGCTTAGAGTTGACCAATCTCTAACAAAATGGTTTAAAAGCAATTTCTCAAGCACTTACCACAAAGATCATAGCTAAAGAAAAAAATGCTGTCCAAAGTTCAAAATTAAAGATCACTCCTACAGTTTTACTATTAACTTAGTAGAAGATTACTGTGACTCATTCTCAATATAAAGACTTCTACCAGTTCCAGCTACAGGACCATCAGTAACTGACGCATGGCTAAGGGGAGCTGCCCATAAAAGCAGATTCAGAGAGCAGTAACAGAACTCATGGTGAGACAAAAATCAGGACCAGATGGTCAGTACAGGGAATGATGAACGCAGCTGCAAAAGCAAAAGACCTACTCCTATTGCTGCACTCTGATACTTGTTGCTTCTCCTGATGTCACCTGCACAATTAACAATTGGAACTTAATTTGGCAGAATTTGTTAATCCAGGCATCTAGGTACAGCTGGAATTACTCAGAGCTTCTTCCTGAGAAAGGAAAGGATTTCTACCCTTAAAGCTGTTCACTTCTGGTTCGTCAGAAGTAAAAAAAATAATACTTGGATTGCTCTGCTAATGTACAGAAGATTGCATTATCCAAGTAAATATACTGAAAACAAATCACCAAACCTGTTAGAGCAGGTCCAGAGGAGCGCCACAAAGATAATCAGAGAGCCAGAGCACCTCTGCTATGAGGAGAGGCTGAGAGAGTTGGGGTTGTTCAGCCTGGAGAAGAGAAGGCTCTGGGGAGACCTTATAGCGCCCTTCCAGTACCTAAAGGGGGCCTACAGGAAAGATGGGGAGGGACTCTTGATCAGGGAGTGTAGTGGTAGGACGAGGGCTAATGGTTTAAATGGCAAGAGATTTAGAATAGATATCAGGAGGAAATTCTTTACTGTGAGGGTGGTGAGGCACTGGAACAGGTTGCCCAGGGAAGCTGTGGATGCCCCATCCTTGGAATTGTTCAAGGCCAGGTTGGATGGGTCTTTGAGCTACCTGGTCTAATGGAAGGTATTCCTGCCTGTGGCAGAGGGGTTGGAACTAGATGATCTTTAAGGTACCTTCCCACTCTAACCATTCTATGATTCTATGTTTTTCATTTGAGTCTGTAGTTTACTGTAACTCTTCACAAAAATTAACCTGAAGAGACAATAAAACTGCTTGATCTTCGTTTTAATAATAATTGAGGAGACCCACTCTACATCTAACTCAAATGTACACCTGCATTAAAAATTGCAAATTACTACATGAATGACAATTATGCATATGTAAGTAACCTGAAATAGTTGTTTCTTCCAGTATCTGAAAAAACTTTTAAGTAATTAGTAACCACATTATTGCAGTAGCTTTCAACCATTAAATAATTTAGCATTGCATTAATTTTGATTGTTTAAATGAAAAGAAGCAATTTTATCCAAACCATTAACAAACTGCATTTCTGTCTAGTAATATACATTAAAACCAGTAACAGTTTTACTGAATACATAAGGCATCTAAAAGACTTTGTCTAACTACTTTTTTAACCATTTTTCAATGGCTTTTTTACAAGGTGAAATTACCTCCTTATTTGTTAAGGATTCCATGACGGAAATCAGCAAAAAATGTTAATACAAGTTCCAAAATACGTAAAATTTTGATGCAGTGTACACTAGACTTTTAACTAGACTTTTTAATACAGTAAGTTGATTCGAATCTTGGTAAAAAAAACCAACCCGTATCTGTGGGAACCATAAAGATTATCTTACATTCAAAAATTTTGCAACAGAATCTTATTAATTTTCATGAACTTCCAAAATATGGACACATGAAGGATACTATTTAAAAAGAGAAAGTAAAGATGTGCAATTATGCCACGCAAAGCTAACATTTATCTTGAACTCCATAATAGGACTACCTCCTGCCATCCAGAAATTAAGATTAATCAAGTTACCAGAAAGAATCGTGTACTTCTCTGTCACCTCCCAGAAGATCTGAATAGCCATAAGCTATGTTCCTGCACAGCTTTAATTATAATNCAGTGGTATCATCCTACTACTCTGTCATAAAATAAAAAAAAAATACAAACTCTATGCTACCATTAAACACCCCCCATTTAATTCTCCATTTACTAAATCCTCAAGATGTCTTTTTTTTTGTCAGCTGTTACTGTTCCAAAGCTGAATCTATTCTTTTTGCCTTCAAATCTAATTGATTTCCCTTGTATTACCACAGCTAAAATACTCAGCAGCATTATATAATTTCCTAGCAGAAAATCTCCCATTGCAGTCAAACACACATGAAAACTACTGACGATCAAGAAGTATTTGACATGTTGTTTCATTTTAATATCATTCCATAGGCATCTCGTTAGAAAGAGAAAATCCAGGGTGTGAACTAACTCGTGCTAGTAATGCTTCTATAGTTGTATCTACTCCATACATTGCTCTTAAACTTAGTGCTATTTCAAGAGGTCTCTGGGTTCCAACATACACAAAAAATCAAAAAACAATTTCATTATTATGACTTGTCATTGCTATCACCAGTACTGAAATCACTCAACTAGATCTTGTGGGGTGGTAATTTTCTGTTAACAGCCATTAATTACTAAATCTTTATTTTAATTTTGCTATGCTTCTTGGGACAAATCCACCATCATTACTGGTAATTATAAAACTTCCCATGTTATTGGGCAGTGGAGTTAGGCTTGTATTGCCCTTTACACTAATCCTTTTATTCTGGAAAACATATTTGTCTTCTCAGAAAATAAGTAATTCATATGTACCATTCCTACTCTTAGTCTTAGAACACCAAACAGACATTTGCTGGAGTCAAATGCCGGATATTTTGGTACTACTGTGCTTCTTATTTTCACATAAGGCGATTAAGGTGATTTAGCACTCTATAGGCACGTCGGGAGAACATTTGATGATAAAAAAAGATCATATACAATCATATGCTGAGTCATAGCAGGTACACAGAACTGATGTGGCATAGATTTTACAATAAAAATCCATAACTAAAGCCATTGCATGCTTTAGTTTAGACTTTTTAATCCTAAAAGCAACTAATAGGTAATATAATTTAGATTACAGCTTAAATGTATTGCAGAGTCTAAAATGCTTGAGGAAAAACAATTTACATACAACTTAAAAGACATGCAAAATCCTAGTAGAAATATGTAAATAATAAAAGGGCAGTAGATATGAAAGACCTTTAGCTTAGTTCAAAATAGGAAGTAGAACAAAGGATTTTATTTTTTTTTCTGAAATGCATAATACTGGCTGTCCACTGAGGCAGCTAACAGTGTAGAAGAGATTAATAATCTATAATTACTTGATATATTCATTAATCTCCTACCTGGGGCTACCACTTGCCTTCTCACAAAATAAAGACCATAGTAATTAATGCAAAAAGTGTGACTAATCAGTGCAACATTATACTTTCACAGGTTTGATTGAGACCATAGCAATATTTGCAACTAGCTTCTACGGCCTGATGCAAGGCACATCAACCCATGATCATCAAAGTTTACAAGATACCCTTTATCAAAGTTTACAGGTTAAAATATTTATGTAATTGGGAAGCTAGACAGTTGAGCTGCTAAAAATATTTCAACTACATTTCTGTTGTTAAAAGGAAAATATTTCATGGGCAGAAAAAAATAACTTAATGCTCAAAAAACCATTAACAAAAAATAGTAACATTTTTCAAAGTAAAATAAAATTGTTTCAAATGAACATTTTGTTATTTTGGATTTCGAAAAGACCATTTAGGATCAATATGCAATTCTATAATTAAAAATTAAATTCGTATACCTTCTCCTCCTTGAAAACATTGAACCTTTGCACAGTCTCAAAGCAAAATAATAACGCATTTTTCTCTAAATCTGCTCATTCTCTATTGAGTTCCCTTTCTTCATAGAAATGTTACACTCCCGCATACATTTGTTGTTGTTACGGATGATGATGTCATCCTGTATATTTAAGGTTAACTAACATTGAAAATTACTTTTTTTTGGAAAAGAAGGAAGAGAAGAGTTTCAAGGGCAACTTGCATGAGTTTAGATTCATAACCACAATTTTGCGAGTGTATTTATTGAGGTGGAAGATCTGCTAAATAAGGTGTACCTTAGTAGCCAAAGAAATAATTACTAAGCGAAAGGAGCTGATTGTTCTGCAAGACTCTTTAGCAAATTATAGAAAGTATTGAATTTGTTCCACTACCACAATTTATAGAGCACTCTTCAGGTACCTTTGTCCTTATCCATTGTGCCTGAAAGGCTAAACTCTAAGTTTAGAAGCTAAAGTCTAAGTGCAGAATAAACACTGTGAAAAATAATTCATTCAAATGGTAAACTAAGAACTATACTAATACATGTTCAGACAAGACTGATATACTGAGTTACACTTTATCCCCCACATTTTTTCCGGTAACCATTTAACAGAATATTTTAGGGTTTGGAGATGGGAGGGTAGCAAAGGGAAGGAATGCCTGAATTGCCTCTTAAAATGAACGTGCCATGAACTTCAATAGTACCCACTTTTTCCGGGGTTAAAATAGGTCTATTATAAGCAAAGCCTTTTATTACATTCAGTCATATGTCTTCAGAAATTAGTTATGAGATGAACTGTCTTCATGTGTAATAGTCATGCATTTCCCCCTACTTTATTCAGTGGCACCTCTGCAAGAAAAAAATTAATTACAGCAAATAGTTTTAATTCAAGGGGAATAATTAAAGGCAGTGTGGGGGAGTGAAAGGAAGATGATGCCATTTTCTAGTTAACTGGAGCATTTAAAGATTCACTATCCTATTCTTTGAGCTTAATTAAATCTATTAAAATTGGTTGTGAAGCTAATATATTCAAGCTATGAAAAGTGATCAAGATTTTGTAGCTTTTAAACATAAACATTTTCAGATTTCTTCACTTTCACAAAGTAACTTAGATTTGTGATCAGGGAAAAAAAGGAAGTAGAATTTGGAGTTCATTCCAAATGCCAGCATTGTCAACATCTCTTCATTGTGCTCAGAATTCATTAGTGGTAGAAAGCAAAATGTCAAAGCTACAGAAAACAACCTACATCTTTTACTTAGGAGATTACCACCAGTAAAAACTTCCACAGTAACTACAGCACCTGCTAGACCAGTCTATCTACCCGCAATTATTTTCCTACTTTTCTGTTGTCTGACTTTACTTGAACTGAATCCAACGCTCTATTCATCTGTGACCACATATCCTGATTTGTCAGCAAGACCATTGTGGCCTCAGAAGCTCTGCTCCCTACACAAAGAAATATTTTATTAATTAAGTATAGATCTGAATCCCACCTGTATGGTACCTAAAAAAGGGACATCTGAGAGGTTTTCCCAGAGGCAGATATTTGATACATTAGATTATTTAGTGCAGGGGCATCCATTGTGGATACACTTTTAAGTGAAATATAAATGGTTCATCCAGTCTAGGGTCAATTATGAAGTCATAAAACCATAGCCTCCAAAAGAAAGTATAAAGAGACTCTAACTAAAGGCTTCTCTCTTTTCAGCTCCACTGGTATTTCAGAACTACAGATCAACTGAAAACATCTGCTAAAACAACATTGTTAAAAAAAATTCTGATTAAAAAACCTGATATGAAGTTGCCACTCATTTCTGTATCAGTTTCCTAGTTGATATCTGCCAGATATTGTTTTCTCTTCACTAAGTAGTGTAATGTAACTTGTCAAAATGTTGGTGATTTTAGTCTAATGTTAATTAAACATTTTGAATGACTTTTTGGATATGAATATTATAACAGAATTTTTGACATCCACCATATATTATACACCAATTTCTTACTCACAGAGGACCAGACTTAAATCATGCTTGCAAACACTGCACTGCTTTGTTCCAGCAGAAAATTGGGTTTATCTATGGACAAAGGTTCATGAGTCATCTTTGGGCTTTTGTAACCTGAGCAGTAGGCGTCTGGCAGAACATGCAGAGATACTTCCCAGTATGATGTACTTGAGTACATTCCTGAAAAATACACCTAGATGCAGCTGCTCATGGCTTGGATAGGTGTCCTCTTGGCTGGGTGAAAGTGTCTGGATGGTCGGGCCTTAAGAGTGGTGGTGAATGGAGCTGAACGGAGTTAAATCCAGTTGGTGGCCGGTCACAAGTGGTTTCCCCCAGGGCCCAGTATTGGGGCCAGTTCTGTTTGATATCTTTATCAATGACCTGGATGAGGGGATCGAGTGCACCCTCAGTAAATTTGCAGATGACACCAAGTTGGGTGGGAGTGTTGATCTGCTTGAGGGTAGGAAGGCCCTACAGAGGGATCTATGATTTTATAAGCACATATATGAGTGTGTATACATACTGAAATATGCATATTAACATGGCAATTTAACATTAACATGGTCTCATGTACCATAAAGTATACATTCTTTGGTATGACATTACATTTCCATATGGGGAGAATTTTCATTTTTGGGCTAAAGCAAAATCTAAATTCTGGTTTACTTTGCATTACTGATTTTATGACATTGATGACATTTTAAGCCATATCTATTAGTTTTACTGTTTCAAATTGCTTTCAGGATTTAAAATTGGAATTTGAGATTCATAACAACACAGGTCAATGTAATATTCTTGAAAATGACAGAATATTAACACTTACAATTAAATAATTCATGGTTGGTTACTGTATAATTATAGCTCAGCAGTACAACAAGCACTTCCACCTAAGTCAATGTCTATATTACTAATGTTCATCTAAAAATCTTGTTTCCCTAAATGCTACAAACAATTTTCCATCCACATTCATCAACTGGGATGAATTACGAACTTAAGTTTATTTCTGCAGCATTTGTCATGGGTTATTTCTTTCAGTTTAGAAACTAACAAGAACATGGAAATAAAGTATCCTGTCAACAGTTCAGAATTCTTTTTAAAATGGAAGCCTTAAAATTGATGGTGAGTGAAGCGATACCTTAAGAAGTTTTAGGAACCATAAATAAAGAAACATTTCCATATCATTGACTGAAACTCAATACAGTTTATTCACCTGGCCAGTAGATTTATTTTCTGCATGAGACAAAAGAATGGGTTCCTTCTTCTTCTTCTTCTTCTTCTTCTTCTTCTTCTTCTTCTTCTTCTTCTTCTTCTTCTTCTTCTTCTTTGGTTAATAAACAAAGGTGAAATAAATGTCCATGTATTACAGCTCTTCTGCACTTAGCAAATGGTTCTTTAAAGCATTTTGTATGTGAAATTATACATCATTATCAAAGAAATATAACTTAAATGTCAGGCCGATAGTGCCTTTGCACAGATTTTGGTAATACTGAGATTTTTGAAGCCATATGCCTTGAGAGAAGATTGAAATACAGTGTTTTCTTTCCCTAGGGATATACAATGGTGTTTTGTGACAGAGCTCACTAAAATAATCTGGATTTGGATACCGAGTCCAGGTTTGAATCTGCATTGATTTTCAAGTTCAGCAAAATTTACCAAATTTTATTTTTATCTGTATTCTAGTAAAACTGTCTATGGTGTTTCCTAAAACATAAATTGTCTGTCTAGCATGAGAATTAAAGAAAATAAATAAACCCATGACAAACACTGTTTCTACTCCGAGAAAAAAAATCATTTGCGTGACTCAAGATTATTCCTAATGACTTATTAGGAAAAAAAAAAAAGCCAACCAATGTATTTTATAAGGCATTAACTTTATACTAAAAATTTGCCCATCTGATTGCAATTTTTGCACAACCAGCCAAATCCTGTGCATTTATAATTTAGGGACAAACTTTAGAAATTATCTGTCACATGTTCTCCTCAGCTTCTAGTCATACTTATTACATCTGTAGCATTTCCAAGAAATCTCTCTGTACATACAGACATTTCCAAGAGTTCAGTACTAAAAAATTGAAACCATTTAAAGCAAACTGCAAATTTTAGATGAGATTACCAAAACAGTTTTTATTTAGGGAAGAAGCTTAATATACAATGTTCTTTGCTTCTGAACACCAGCTTTTTAAATTTAACCCTCAAATGTTCCATATTTTACATAAAACATATGATATGGCATAATACTATTTATTGTGGATGATGGATAAGACGACTACTGTTCACATTCCCAAACTGGTATATGTGAAATCATGCTACTTTTCCACCGTAACCGATTGCCAGAGCCTGACATTTATATCACTGTGGAACTGTTATCTAGAAAGGGCCAGCCAATGCTCCCCAAATGAGATAATGCCTCTGTCACTGCATGTAAAAAAATGGTGCTTCTTGGAATATAAAGTTGCTTTTGAGCTCAACAGCATGTATCTTGAAAAAAACCCACAACAGTTTGTTTTAAGTATGTATGTTAAAAAGTGTACATTTTAATTCCACTGAAGGCAGATTGTGATTTTTCTAGAAGATCATGAGTAAGTCATGTTTGTACTTTCTCCATAGTCCTCTGTCTCCCTCTTAGATTTTATTCCAGGTCTCTTCCAGGAAGTCTTTCCCTGCTAATCAGGTCTGTTAGCAACATCTGAGATACACATGGGAATAAAAATTAAACCATTCATGCTGCACTTCATTAAATGAATAAACCCATATTTTCCCAATCACGAATTTCATGCTTTCAGTTGCCTGAGATTTTGAGTAATCAATGCAATGATTAGGCATACTCATGTAATTTGTAAAGCAGACACAGAGACCACAACCGGTTTATACATTTAAGTTAGGGTGCCCTCAGAGCAGAACCATTTGGGCCATGGAATGACAAATCACAAGATCCAGAGATGATAGCAATTATTTGTGTCTTCACAGTGTATCCTTTTCTAAGTCTACATTAGCACTTGCAGACAGTCCTATAAAGCACTTAAGAAGGTAATGAGGACATATGCTTTATGTTTAATTTTCAGTACTGCTGTTCCTGCTGAAAACACAAGTGTGATTAACAGTGACATCATGGAAACTTCTTCTCAATTAAAGATGGACAGACTTTAAGAGTTAGCACTAGAAATCGGGAAAAAAAAAAAGGCAGTAACTACTGGTCCTTTCGTCTTGGCACAAATCTGTACTAAACCAAGCTCTGCCAACAGGAAAGTCATAAATATTTATACTGGGGGAAGGGCTATACAGCAGACAGAGAATGCAATAAATACCAGCGCTGTTGTCTGTTTCTATTTCAGGCTTGGATTTCTATTCCTGTCACCCTGCTTCTACAATGATTTTCTAGAAAACTCCCTTCTTTGCTAGTAGGCAGTTTTCTTCAAATATTACAGACTGACAGCAGCTAAACAAGTTCAATCAGTATCAAATGTATAACCTTTGAAATAATGACGATCACCATCATATGACTCCTACTAGTTCAGTATTTTTTCTGATTTTCCTTCCTTTCTGAATAGAAATAGCTATACTCTAGTAGTGCGGAAAAAAGAGAATGTATTGCGTCCCCCTTCCTAATGATCATGGATCTGCTTACAGGAGACTTTCATTAATTTAAAGAATAGGCTAAATCAGTGGAAATTTGGTTAAACTTCTGGACTTGGGAAAACACCACAGTGTTTTCTGTTTATTAGAAAGCTAGGTAAAACATCTTTGCCCTGCTTTTAGCCAAAATGCAAAAAGTACCTAGGTGAAAAAAGCCTGATCCTGCCTTTTAGCATTTCAGGCATATAGGCAAAATCCATTCTGGGTGTGAAAAGCCTGGATCTGCATGGGCATGAAAAGTCATAAGCCCCAGCTCTCTAGGGACTGTGACCACCAGCCTCCTGCACTCTTTCTTGATACTCCAAGTACAATGGGAAAATTCATATTTGGAGTTAAGCAGCTACTGCAGCATCAATGAAGAGAGTTCCTGAGTGCGCCAATAAATACTCTGGTTTTTAAAGCAGACTTGATTTGGCTGAAATTATACTCTTTTTTTTTTTGTATACAATGTTTTCCTTTAAGGTTTTTGTGCAAATCCCAACTTCATTGTTTCAATTATGGTTTTTTTCCTGCTTTTTTTTTCTTAATAGCACAGGCAAATAAAGTCTAAATTTATTCATGGGGCTGGAACAGTTGAGTTCCCTTTTCACAATGAGGACTCAGAATAATTTCTTAGCTAGAGGATCGTCCTTTTGTCTGTACAATCATTGCTGCCAAGCGTCAGGTCAGATCTGTTGACATGAGACAATGGAGGAGGAGTGCACACAAGACACACTGCAAAGCTGAGCAAAAAAGACCTCCAATGAGAGAAAATAGTATCTGCTGCTTCTGAAATTAAAGGCTGATGCATTCTGTCTTAGAACTGAACAATAAATTCCTCTCAAACCAACAAAATGCACGTCTTAGAAATCAAAATGAAGCAGATTTAGTATGATTTCACATAGAATTGTTGGGCGCGAGCATTTGCAGACTGCACCTCATTTTCTATAACCAAGTAAATTAACCAGACCAATACAGTTGAGCTAGTAGTAACAACAACAACAAAAAAGTTTAATACCCTCAACATAATCTTATAATCAGTAAATTATACTGAAGAGTCAGCTGAATGTTCAGCAAAATGCGGTTAATACTAGGTTTAGAAGGCATAACAAATAATGGTTTCTGCCAATATTACCTATGTAAACCTCGTCAATCAGTTAATTACTGAGCATGTAGAAGATTCCATAACTTATCCTTCTCTTCAGATACTGACAGACTTACATCTTTCAGTGAGCAGTCTGCCTTATCACTACACATACCGCAGGTGTTTTGAATAGCTGGCTGATTGCCTGGCGAACAGCCCATTAGAAAAACTGTGGATGACATGAACAGAGTAGAAAATTGCAAGTCCCATGGAAGAAAAAAGGGCATTAGTAGCTTCCTACCTCAGCTAAAATAATTTAAAATACATTCCAAATCCATTTGTAAAACACAAAGAAGTTTTATAACATAAAATTTAGAAAAAAAACACTTATAAAAATGTTTAGGACCCCCTGCTCATTGCCCAGTGCTACCAAGTCAGCACAAAGGAATGTTGTGTCTGAAGAGATTGAACGTGACCACTCAGCTCCTATTCATTTGCATCTCTAAACATCACACTGAAGTAATCATGTTCAATAGATGCTTTATGCAAAAGGAGCTTGATGTTTCAGTGTTAAGGGGCAGTAAGAAGCATGCAAAAACTTTTAAGAATGAAAACGGAAGCAGCAGTAAGCATAAGGGTATCACAGGGAATAAACAGTTTCTGACAAGTGTCATCACATAAACCTAATTTCCATAGGAAACTGTGCTAAAAATAAGCCACCAACCTTAGTCGTTTTATCAAATGCAATGTCTTCCTCAAGCATCATCATTACAATTCAGTCTACCCATGAAACATAAGAAGGTGCTTATAAATTCCTAAGTAAAATGGTGCGTGTCCTAAACAGATAACATTCAATGAAAGAGTAGAAAGGAAGACTATAGTAAGACATACTAATATTAGAAAAGACACAGAAGAACCTTAAGTTTAAACAGAGCAACTAAACAACTGCTACTTAAGAAGATGATAAATAAGACAGAAACCAGAAGAGAAGGGATAAAGGTCTGAGGATATTGTGGGATCCAAAAACATTAAAATTGAAGCTCACACAACCTGTTCTTAGCAAGTTTGAGGCAACCTGCAGCCCAGGATGTCCCTAGAACACAGACTGACAGAAGCTATACATTCTAATTTTCTTACACTCTTCCTTACTTGATCATTTATGGGAAAATGACAGGAACCTGACAAAACGCAGAGTAACAGTTCTCAGCTGACGTCCATGACCGATTCTTATATCTGAGTGACTGCTGAGTGATGAGGTTGATACTCTAGAAGGAAGGGATGCCATCCAGAGGGACCTGGAAAGGCTAGAGAGGTGGGACAGTGCAAACCTCATGAAGTTCAACAAGGCCAAGTGTAATTTCTTGCACCTGGGTCGGGGCGATGAGTGGACTGAGAAGAGCCCTGAGGAGAAGGACTTGGGGGTGTTGATGAGAAGCTCAACATGAGATGGCAATGTGTGCTCACAGTCCAGACAGCCAACTGCATCCTGGACTGCATAAGAAGAATTGTGGCCAGCAGGTCAAGGGAGGTGATTCTGCCCCTCTACTGCACTCTGGTGAGACCCCACCTGGAGTACTGCGTTCAGCTCTGGAGTTCCCTGCATAAGAAAAAAATTGACCTACTTGAGCAGGTCCAGAGGGGGGCCATGAAGATGATCAGAGGGCTGGAGCACCTCCCATATGAAGACAGGCTGAGAGAGTTGGGCTTGTTTACCCTAGAGAAGAGAAGGCTTCAGGGAGACCTTATCACAGCCTTCCAATACTTAAACGGGGCCTACAGGAATCATGGGGAGGGACCCTTTTATCAGGAAGTGTAGCGATAGGATGTGGGGTAATGGTTTTAAACTCAGGAAATGGGCCACCATACTTATTTTAAAAGTAGTTAATTCTCTTCCAGTAGTAGAAAGAGTTGGCATCTGACCATGAGTTTAAATATTTTGTCTTCAGTTGAGCATTCATTAAATTCTCCTGATTTAGACTAATGACATGTCTAGTCTGGACTTAAATTAATGCTTAAGGAGTGTATAAAGCACTTCAATTGTAAACACCTAAATAAATATTTCTAAACCAACACATCAAGAAACACAGGTCAAGCTATTTGTGAAGGAAAAGGGTAGACTGACACTCCAGAATCTCCATGGCGTTAATTTCTTCTTTCAGACCTCAGCTGAGTCTGTCTTGTCTGAACACTCAATGGAACTCAAAAGTAAAAAGGCATCTGCAGTCATCAGAAAATGGATCACCTAAATCCCTCAGAGATTTTCTGGTTTCTGAACTGCATGCACTAAACAATTTTTCAGATCTAACCTTGGCACTACTGAAATAACTGTAAGAATTTCAAATGATTGTAGCTGTTGTAGTAGAACTGAACTCTTAAATTTTAGACTTCTTCAGTGTTATGTATTATTGTGTACTCTGATACACTAATTAATTTTTCATCTATCTACAGCTTTTTGAAATACAGCATGTATTTTTAAGACTTTCAGATGCCAAGCACTTGAGGAAACAAAAAAAGTAATTGGAAACTGTTTATGTTCCTAAATTTTAGGGGGGGTAGGGGAGAATCGGTCTAGGAAAATCAGAGGTCAATTTCATAAAGCACGATATATCTCAAAAAAAGTGTTAAACATGCTATTGCTTTATTCATACTTTCGTCCTGGAGCCACTGAACACAGCAACAAAACTCATACTACCTTGTATTATAAAGCAAATTCCAAGTGCCGTGTTTCAATCTTCCTTCATTTAGCACCTAAGCAGAGTAAGCATTTTACTAAGTTAATTCTAGACAACCAATATCTAATATGAAGCACATTTGTCTAGTAGTCTCATAAAATGCCTAAATGGGAATAAATCAATTTATGCAGTCACATTGCTTTTCATTTTGCTTATAAAGGCAAATATAAAAATGTAGCCCAATACATGCACAGTCATTTGTTTTCTTACTCAAACAGTACAGCAATTCCTATGCAAATCTCTATCATTTTCCAAAACTCTATTACATACAGTTTTTGAAGTCACTACTGCAGAAGATCAGAAAGTGAGTAGGAATCAGGATCCACTTGCATTAGATGTTGCTGATACTGTACAAAGAAGATTCCCATTCTGGGGGTCATACTCCCTGAACTAAAAGATGAGTTTAATTTGTGCAAGAAAAAATTAAACACAATGAAATTAAACACTTTTTCCAGAACTATATGTTGACACATGGCAGAGAATCATGGTCTAAAAGTCCATCATAGTTCACCATTCTACTGTCAATTCCCCTGGTATCCTCTTTACTTTGTTAATTCAAGATATCAACTGGCTTATGCTTACAATTTTATTTTAAAAGTTAGACACCACATCCTTCCAGAGATCTAGATAAAGGCATTCTGTCTTCCAGCTGAAGAACTCTAGGTTCTTGGCAAGAGTTTTATAGGGCGGCACATCATTCGATTTGTACAAAGGGGCCACTGGTCTATCCGTTCTTTTTCTATAGTTAGTGTTACTTTATTTTAAAATCATACAGCTTACTCTTTCACCCCACCTTAAAAATAAAGCTATCAAGACATATTCAGTTGACACAAGGAAAGGGGAAAAGGCCACCATATGCACTAAAGGAAATCAGAAAAGTATGAGATTAATTTTAGAGTTCACACCACAAGATAATCTGTTTGATACTGTTAACAGTCACAATGCCTGTCCCCAGAAGAAAGTATCTGTAACTCACTGGCTCCTTTGGAATTTGTAGATCTCTCCTTTCTACAGACTTAGCTTGGCTTATACATAAGCTTGGGATAAACCGAAATGGTGATACCTAGCAGCAGAGCCTACTGCTGTTACTTGTTTCATAGACAGCAGATTCTGAGGAATAACAGAAATTATTTAAGTGACACCATTCTTCATTGGCTCAAAGGTGACACAGTATGAAGGAAAGACAAGGCTCGTCATATGGGAGCTGTTTGGGTTGCGTAAGAAACAGAGAAAAAGAATATGCAGTACAATGCCCTCTTCCACCATTCATATTCTACACAGGGGTGGTACTGCTGGAAGTGTGTCTAAGTAGGAAGACTTGTGAATGCAGAAAGGAAATTATCGGTGTGTGGACAAACACTGTGGAAAGTATGACAGTAAAACCAACAGTATCGATAGAAAGGCACTTGAAAGAACATAAGGAGCAGGAGGAAAGAACAAATGTCTGAGAAACTGCTGATCTAACTGGTATCCAGTTACAGGACACATGGGAATGGTTCAATCCTGCATCAGAGGAGGTTCAGACTTGACGTTAGGAAGTATTTCTCTGCTGAGAGGGCGGTCAAACACTGGAACAGGCTTCCTAGAGGGCTGGTTGATGCCCCAAGCCTGTTAGTGTTCAAGAGGCATTTGGACAATGCCCTTAATAACATGCTTTAACTTTTGGTGAGCCCTGAAGTGGTCAGGCAGTTGGACTAGGTGAATGCTGTAGGTCCCTTCCAGCTGAACTGTTCTTTTCTGTTCTTTCTGTTCTATTCTATTCTAAATAAAAAGAAAAGAAAAAAAAACCAGTCAGTCATCTTCATTATGATTACCTAAAAGAAGTATTTATTTTTCATATAATTGTGAATTATCTAAAGACACTATGGCTCTTTTCAAATAAATTTAGGGATACGGTGTCCCAAGAGCAACATGAGAAACACTTGGCTATGACTTTTCATATAGCAGACAGCTGATTGTTCTGTTCAAGTGACAGAGGTTTTGACTGTTTAGAAAATATTCCAGTTTTTCCATAAACAAGCAACTAGTGATGTTAATTACTCTGACTAGTGATGTTATTTAGGCTGACTTTTAGAGTGGACCTAACTAGAGATCATCATCTATTTTCAAAAGTTTCAAGATTTGAGGAATACAGAGGAATCGTTCGAGCAGCCAGGGATCAGGTTAGACAAGTTAAAGCCCAGATAGAACTAGATCTGGCCAGGGACATCAAGACAAACAAAAAATCTTTCTTTAAGTATGTCAACGAGAAAAGAAAGACTAGGGAAAATGTGGGCCCTCTCCGGAAGGAAATGCAAGAATTGGTTACCCAGGACAGAGACAGAGCTGAGGCACTCAATGACTTCTTTGCCTCAGTCTTCACTGGCAAGGACTGCAGCCACACTGCCCATGATGCAGAATGCAAAGGTGAGGATTGGGAAAATGGAGAACCGCCCACTGTAGGAGAAGATCAAGTGCAAGACCACCTTAGGAATCTGAAGGTGCACAAGTCCATGGGACCTGATGAGATACATCCACGGGCCCTGAGGGAACTGGCTGATCAAGTTGCTAAGCCACTAGCCATCATATTTGAGAAGTCGTGGCAGTTTGGTGAGGTTCCTGACGACTGGAAAAGGGGAAACATAACTCCTATTTTCAAAAAGGAAAATAAGGAAGAGCCGGGGAACTACAGGCCAGTCAGTCTCACCTCTGTGCCTGGCAAGATCATGGAGCAGATCCTCCTGGAAACTCTGCTGAGGCACACAGAAAACAAGAAGGTGATTGGTGACAGCCAGCATGGCTTCACCAAGGACAAATCATGCCTGACAAATTTGGTGGCCTTCTACGAAGGGGTCACAGCGGTGGTGGACAAGGGAAGATCGACTGATGTCATCTACTTGGACTTTTGCAAAGCGTTTGACACCGTCACACATGATATCCTGGTCTCTAAATTGAAGATACATGGATTCGACAAATGGACCACTCAGTGGATAAAGAACTGGCTGGACGATTGCACTCAGAGTTGCGCTCAACGGCTCCATGTCCAAGCGGAGACCAGTGACAAGTGGCGTTCCTCAGGGGTCGGTCTTGGGACCTGTACTGCTCAACATCTTTGTCGGCGACATGGACAGTGGGGTCGAGTGCACCCTCAGCAAGTTTGCCGATGATACCAAGCTGTGTGGCAAGGTAGACATGCTGGAGGGGAGGGATGCCATCCAGAGGGACCTGGACAGGCTAGAGAGGTGGGCCCAAGCCAACTTCATGCAGTTCAACAAGGCCAAGTGCAAGGTCTTACATCTGGGTCGGGGCAATCCCAAGCACAAATACAGGCTTGGCGGGGAATGGCTGGAGAGCAGCCCTGAGGAGAAGGACCTG
>VUYV01000023.1:2310093-2449221 GCA_008711295.1 Anarhynchus alexandrinus | reverse complement strand
TTGGGCAACCTGGTCTGTGGGAGGTGTCCCTGCCTATGGCAGGGGGGTTGGAACTCAGTGATCTTCAAGGTACTTTCCAACCTAAACTATTCTATGATTCTATGATTCTATGACTGAAATAAAATTTTGCATTGAAATAAAATTTTGCATTGAAATAAAATTCAGACCTTATTAGGGAGGTATGAATGAACAATTTACACCGTGATAATCAATATATTGATCTGGGGTATGGGTTCAAGTCAGGAGACGTCATACTCAATTTACAGAGAAAGATGTAATTTTACTGGTGGGGTAAGGAATTGCACTAGATCACTTCTTCATGGAACATCTGCACTATGATAAGTGAAGCTACCAGCATTTTGTTCCTGTCTTCTACTCCAGCTGCAGTTCTACAAAAGTCTAAAGAGCAACTGCTGACTCTCAGGGTATCATTCCATGCACTGGTTGGCAGATCCTGCACTGAACCATTTACAAATGAAAATTTAGTTTAAAAAAATCATTCACTTTCCATTTCTTAGCATTAAAAAACCTGATAGGTTGAGGACCTGAAAATTGTCTTCTTATGTGTTGAATCTGTTTTCTCTCAGTTAAAAAAACTGCCAGTGCCTCTATAAAGTACAAATCTTCAAGTTTGCCAAGAAATTCTGCACTTTTCCCTGATGTAGCTGGTTTTGCATAGAAAAATTAAAAGGCTTCCACGCAATGTGTCAGCTTTCTAAACTGGTTCTGGAATATCACATGCTAGTTAATATTTTTCTTAATGTATAACCATATATTTTCTTCTAAAGAGAAATCTGAAATTTTCTATTAAAAATTTGAAAGAGAGGGTTTTTTTGGTTTTTTTTGTTTTTTTTTTTTTCATAAACAGAGGAATGTTCTAGAGAAGGGTTGGAAAAATTTCCAGTAGTACATCATAATAAAGAAACTACACATATAGTTTGTATAACCTAGTAGCATTTAACAAAGCATATGTGGCACATACATATTTTATTTTTCCCAGGAATACAGTCATGACACTTCCACTAAGCAGTATTAACCATGTCTTTCTGGATTCTTAAAGTTAAATTAAAATGCATTTACCTTCCCCTGTATTTCCTACAAATTTTTCCTATAGGTATTAAAAATGAGCAGAACTGCCTTTACACTTCATTCACAAGTATGTTTTTGTCATGTATGGTGGCTACTTTATTTAATTTCTCTTCATGGCACATTATTCAGTACAGATTTTCATCACGTTAGGAACTGTCCATGCTGGTGAAGACTAAAACACACACCTCACCAATTACTTAACCTGCAGTGTTTTGAGTCCCTCATGTTCTCTATTACAATGACAGTTTCCTAACCTATTTAAATCACTGATGTGATTTGTACCCTACAGAAAATGGAGAACGTGAAATTCTGCTTCACCTAAATCACTAAAAAAGCTAAAATACATTATAACATGATCTCAAATGTCTTCATAAAACTGACAGAAATGCTTACTGAAATGATTGCTATTTCCTTGCATAAGAGAGAAAATATGAAAAAGTAGCATTATAGAAACCTTTCAACATTTTATGCAAATATGAACACTTCAATACAGAAGTGATTATAAGGTAGAATAAATTGGATAGATGATTTCTGCTTTTGATAATTCAGGATTTCTTATTAAACTAATGGCAACTGGCATGAGTGGAATACTAATTTTCAATATTTGAAAGCTGGTGTCCTGAGAAAATTCAGGTTTGATCTGGAAGGGAAAATCTTCATATTCCTAATTTCTTATGGTTATGATAGGGAAAAGATTAACTCTAACCCCCTTTTTATTTGGGGGGAAAGGGTTTCCCAGCTGTTTAGAGACAGTAGTTATATTAAATCTGCAAAAAACAACACTATTTCTCAGGATTTTATAGCCTACACGAGATATGTAAAAAAACATGTTTCTTAGACTCTAATAATCCAACATTTATTCTGCCCATGGCATGTAGATTCATTATTTGTTTTTCACATCTTTTATTCCCCCAAATTAGCTTATCTAAGGAAATGCAGATGTAATACAAATAGAAAATCCAAGACATACTACCTGCAGCTTCTTCTGTATACTCATCACGCCATCACCTTCCTGCAAAAATGCTTACAAGGTACCACAAAGTCAGGGTTTGACTCAGGTGAGAAGATTGTTATCATTACACAAAAGGGAAAAACTCACGCTCTTGGAAAAGTAACTTTAAAATTAGAGAGAAAAGTAAAAAAAAAAAAAAAAAGAATCCAAGATGAAATATCCTGCAAATGTAGTAGAACCTACAAGAATGCTGCAGCTGCAATATTTAACATAGTTTTGGAAGCTTCAGGAAGCTGAGATGAAAAAATTTCAAACACTGTATCTTAGTAATACAGAAATCCATTCTGTTTCAATTGTTGACCGTCTCAGAGATAAAGACAAGACTAATGTCAGTGTTGAGTTTATGAATTTAGCACCCCAGGTAATCATACTTTCCAAGCAGCACAATTCAATACTATCAGCTCTATCTTATATCACAGTATTTTGCATTAAGAAAAAAAAAAAAAGCCCCACAATCTACAACAAGGTTAGGACACAACTCTGCCTAAAACATACATTTAATTATTAATCAGTGTTTTCCCTCATCACAGTCAGATGGGTCTTGTTAGTGAGCTTGCATGCTTTGATATTAGGTCTAGAAGGAATTTAAAGTTGAAAAACATAACAGTGAAGAGAGATGGGGACAGCTACTCATTCCTTAACTGCTATAAAAAGCTGTACCATCTTTTCAGACAACTAGACGAAAATGGAGTGTGTATATTAAAAAAATAATAATTAATTAATATAGCTGTCAATATAAGCCAGATAAGGAAATCATTGGCTTGTGTATAGACTAGGACTTGGCCTTGCTGGAAAGAGAATGACTCGCTTATGAGTCTTACTGCTGTAACATTACGGAAAGACTAGATTTTCATAATGCAGATGTCCTTTTCTCCTCCTGAATTCAGCTGAACACATTGTTAACAGGCATTTCCTTGTAAGACAGTAACTTCTTGTAAGACGCAGTGATTCCACTGTTGCTGAATGTTAAGTATGTGATATGCCTGAAGTCTGCATTTTCAATGAGAGCAAATGGAGTGCATAAACCAAGACATTACTGCAGCTCTTGATAAGAAGACTGCCAGCCTAAGAGTTACAGTCAACATCTTGCCCTTTACTATCTTTTCTGCAAAGGTTACTGACATCTCTTGGGACTTGTTTCGATACAAGTGAACTGCTCAACATTTTCTGTAAGCTTAGTAATTTCTGTTCTAGTTACTTCACCATCTGAAGAAATGACAGGAGATAGAAACACTGCAAAAGTGTCTAAGCTGTGTTTTTACTTACGTCAACCGAAGAGCTACTCCTGACCAAGAAAATTATGCGGAGAGCATATCTGAAAAAGGAATGAGTCTCATTAGTAAGCCAGATATATTAGTGTCCTGATCTCAGCTGGAATAGTTAATTTTCTTTCTAGTAGCTGCTGTGTTTTGGATTTAGAATGAGAATAATTTTGATAACAAATATTGTTTTAGTTATTTCTAAGTGATGTTTATATTAAGTCAAGGACTTTTTCAGCTTCCCGTAGAAGCTGAGAGGGAGCATAGACAGGACAACCTGGCTAAAGGAATATTTCACACCACAGATATGCTCAGTAGATAAATGGGGGTTGGCGGGGAGCAAGGATGCACTATCACTGCTTAGGATGGGGCGAGCAATTGATAATCAGGTAGTGACCAACTGTGTTGCATCACTGAGATCGTATATTCCTTTACCATTATTACTATTATTTTCTCTCTGTTAATGTTCTATTAAAATGTCTTTATCTCAACACATGAGTTTGTTTTTTGTTTTTTTTTTTCCTTTATCCCCTCTTCTCCCTATCCTATGAGGCGAGATGAGGGGGAGTGAGTGAACACCCGCATGTTCCTTGTTGGTGACTGCGGTTAAACCATGACAATTACGAAAGCTTCAAAACCAGTTTTGTTTTTTTAATATCTGTGTACTGCAATGGAAATACACAGAAGTATCCATGGTTAATCCACATTGTTAATGATGAAGACTAAGAAAATATCAAGGATTTTTTTTTTAATGTCACATTAACGAAGAAAAGAGGAAAAGAATGAAGTTGAGTGAAAAGACTAAACAAGAAAAATGTTTAACTCTATGTATAGCAGGTGAGAAAAATACAGTGTTTCTCATAAACTCTGAGAAAGGTGTGCAATACCATGGACATTTCTGGTACACATTTTTTCTGCTAAATTCAGAGAAATTATGTGATAAAAATGATGTAAATTACACAAAACTTAGGTTCTCAGGCAGCTATTTGAATTAAAAAAAAAAAAGGTGCATAATGTATTTAGACTTCTAACTCTTAGAAAGAGAGACTGTTTACCTCCTGTTTCATGTCTGTTATATTTCCACAGTCCTTATGAGAGTCAGAGATCCAGATTATGGTAAAAATTTTGCCTAGCAGCTGACATTTCTGTTTATGATGGACAAATGGGATTGTATTCAACTATCTGTCTTGTCATCCTACCTACGAATATACCCTTACAAAACCCCTTATTCCTCTCCCTTCTTCCTCTGTCAATTTTTATGCAAATTTTCATTGAAACTTATGTCGTGTTCTTATTACACTTCATTATAAAAAATTTACCCAAATAATTTTTTCTTCACATATAACCTCTTTTGAAATAGCAAAACATATTTTAAAGTTAATAACACCATTTTTCTTTTTCATTCATATACTTTTAAATAATGTTAGTGACTCCATTTGGTCCCTGAAAAAGTTCAAGTCACCGACAAAACATCATTATTTGGGAAAGCTTATATAAACAGAAAAGCCAGATAAAGGCATTTTCCCAGTTCTAAAACAAAGAAATAAAGGAATGGAAAGATTATATAGCTTGACAAAAGCTACAGAAGAAATTAAAATTGGGAATTTAATTTAGATCCAATAAATCTTAGGGACATCCTGTAAATGCAAGACAATCCAATCAGCTCTCCGTTCTAAGAACAAAATAGAGAAGAAAAAGAAGCACCCTAATGTTGTCCAAATTCAAAAACTATTGTGTGACACCATATACTCCCGGGTTTACCTCCCACTGTCTCCAGTAACTACTGGAAACTAAGCTCCTAGCAAATGGTCTCCAAAAATGAGGGGTTTTAAGAAAAGTATATTTGGTTCTTCATGAAAATCTGAAAGTGTCTAAAAAAAGTTATTTTCTTCTAACAAGTACAGTTACTATTCTATCTTTGTAAGATATACTGGTAATTGCAAGGCTTTAATCAGAGAACAAAAGAAAACATCTACAGAGCTACATAATGCAGAGGCAACAGTACTATCAATAACAATCTCACATTTTGATTTTTTGAATAGTTTCCATCAAGGATGTTGCCATTGTGTTCTTCATTGTTGGACAGATTGCCTGCATGGACATTCTGCACTCTGTGTCTGAGGAGCAAAATTACTTAGTTGGGAATACCTATGGCACAGAACACGCTGTAACTTCAGTGGCCATCTTACAAGGACCAAGGATTATACTATTTTCCTCATTATTTTCTGTTTCAGCACCATTGGTCAAGCTACAAGAACAACTCAATCCTTGCATTAGTAAAGAAAAAAAAAGTAACCAAAAATTACTCATTGCAAAGTTGAAATAAAAGCTACATTCTTTCTTTAAAAGCAGACATTGGCCCACTTCTGACCACTACAAATGCCAAAAAAAGTGTTTGCCAGGCAGAGAAGGAAAAGGAGTGTTACATAGAAATCTATGTACACCCATCTCTAGTGACAAGAGTGTACAAAAATATTTCCTTCATTTGGTGTTTATTACCACATCTAGTAACAGTATAAGAGAAAGACTAATTTTATCCAGGCAAAGATCCATCATGAGTAGCATATCTGGTCCCTTCTGATCTTTTCCATGCATTTTGAATCCATTTGTCTTTGTCTTATTTAACACAGACCCAGGCAACAAATTCTTCTTCTGTTCCCTTCAGCAGCTTTTAGACGATGTCATCTCTTAACAATGCTGTGTTTTGTTTAGGCTAAAGGATACCACTTTCTCTAAGAAGAAATACTTCCTACAACCTCCAGTCATTCTTGTTCATCACCTTTGAATCTTCTCCAACTGGGCTAGTCTGCCCTGTAACTCACCACTACGGTGTCACTCCCACTTTCCCAGATTTAAAAAGAATAATGAATATATTTATGTATTTTTCATTTCTTAATTTAAGCAAACAGTGGTAAATAAAACACATTCCATTCTACTTTCCTTGGAAGTCCATTTTAATGTCATCTGACTGACACTAAATTCAGGACATTTTTCTATACTACATGAAGTAATTTGGTCATGTCTACAGGTGATGATGATTAAAAAAATTATCACCAGATGTTTCTGCATCTGCTCGAGTGCCATTTTCAGAGATGTTTTTAGTGATGTCAGTCTCTTGTAGTGACTTCAAATGACAGACCAGAATTATCTCAAAAGTTCCAAGCAAGCATCTGAGCATGATTCCTGAATGAAAATGTCCACTGATGTTTTCTAGCATTTTAACACTTATCCAGTAAATCAAGTCTGTGTTGAAACTCAGTGAAACTCGTATATATTGTAAAATAATGTAGTTAATTCATACAGTGTTTCTGTAAATAACATTGTAGGCTGGTCCCACTTGACTGTTGTTTTCATTTATGTAGACCTAGTTGTATTAAGGTCACTACCAACATTTTTAAACTGTACTGGTAATGCAAAAATTAAAATAAAATCTGAATGTACCTACTTGCAGAAACAATAAAAAATCAGTGTGGTCATTAAGCATAGATTTTCTTACAGAATGATATACGCAATTTTCAGCTTCACATGACAATGAAAGGCAATTTACCCCCTATTGACAGTGTGCTGGAGTCTGCCTAGAAATTCATATTTTATGATCTGCTTCTTGTGCAAATGGAGGACTGCAATTCTTAGGTTCTGTATTAGCTGAAGATGTCAGTAAGAAGAAACTCCAGAAGAGCACATAAAGCATTGCTACCTCGAAATCACGAACATGCAGCCATAATGATGACATGTTTTACAAGAGGTGGTCTCTAGGGAGCTTTATAGTATTGCTTTCACAGTTACTTCATTCAGTTGACAGATCACAATCCTTTAACCTGGCTAACAACAGAGAAGGCTGAAACCCCTCTAGGGTTAAATGGCAGAAGCATCATTGCTGCAACAATTTACATTTGTAAGACTTGGAAAGGAACTTCTGTCCCCTCAGTGTCAGGTATAAAAGGACCCAAGACTAAATATACTTCAGAGGTTTCCAACTGAAATCAAGTATCTGCACAAGAGCTGCTGAATCAATCTGATGATTGTTTTTTTTTTCATAGTGTGAGGCAGCATTTATTTTAAACAAACGTGTAGATACTATAGTAACAAATGTAGGATTAGTAGCTATACCAGAGAGTGTACCTTGTACAACAGACTACATGTGTTTCTGTAACCCATACAACATCTTAGCAGTAGTTGTATTGGATTCAAGTCCCACAGATCTGCTGTGAAACATTCTGCAAGAAATCCCAATATCCTGTACTCCAAAAAGGTACAAATGTTCTGTTCGCTAGACAGCAACCTCTGCCACTAAAGCACAAAATGAGTGTGTGATGAGCATATGCCCTTTTCTAGAGTCCCTGGTTTAAGCCCCATGGTCTCTGGCCTGGCCAAAAGACACACTTTGTCCTTCCCATTACCTTCCCACTATGTGCTGATACACTTACTGGTCATATGAGAAATAACCAATAAATGTACAAAACATGTACGTATACAGGCTTTAACCCTACATAGAAATTACAATTTCTCTTTCCCTTTAGTTTGAGATATGGTACGGTTTCAATTGGTTCAGATAGCAATTTTGTTATTATGACTATAGGAAAAAGGCTACTAGCTCATCTACAAACAAACCCAACAGTTATCGAAATCAGAAGAATCTGCACCTGTCAATTTATAGTGTCCTCAAAAATTCCTCATGAGCAACTCATTATTTTATGTATCCTTACCTCCTGGCTTATTCCTTTTTGCACTGCAGCACAGAATGCTCACTGTTGTCAGCTGGTAGCCACAAGAGCTTTATTTCTCAAGCAACACTGAATAGGAAATGCATAATGTTCATTAATTTGGCTAGGTATTCTACTTATTTAATAATAAAAAATGTCATAACATGGTCTTTAAAAAGATCCTTTAATTTTCCTTCCCAAATGTTAGGAAAAAAAGGCCTGCAAAAAGAAGAAAAATACTGACTATTCCATTTTAGTATTTCCAGCTTGAATAAAAAGTGATGGCTACATGCACTCTGATCTCACAGTAACATACACTGTACAGTATAAAAAGACTAAAAGTAACCAATACCAGTAAAAAGATGTCCAATTTACTTAAGATTTTTACAATATTCTTTTTTTGTATCTCTAATCTAAAATCATTCCAATTCCAGGAGTGGATGGATGAAAGAGGATTCCATTTAAATTCAGGCATTATTAATAATACATCTATGGTATGGTAAAGAGTTTCATTTTATAGCATGTTTTCATTTAAAAAAAAAGAATATGCACAACATTGTAAGCTCTTTAGAGATTATATTGGATTTGCTCTGGCTGCTGCGTCATGTTGCTATTCTAATTTTCACCTTCATAAGCAGGTGAAAAATGTTTACACAGAGTCTCTGTAAAGACTTCAGAATATTCTCAAAAATATATATTCTGCAAACCATAATCCAGTAGTACTGGTTTTAGGAAAAAAAAAATGTTATGGAAAAGCGTGTACAGCACAGGATAGACAAAAAGATAGACAATAGATCTAGCTCCTATTCCTCTCTCTAAACTGTGGAAAAGCTGTGGAAAAAACAATTATTTCTCAGTGACAGTTTTCCTACTTATATTTATTGCTGATTTTGTGTGGATTTGGATGGATTGCCTCCAAAAAGTATTTGCATAAAACAAACTCAAAGGTCCCTAATGGTGTCTTGGGCATCCTCGTCACGCAGCAATTCAGTACAGCCATTAAGTCTGCGTGCACGCTATAAGCAAATTTCAGCATCAATTATCATATTACTTCCATTTTCTAAAGGAGCAGCAATGGTTATATCCTGAGATGAAAAGGACACTGTCAATTAATTGCAACATTTATGCAGTAAATGATACGGTGTTTCCTCATGATAACTACTTTCCAAATAACTGGGCTAAGATATCCATATTGCATCATCACCACATAAAACGAAGGACTGCTTTGAAGAATACATGCAATTTTCATTGCTTATTTTGAAAGATTAATGCAAAGACTTTTTTTTTTTTTAATTATTGTATCTATATCTCAAGTGGTGCAGGTTGATCAGAAAGAGCACAAGACTGATTTAAACAGTCCCTTGAATGATCCTTTCTTTTCTTGTTTGGGCTTTTTCTCAAATAAACTTCTTCTATGTTCCTGTTCTGAAACTAAGCTCCTTCCTAAGTGATCTTCTGTCCATGGAAGTAGGCTTGCTTTTTCATATTCTTTTAATTTCACTACCTCTAATAATCTGATTAGAATTTGGGGGAACTCTTCATATAATAGAGAAAAATTTGTGCTATGATTGCTGAAGCCAGTCTGAAAGAAAGTGAAGTTTGCTTTATCAGTACTAAAAAAGAAAACGGTTGGTTAGGGAAGAAAAGAAATTATGGCTTTTATAAGATTTTTTCTTCACAGAGACTAACACTCCTTTAAGAAATATGCAAATGACAAGTGACACTAGAGGGCTGAACACATTTAAACACTAGTTTTAGTAGATCCAAATTTATTTTTTTAGTACTTGTTAGGAAATGAGACAAGCAGTGGTAATGAAAATAACAGTCATCTGGAGCCATCCAGAAAAATCAGAAAGCAGTACTTTTATGTAATGAATGGGTTTTGGAGTCATTAATATACCTCTAAAGTTTACTGTGAACTCTGAAAATTCTTGCACAACTTAGAAAAGTATCCATAGACTGATTCCCTTTTTATCAAGGGTACACCAGCCTATACGAGACTTAGTATTTCAAACTAAACATAATCAGAGGAAGTTAATATTGCACAAAACAATGGTGTATCAGAGTTCCAAAAATGAAGGATAACTACCTAAGAGTACCTTATAAGATTTTCAAATGTCCAGCAGTCAGCAGCTGAACACCAGTGGTATCATTCAGCTCCAGCTGGCCAGCCACATCTGTCCAGGCTCCTGCAGGCAAAGCTTTAGGTACCATTCTGGAGAAACACCTTTGCAAGCTCTCCATCCCAGTTTTATTTTAGCTGCACGCACCAAGAAGAGGTGACAACCTGAACTTCCAAGGTGAATAATTTTAGAACAGTCAACATCTAGACGTCAACATGACTCAGCTTTCTTCTTTTGAAAATATGGGTCAATTAATTCACTTGAGACCCTCTGTCATCTTCAGTAATAACCTTAGTATTTAGAGAGGACTATGCAGTTATCTCAGTAACAATCAGGATTGCAAAAGAGAACTGTACATTCTGAATGTATGCAAAACTAACTTTCCTGCTAGAATACGACTTTCAGCACAAAACTCCCAAGTGTGTGGATCTATCAACGTTGATTTGTTTAAAGTCTTAATAGTTTTTGTCATCTTAATGCTCAGTGGACTGTTTCTGTCATTTCTTTCAACTATCATGATACTTTGTCAAGAGCCACTAGGACATGCCCCAAAACTTTAGGTAAAATATAAAACTAAATTGCCAGCAGCTTCCATAAGCACACAGCACTGTTGACAGGCAACCCATTAGCAGCAGACTGTCCCTTGCTTTCTGGCAGCAGTAGTAAATCCAAGCATCCTGCTGCTTGCAGAGCTTTATCTGAATACACAATGCCAGTGCAGGCTGATCTCTTCAGGACTTTGACAAGTACCTGGAGAGTTTTGCAATTAATATCATTATGTACTTTCTGCCAGGAATGCCCTTGAAACCATGAAATGTTCCCTACTGTATCTGGGAAGGAGAAAAACACTGAGGGACAAGGAAGTGGAGCTCTTTTGATAACCAGGACCGTCTTAAAATGTTAAACCGTGAAGTAGCAAAATCCTTGTGAAGGTATTTGAGCTAGTCATTAGCAGCATTTTAATGACAGCAATTTCAGAGATTTCTGACCAGTGCTGGAAAAAGCAAATAGCCTTGACACATTCCTCCAAGCCTGTGAGATTAGGTGGTGCATTTGCAGTCTGAGCAAGGAATTTAATTATTGTGAGTATCTTGTAATCAAAAGTTTTCTACAACTCCATCAAGTTGCGAATGGACAAGTTACATTTTTATCTCTTTTGATCTTAGACATGTCAAAATCCATCTTAGAGTGGGCACCCATTCACCTTACGCACTCTGTTCTTATTTTTGGTGCAGCTGTGAAAAAGCACTCCATGACTATTAGATGCAAAGCACTGGAGACACTATCAAGTGTACTTCTAAGGTCAAACGTTTACATAATGTTTTGATTCAAAGTTTAAAAAAAAAAAAAGAAGAACCCACAAAACCCAACAAACTCAAAATCCCACAAGTTGTATTAAGTTTCTGCTAGACCATCCTATCCTATCCAGAGCCACTCTTTAAACGTTCTTAATTTTGTGTTGGAGACAAGGCTAAAAGTTAAGTTTAATCTCCTGTATTAAATTAACTGAACTAAAACAAATAAATCTAATTATTTAAAACTTACACAAAAACTCAGAGCTTTTGTTAATATTTGTGACTATTACGCTATTTCTCACCAATGCTAAAAATACTGAGAACAGAGGTAGAACCAGATGGTTTCACAGGAAAGCATGAATTATTGTATTGTGTCAGAACAATGGTTCATATCTTTACTCTGAGAATGGCCAATACCAGCTGCTTTAATGAAGAGTACAATAAACCCAACAGTAGGTCGTTACTGCTTTTCTTGAATCAGAAACACCACGGAGCCAAGTAATTACTTTTTTTTTCCGCAGCAAATTCTCTGTAATAAACACATTCAGAAACTATAATAACTATTATAAATGGCTGTGCATTTGAGCAAGAAAATGTAATTATTCTTCAGTAATATTTCACATTAGGCTTAGAGATACTCTAATCATCATTAAGTTGCAGAAAAAATGCACATGAAGAAACCAGGCGTAGTGCCCATATTTTTCACAGGACACCACAAATCTCTTGGCTATTCAGGTTTTGTGAAAGCTTGTTTCTTTACATATTTTTAATGTATTTGGGGGTTGCAAGGGAAAGATGAGCAAGGCGGGACAATGCCACTTCTTCTCTATTATCTTCAAGCCAAACTGCACATCATCGCAAGTTTAGTAACCACCACGTTGGGCAGAAGCACTGAAAATTAAATGCTGTGAATTAAGCTTCTAAAGCAGCAGCATGATCTTCCAAAGTTCTCAGCTAGGGAACCCGTCAACTGCAGAAGAAAAATGGTGAGTATCAATTACTTCTGGAATTGAGGCTTTAAAAAAACCCCAAACCAGACAGACAACACCCAGCCATCCTCTCTAACACAAAACCGAATCATCCTTTTGTATATTTAGGCAATGTGACCTGCGTATGGCCTCATTTGAGAAGATCCAGTTCACTAGCTTCTTCCAGCTATTTTTACGTTGTTACATCCTGGTTTTAGATAGGTACCTCTATGACACTAATGTTTTTCACTAAAAGTTACACAAGAGGACACTTGCAGACCCTGCAACCCACCCGCTGACTCTGTAGGCTGCGCCTATGTGTGTTTGTGCGTGTGTGCACACGTGTGTGTGCACGGCTTGGTGCAGAAAGGCTGTTCAGAAGCTCAGCTGTGCAGGAGCTCCACTTCCTCACCCTCAAACATTTATTGGGCTTAGAACACCTACAGGAAAAAACTATTCAACACTGCTGAGCTCCCAGTTGTTAGTACTATAAGCTGTATAACTTAGCTTATTTAGCCTTCACTTAGCCTGTACTAGGTGAAGGTTCAAGCCAAGTTTTAGCCAACAGCTGTTTTTACCAAAGACTTTATTCATATGGGGTAAACAATCACTTAGCTGACTCTTTTGCCCAGCCACATTTAAACCATATGTTGAAGGAAACAGAAGAAGCTATACATACATCACATGTACCTGTCTGTGCATACACAGACATATTTACATCATAAACCTCAGTAAGCAATGCAGTGAAAATCCAAATTCTCTCTCCTTGCCCCCTGAACAGAGGGACTTCTTATTTGAGCAATGGAGGCGTGTACTCTGAGTGCAGTATGAAGATGCTGTACCTAACTGGTGCACAGCACAGGAAAACGTGTTCATAAAATTCACCTCTTTGCCATACTCATTTCTAAATGGTAAAGCAAAATAGTCCTCATTTGGAGTGGTATCAATGGGAAATACACCCCAAGAGTGTAAAGATGTTTATAGCAACAAAAGGCTTATATGCTGTCCTTCAAAGCCACCCTGGTAGAAAGGCACAGGATTTCTCAGAAATGGTGTGAGGAGTCTTAACCATTTTTAGAGCCGTTTCATTATTCAGATGCAAATTACTGTATTTACAAATGATTGCAGGTAAAACCGGTTGAAGGAGATCAAGCTATTTTAAATTCGACTGCTGCTTGACTAAACAAGCCTTGTACAACAGTAATGTTACACACAAATAAATGCAAATATTTTAATGTATTCGACTGACATTTATCATTGATCTAGGAATTCAGGAAAATTGTCTTGGTCTTAGCATACTGCAAAGTGAAGTTTGTTTTCATTATGCTCCTTCAAGTAGATGTGCACATACTGTCCTTTTAAAGGGTTTATCTCTCAGAAATCATCTCCAGAAAGTTTCCTAATAAGGAACACTTTTGTTTTAGACAACTGAAGCTAGGTACTAGCTCTCTGATTTCTCACACATGATTACCATCCAGGATCTCCCTTGTCTCTCCACCAAGACAGGGGTATGCATGCATTGATAGTTCCAGATGATTCACTAGCCTTTGCAATTCCAATTATATTAGCTTTGGCAGATTTATATTTGATGCATAATTCAATATATAGTGTATAAAAGAGCAGGCACGACTACTCAATCAAACTTGAATAAATATTTCCAGTGAAATATCTCATTATCAGCTACTTATAACTTGCACTTAACAGGCTGTCACACAAACTCTTGGTCTAGGTCTCATGTTGACAACTGGAGCAAAACGAATTTGCTCATCTCGCGTACGAATGCATACACATACCCAGGCTCCCCTGTCTCTGCACATTTGTATGAGGATTCTCACTGCACAGACATCCCTCCCTGGTACGTACATATGAGTAACAGTACATAATATTCAGTACGTCAGGAAAAACAGAGTCTGAGAAGGGCTTCAAGTTTACTGGGGGGAGGATCCTCAATGTACCTGTGTAAAAAATGTCATGTAACCTGTGCCGTTCCCTGTGCATCATCACATCACAGACGGAGCGTTGTCTAGCTCCACAAACTGTAGTCCTACTGTTCAGGCTGCGAGTTTGACACAATGTTTGCTGCTCTGGACACGATATAGTGTAATTTTAAACAGTGGTAGACATATTAAGGAGGTAAATCTTAGGCGAACACAGATTTTGTCCAAAGTAATGGTTTCCTTCCTATTATTTTAGAGTTTATGCTAGTGAATACTTTCAGGAACTGTCCTCATTGCTAAGAAAAACCTTGACACTGGTGTGCTCAAACACATGGAAAGATCTCTTATAAATCAGAGATAGGAAGACTGAATGACTGATTGTTTTTTAATTACTATTAACATAAACATAGTAGGTTTCCCCACTGCAATGCACACTAATGAATTAAATGCACCTACATTAAGGATACATGGATTATGCCTCTGGAGATAATATGATACTCCGATAAATAGAAAACCAAAAAGATAAAGAAGAAATATACACTTGCAATAGATTTTCACCACCATGATGAAACAAAAAAAAAGAGGGGCTGGGGGGGGAGAAGGATGATTTTTCAATCTTACAAAACTTGTCAAACTTGAAAAGAGGGAAAAAGCAAACTGCTCTCATAAATAACTAGCAAACCACAGATGTAGCTGTGTTGAAATCCAATCTATACAACCTGCTTTTTAAGGACACCCCTTTCACAGTGAAGATGACTGTATAGAGTAGGACAGCATAGACTACTTCATGAATCTTCACAGATCGCAATTGCTTATCTCATTATCAATTTTCAGTTGTTCTTTTCCTTCTCCCCCTTATCCTGTCCCGGCTAAGGGTCCCCGTGTTTAACAATTTTTTTCATGGAATTCAGCATCTTTCCTAATTTTAAAGATTTCTTCATTTTCTTCTTTATTTTACATAATAAATACATACACAATAGTTGCTTCTGCTCTAAGCTACAATTAAGTACGTCAGCAGATAAAGCTTTCTTTTTTTCTGCATGACAGTACAGTTTCTTATCAAGTTTAGCTTTAGGAACATCTAAAACTTGCCCCATGCAATTACTCAATAAATCCACATGGTGAAAACACAAGCACACACACACACACACAGACACAGTTCCCCAAAACAATCCTAATGAACTGAATTCTAGTATGGGTCCACTGTTTCTTATTCTGCTTTGAAGCATGAATGCACATGCATATCCAGCTAATGCCTGCTCCCCATTTCTTCCCTGTGGCCAGTGCCATTCTACTCTGCCAAGTGATTTTGCCCATTACTGGGGCTATGTAACATGCATAGTGAGTAATATAAACCCATGTCCTTGAAAAGACACCATGCGCCTGACAGGAGATGTTTTTTTTGGTTTTGGTAGCTTGAGTGGAGAAGGGGGAAGAAGAGGAAAGATTTTCTAAGAGACAGAATGCTGTTTTGCTGCTTTGTAGAGGAAAAGTTATCTTTTATATGTGTTCTTTATTCCTCAATTAGCTAATTTTAGTTAATATTTTAAAACAATTTAAAATCTCTTTAAGGGTCAAAATTGAATCTAAGAATTTTGATTGACCTTATTCAACTAGTTTTTGTACCCTAATTATCAATTTGTAAAACAACGTACCCTCTGCTTTTTGCTTTGTGTTCAATATTTCAGCAGTTCAGAGGATTTTTAAAATTTGCAGAAAACATAACAGTTTTTTGCTGTCCTGGTGGTATAAATTAAGACCCATTTTGTAAAACTCTGACTTACTACATATGACACACAGGAAAAATTATTTTCTTTTCTTGATACCACATCTGCTTCCTACCAACTTCATTAAAAACCTTGTTTCCTTCTGATGGGGCAATATAGTTCTTGTACTGTGAAGGATTTTTTCCCCCTACCAGCACCTGAAATTTTTCATGAAAAATACAAGAACCTGAACTAAAAGCGCAGAGACTTCAGGGTGTACTTTGCTGGAGGCAAGGTGAGACGAGGAGAGGTGAGGGAAAGAAACAGGAGGGGGCAAACTGAAAAGTTTCATAATGATTTTAGAGTGGAAATAATATGTTTGAAAGACTTTAAAAAGAACATTGCTTTGTCACTTCTTAAAACATTTTCATTCTGAGGATTGCTCTCACAGTGTCAAAGATAATATGAAATAATGGTAACTCAGAAAGGGACAAAACCTTGTCAAGTAACCCTTCCCTGTTTTAACTGGAACCAGCTTCTTTAGGGAGGAAAACACAAAAACACAAAATGCACTAAAAAAACCTGCTCATTCCCAGGGGTCAAGCTTGACCTTCATCATACCACCTGTACATGCTCTTGTTGCAGCGGCTATTTTTGCAGGGGACCAACCTCCTACACAGTCACTTATCTGTGCTTTACTCTGCCCACTCAGTCTTCTGGGAGATAGAATGCAATGGCAATTCCATGGAATGCAATGGAATGGAATGCAATTCTACCAATGCAATGGCTGAGCAGCTCATGTGCACTCTTTGCCCACCACCCTCTCATTCTAACTGCTGTCGTTCACCAAGGCAGCAAAAAGTCCAATATGACGATGCTGTAATGAAGGGTGAGAGATTGAGGACAGCAATTTCAGTGGCAGCATGAGAACAGGCATGCTGCTGTTAACTGCCTTCAAAGGGAGAGCAAAGCACTTATTTGAAGTTTTGCTGTATGTGCCGCCTTTTTTTTTCCCAAAAATATAACAATTATTGAAAAGGTAGTCAAAGAAATAAACAAAGTGTGCCCTGTACTATTCAGCAATTGAAGACACCATCACACAGTCAAACCCACCTTCAGAAACCTCATATTCCAATTCCTAAAGGCTGAGTTTACTGTTTTGAATGCTGCATGACAAAGGAATGACACCTATAGCAGGGCAGTACCTAAAAACGATCGCTGTCTCTAACCACTATCAATTATATGCACTCATTTTCAGACTTCCAACAAAACATATGCTGATGCATACAGAAGGATTTTACTCCTCCTCAACTTGCCAGTAATAAATGCATTGCTGAATTAATCATGTTCTTGTCAGGCAATGAAAGACCCAGTAGCTGTCAGTGAACGAGGCCCCTGGAGTGCCAGAAACCACGTGCCACCTGAGCGTGCTCAGGCACCCAGAGCTATCTTTGGCATCTGGCGTATGAGATGACACACAGAGAGCTGCCTGTTTCAAGTCGATGTCTGTCCCAATAAAACATTTTTGGGATTCCTGAGCTGGACTGCGCCAGAAGCTGGGAACACCAGGCACTATGAAGGAGAGGACAGGAGCAGCACAGGTCCCCTGGGTTTGCTGCACTGGAAGAAACCACAAACTGGGCACACTGGGTCTCCATGTCATGCACCGGCCACATTCCAACCCAAGATGACTTTTGTTAATTCTATCCCACTTTGACAACAACAAGAAATCAATAGCTATCTGTATCATGGATCAGATCATGTAACAGATCCTCCTAGAAACTATGCTAAGGCACATGGAGGACAGGAAGGTGAATCGAGACAGCCAGCACAGCTTCACCGAGTGCAAGTCCTGCCTGACCAACCTAGTGGCCTTCTATGATGGAGTTACAGACTATATCAGTGGACAAAGGAAGAGCTACAGATGTCAACTATCTGGAATTCACTAAGGCCTTTGACATGGTCCCCCACAACACCCTTCTCTCTAAATTGGAGAGATACGGATTTGATGGGTGGACTATTTGGTGGATAAGAAATTGGCTGAATGGTCACATCCAGAGAGCAGCGGTCAACAGCTCAATGACTAGATGGAAATCAGTGGTGAGTGTTGTCCCTCAGGGGTCTGTATTGGGAGTAGCACTGTTTAATATGTTCATCAATGACACAGACAGAGGGATCAAGTGCACCCTCAGCAAGCTTGCAGAGGACACCAAGCTGACTGGTGCAGTTGACACACCTGAGGGATGGAATGCCATCCAGAGGGACCTGGACAAGCTTGAGAAGTGGGCCTGTGTGAACATTTTGAGGTCCCAGAAGGCCAAGTGCAGGGTCCTGCACCTGGGTCAGGGCAACCCCGGTATCAACACAGGCTGGGGGATGAAGGGACTGAGAGCAGCCCTGCTGAGAAGGACTTGGGGGTACTGGTGGATGTAAAGCTCAACATGAGCCAACAATGTATGCTCGCAGCCCAGAAAANGGGCTGAACCAACAGAAGCGTGGTCAGCAGATTTGAGGGAGGTGATTCTACCCCTCTCATCTGCTTTGGTGAGACGCCACCTGGAGTACTACGCCCAGCTCTGCAGCCCCCGACATAAGAAGGACAAGGACTTGTTGGAGCGGGTCCAGAGGAGGTGGTGCACCTCTCCTATAAGGACAGGCTGAGAGAGTTGGGGTTATTCAGCCTGGAGAAGAGAAGGCTCCGGGGAGACCTTATTGTGGCCTTTCCGTATCTGAAGTGGGCCTACAGGAAGGATGAGGACAAACTTTTTAGCAGGGCCTGTTACAAACTTTTTAGCAGGGCCTGTTGCAATCGGACAAGGAGTAATGGTTTTAAGCTAAAAGAGGGTAGATTCAGACTAGCTAAAAGGAAAAAAAAATTGCAATGAAGTTGGTGAAACACTGGCACAGGATGCTCAGAGAGGTGGTAGAGGCCTCATCCCTGGTCAGGTTGGACAGGGCTCTGAGCAACCTGATCTAGTTGAAGATGTCCCTGCTCATTGCAGGGGAGCTGGACTACACGACCTTTGCATGTCCCTTCCAACCCAAACTATTCTATGATTCTACATGTAAATGCCTGGATGAAAAAATGGTAAAAATAATATAACATAACAAAACATAAGGTAGCACATAGCATAATATAACACAACAGTACTACTTATATACTTCAATTTCTGCCTCTACTTGTACACAATGATGCGACAAGACAGTACAAAGCAGCATAAAGCCAAACCATTTTTATCTGTTTTTTCTAAACAACACTCTCAGAACAGCATGTGCAAAAAATTACTCAAGACAGAACAGCTATAAATACCATATACTAATATTTCCATTTACCATTGTTATTTGAACATATAGTTCTATCAAACATGCTATAGTCTAATCAAGATTAAAATACTGAATCTAGGTATCTCTCAGGTTGGATTCTGTAATTTAATTTTCTGTTCTCCTAATTACCTGGTAATATAACTAGCAGTTAGGTGCCATGACATTTCTTTAAAAGAAATCAAATTACATTTAACATTTGTTTATGGTAATCACAATATACTTTACTTTCCAAAGAAGCCAAAATAATCATTGGCAATGTTGGAATTACTTTATGCCCTTAGTCCAATAAAGTATGCGAAGCCTGAAATCAAATGTCAAAGCTGAATTTTTCTCCACAGTATGCATCTCCAAATGATAGTTTCTCAAAGGGATTATTAATGTTTAATCCTCTCTAGAAAAAGGGCTCCCCAATTTACTCTTTAATATGCAAACTGACTTGTGATCCTGCTGGTATTTCCATAAGAAAGTACACTGAACATTTCTGGCAAGTCTTCAGAAATGGCATCACTCAGCTAGGAAACTATAGCTGCTCAATGCCTGTGTAGGACACAGCAGTTCAGCTTCATTGTAAGATGTCCCTGCAAAGTCATTTAGTGCTACTGCTATTTAAACAAAACAGAACTCCCATAATTAAGAGTATCGAGGGCTCAAGAGTATGCTCCATGTGGTTGTTGCTGTTCACTTACAATCTCGGGAAGTCATCCTGCAAACCCATCCTACTAGGAATACTGTTGACTGCTGTGATGAAAATCAATTTCAATTTTCTTGTACTGCTCTGGGGATTAATCCTTGTACCAGGCTGTGTCTGTAAAAAACAGAGGAGGCACCAGGGAGAGTGATCTATTTAAAAAGAAACATGGAAGTTTGTGCTGATTTGCTTTCTAGAAAATTAAGTGACTTTGAAAAATCACGTTTTGGTAAGTATTAATGAAACATATCATCTGCATTATTTAAACTTTGATTTTAAATTATTTTGGAACAATCAACTTCCTTGCTATCCTTCCCCCAGACATTTCAGTCTCTTCTTCCTCTCACTACGTTAACAAATTGTGTTTGGAAAATAAAGAGGAGGACAAGACCACCAGAGACTTTTTAAGATCAAAAGCTCTAAAAGATGATACAGCAACAGGATGAGGATGTTACCTTGCATCACCAATTGATGAAGCTACCTTGCTAGTGGCTAGACAATTATTTGTGACAGCTGAAAAATGCTGGGTATCAGGTTTCCTTCTTTTTTAACTTGGTGGCATTTGAGATGACAGAAGGTAACAGAGGATCTCTGTTATATCCCAATGCACGGATTTTGAGTTGCGTTCTGGGAGAACATAAGGCTCAGGGAACGTCCATCTCTAGCCTATGAAAGGCAGCATGAGTTTCTGCACAACTTAGTCTCAACATGCAATACCAAATTCACATGACAGTAGGCCACAGATAAAGTCTTTGTGCGTCACCCTGTTCTGAACTATTCCAGAGAGGGAAGCAGCCCTAACAAAGTCCAGGGAAGAATCTGAGGCTCTTCTAAGTCACAGCAGCTGCTGTGATCTAGCCTGCAATTTTTAATGCCTTCTTCAATATCCAAACCCACTTTCTTCATAAGGGCTTATACAGAAATGTCTGGAAAGAAGATCTACAGTGTTTTTTCAGAAAGTACTAGGATTTTCCATTTCCTGGAGACTCTAAAAATGCCAGAATGTTACTCAGACAGATAAGCCAGTGACTCTTTTTCTGATATGCTAGGAGCACCCTTGGGAAACTAGCTTGGGAGATGCGATATGAAGATGTGAACCCTGTCCAGTAGATATATATATTCCCCTTCATCAAAGGTACTCTTGGGATGCAGTTATGCAATGTGGTATAATTGCCATTGTCTAAATATGGCCTGTGGAAACAGAGCTGCCAAATGCATGGCTCTTTAGAGATCTATGACAATTGGAAAGATGCCACATACAAGTCTCAAAGACTACTCACTGCCCTTCTAAAATGGTGTTTTAACAAATGCTTTATTCACATCAATAACTGTCAGGGTTCTGATGCTGTTTCAGAGTGTTGTCCAACACACACACACAAAAAAAAAGGGCTATTTTTTTCCCACTTGTATCTCACTGCAAATAATGATGGCACTGCAGAGAAAATGCAATCTGTGCAGAGAAGCAACAGCATCACAGATGAAGTCTTGTATTCTTGCCTCACTCACAAGCAAAACATATACCTGATATAAATGGGAAGACTCAAACATTCAGGGATATTAAAATACTTTTGTGAACAGCTGAGCTGCAGAGATGATCTCAGGACACAGCTGCCAGTCCTGACATACTAGCTGCGTCGCAGCTTTGGCTTACCTCAAAGGCATCCCCACTAAGATAAATGATGCTAACTGATGCCATCAAAACCTTGGAGTATTGCCAACAAAAACTAGAACCCACAGGGCAAAGGCAGTACCTGTCACGCACCGCAGGTCATTCACTACCACTTTCTGTCACAACATCCATCTTGTTTACTTTTGATGCTCTACTGCTTTGCTGCAGGTGATGCAACTGTGCTACAAAGAATTTCTATTATCACTTTTCCTTAGAATGCCAATGCATATCCTGGCAACACAAAAATGCTGGTATAAAAGAACACAGTTTCGTCCACTTCACATTCTCCATTTTTGGGGAGTCACTTAAAACGAAATGGCAGAGTTGTAACTCGATGGCTGCAGCAAAGAGTTAGAAATGCAAGACTGGCTCCCCTCCAGTGTTAGTTAAAAGATTTTTTTGCAGAAACTCTGAATTCAGATAGTAGACTCATTTAAGGTTCTTACTAAATTTAAACAAAAAATAATTAGCTACACTGACCTCTGTGTGCTCAGTTTTTGTACTAGCAGTAATACAGCACATTTGGCAACAGTTCGACTAAAGCCCAAGGTAGGCATTCTCAGACTACAGTTATTTAAAACAGCATACAGGAGCCTTATAAACATAATAAAGGTGACGTGAAATAACCTATAATTTCTATGAGCTTATGGTCAGTGTAGGCATGAGGATTATTCACTAGTGCTCCAATAAATGCAAACTGAGTGTTATGCTAATCAACTGACAGTTGATTACACCTAATTAGACAATCCACTAAGCTGTATTGCCACTGATGTATGAGCACACTGAGAAGCAGCAGTTCAGCTTCTGTGACGCCATTTGCCACTGCATGCCTACACCTTCCTTCTTTTCCAATTCCTATACCAAATAATTTTCTGTGACATGGCACCTAAACTGAGCACTTCTCTTTTGCAGAGCCTGAGGCTTCATTAAATTACTTTGCCAGACTATTTTGCGCAGTTACTATAAACTATGAATTACGTAAGATGCAGGCATCTGAAGTGCACACTTTTCATCGAGTAAGTTATTTCTCTTCACATTAGGTACCAAGATTCCCTTCCAGTTTTCCTTTGCTGACTTAGGAAGATATGTGGTTCAAGACAAAAAGAACATATCCCATCTTTTACAACCACCTGTTCAACAGTTCGGCCACTGAGAAATAACACACCAGGATCACATCCTGCACCACCACCCAATATTGAAGGCATTTTTTCCCCCTTTGTGGGCTGTAAGACTCATTTCCCTCTTGCTTCCCTGCATCAGAAAAAAACTTGAATGATCTGTTGCAGGTCATGATGGGGAGAAATAAGAATTTGGGTTTTTTCTCCATAAAATATTATAGTTCTCAGTGACCAAGCAATCTGCAAATCACAGACATATACTGGGGAGTATCATCCCTCTTCATCATTTATATTTGCCACCATACTGCAGTAGCAATCATAAGCCTGTTCTTCTGGATTAAAAAACATATTAAGCTTTTACCTAACCATATGATGTATAAAATAATTCTACCGAATCACTATGTATAATTAATACACATTCAAGCAAATAATTCATAATGTGCACTGCTGTGAATATTAGTGTGAGTATCTTTCAGTTTTACCACAAAAAAATTAATTCAAAATATTAACTTGTCATGAAGGAAAATGAGTTCCATGTAGGCTTGATATCGCAAAACATTCAATTGTGCTAAATTTGGCCTGTTTTTGCTGGAACCAGTGTGAATTTTACTTTCTCTCACTCTACATACAAGTGAAGTGAATAGAAGGAAAGGGGAAGGGAGGAGAAGGGAAACAGCGAAGTCAGTTGTGTGCCAACAGCTTTATTTCTGAATATCAGAAATAGAAAGAATAGGCAGGAAACGTTCTGTCACAGGGTATTTAAGGGTGCTTTTTCCCATGTGTGCCAGGAAAGTATAAGCCCATAACACAGTGGCAAGACTCTGGTGCTCCTGACTGCAAAGCTGAATTAATAATTAGCAAATTGTTTCTCTCACAGACTGTTCATCAGTATTTCTTGAGAAAAATACCTTTTTTTTTTTCTTGGTGGCTTTTTCTGTCTGAAGGTTTTCTACAATGCTATGCATTTTTCCAAACCAAATAATTTTATCAGCTTGCAAGTTACTGGTGAAATCCCCTGCTGATATTTGAACATCAGCTGTCTCATTTGCAGGTTTTAGAAATTACTCTAATGAAACTACTCCCGTCAGTAGTGATAATACACATGGGACATGTATTCAGTTCAGACTGAGCTATCAGAGAGGCTTCAAGGAGTTTTGGTTCAGGTTGATAGCACTGCTGTTCATTCTACGGCTGAGGCTCTTCAGCAACCTCCTTCTGTTACCTCAACAGTAGTTAATTCAGCTGTGGGAAAACAGCTTGGGTTTCTAAGATATGTAATTCCTAAGTAATGAAACTGGGAATCCTTACCTAACAAGGAAAGAGAGGCAAAGGCATATTCAAAAAGCATGAACACGGTTCAGTGTCAAATCAAACCAAATGAAAACAGAAAATTCTGAGCCGATTTTTTTACGATTTTCTATCCCATGAATATTACTGTTATTTTGAACTCCGCAGTCAGGATTGAAAACAAAAATTCTTAATTACTCATTTTTTTCTTTTCAGATACATATTCTGAGATTTTGCCCAGCCTTAGTGTAAATATTAATAATTAACAAAAATATTTCATGATAAAATATTAGTAGAGGCTGAAAATACAATGTAAAAGATAAGTTATTAGATCACAATGTAATCATAATGATTGCTATTTGAATATAAGCAAGATGGGTATTTAATTCTACTTTGCAGGGTCTGCCTTTTTATTTTTTACAAGTGGTGATTAAAGAGTAGAAGAGTTGCTTCTGCAGTTAGAAACTGCACATTTTTAAACTAGGATGAGGAAGTTATATAAAGCGTAGTAATAGACTGAGTGTCTTAATTAGTTAATACATATGTGGCACTGTGTTTCTCAGATAGACAGGAAAACTAAATATTAACAGATCTAAAATGACTTTGAGATGTCACCTTAAATCAGGGTGCACGCCTTGCCTTGTGAAAAAGACCAGTCTGAGAACTGGAGATATGACAGTTCCACAGGCACAGCTAAATTTTCTCCATTTTGCATTGAATGGTAACCAGAGTTTTGGTGAGAAGACTGTGAATTGCATTAACTCTTTATAAGGCACAGATCCACACTTAGAGAATCAAGTAGTGATTCTTCTGTGGAATCTCTGATACATGATTATACTTTGGGTCTATGGATGCTTGAGAGAGTGACTATGAATTTTACCTATTGAAATGAAACATTTGGAAAAAAAAAAGCATTTTGCTTGCCACCCTACACAAAAAAATTTCTAAAATCAGCCCTCAGAAGTGCATGGTTCAAAAGTCATTCATGCGCTAAAGAATGTTCAATCCATTCTAACTTATCTTTTACCAAGACTATGAGCTAAAGACAATAAGAATTCAGAGCTAATAGAGAAATACAAACAATAGCATGAAAACCACGACAGAAAGAAATAACTTGTGGTTCAAACTGCAAGTTTAAGTCTGCTGGGTTAGCTCATGGGTAAAAAGGTAAGCAAAGATAAATGACCCAAGTTTTGTAAACAGAACTAGGCAACTGCACTCTTCCAGATACATTTTTCTGCTCATTACCTTCTTCTGAGTCACTGACCAGAGAACAAAGAATCATAAGGAAATAAATAGCATAAGTTGGGAGTGTATGCTTGAGCTCAGGTAACATATTTTCTTTACAAGTGCCCGATGAAACAGGAACTCTGCAGTTGGAGACAGGCTTGTCCAGGTTCTTTACTGCTGCAGGTCAGCGTGCAGCTCCAGGAGTATAGATCTATACAGATAGATTCATGAGGGAGACCAGCCTTAGTAGTTATTATTCCATCAGACTGGGACTCAGCACTCTTGAGTCTAAAGGGATTGAGAAAATTGCAGCAAGAAAGAAGTCTCATTTCATCGTCTGGAGTAGACGTGAAAACGATTAAACCAAATACCTTCTGACAGAATATTCTTTTACATTTCCTTTCAGCTCTCCTTTCACAAAATGAAGCAAATATCACACTGCCAGCCATGCTATTGCTCTTAGATTTCTCTATTCTGCCCACCTAGTTCATTGACTTATATTTCCAATTTCTCAAAATTCTCCGAAGTAATAAAGTTGATGATTAGACCAAGTTGTCCTTGATAACCCAGGGAAACTACTGTGCATGCTAAAAAATACTTCAGCCATATATGGGTAAAAATTATGTTATCCTTTTAAAACCTACAAGTCATGTGGGTAGTACACAAGTGTAACATAGGAAACAGTTAATTAAAAATGTGGTGGAAATTTGTGCTCTTATTAAAGATAACACACTGAGAACGGTTAAGCCTGACTACCAGTAAATCAGCGATTCATCGATCATTGCCCTGGAGTATATCATATGCTCCTAAGAAGAATGGTAGATGTTGACTAATTTGATGATAAACACCATATTAAATGAACACCTTATCAAAAGCAGAAAGCATTACAAAAATTACAATGCAGTCTAGTTTGTGGATTCTTTTTCTGAAGAAGTGACAGCATGGTAGTGCAACCCACCCTCCTCTGGCCACTCGGTACTTGGTGCAATTCCGCATCCCTGGGCTGCATACAAACATAGGACAGATCAGGTATGAATTGCAAAACATAAAGGACCAGAGTGTTAAGGCACTCCCTTAATGTGCCTGGCTCCTGCTTCCCCTGTCACTTGCAACTGTCACTCCTTGACAGCATAGTACATCTGTACCTGGATCAAGGTGCAAAGGGAGATGATACCAGAACTTGCAGATCTAGCAAATTCTGGATTTGCACAACTGGTGGAAACTCCTGGAATATTCCATCACCCAAATTGGGTCAGAGTGGAAAAATACCTGATGAAAGTCAATTATCTTGAACCCTATACGCAGTGATTTTAGCAAGACCCTTTGAGCTCTCCTGGATTGCAGTGGGCTGTGACCAACAACTCCCCTGAGCTGGGACGCCGCTCAGGCAACACCTCGAGAACTGGAAGGCCAGGGCAAGTCAAGTCCCCATCGAGTCCCAATTAACGCCCGCTGAGGAATTCCAATGCATTGTGAGTATTTGCTCTAAACTCAAAGAGGGAAATTTTAACTATAGGCGAGCCTCTCTCTTTCATCCACCTCTCTGTATACACACAAGCTCTTACAAGTGTGGATGTTCTTATATTTTACTGCATCCAAATATTTGTCTGTGCATGGGAACCCGTCGACTCATTGGAGTCGCCCATTGTGAAGGGACCTTTTGTCCTAATAGTTGAAACTTGGGTGTAGGTATGTGTGTGACCCCTTAAGTGTTGTGTGTTTGTATGTTTGTGCTTATATGTATATGTATTGATTTAGGATACCTTATAGTAAGTTAGTGTGACTCTTGCCATCTTCTAATCTGTAATTAAGTCACTGTTCAACTATTTTGTTAAATCATTTTGTAAATCCTTAAATCGATTCATGATTAAGCGCTACTAAAACTTAACTCTTGATCTACCTCGAATCATTAATAAATTTTAAATTGCCACTAAATCATAACCATGTCAAATACTTCCATCCACAACAGACAGTTAAGAAATGGTCACCTGTTTTCAGGACCATGCACTTCAGTGCATTGATGTAAAATGGACAGGGTGCTGAAATACAGTTCTAGTGTCCTGCTAAATCCGTCACATACATTTCATATTTTCTTGATATAGCACCCAAATGATTTACTAATATTTACGGGAATGAACTGTACATTCGTTTCCTGTATTCACTTATATGTCAGATACTCATCTGTGCAAGGTCTTCCTTCTGTAACAGTTGCAAACTTTGACTTGGAAATTGACTTAAAACCTACAGCTGACAGTTCCAAAAGAGTACATTGCTCAGTTAAATCTCCTTTTAGGACATACAGGGTGTTTTTATCTCAATTTCTTAAAAGAAATAGTCAGGGAGAATAAGTAACTTGCACAACGTCATAAAGAAGAAAGGATCTGAATACAGAAGACCGGGTCTAACAGTTCTGGTGTAGGGAGAACACCTGAGATGCAGATAATGGAATAACAACATGAACCAGCCTGAAGAACTCTGATCAAGTGGCTCTACAAGCTCAGCTGCTTGGGACATTTATATTCAACTGAGTAGTGGCGGGGGATGGAAAGTGGGGAGTAGCAGTGCCCTGCAAAGATCAATTAACACTAGCAAAGTGAGCTAAGAAATCTTCACAGTGCTTGAGTCAGTAGTAGGAAAAACCTATCACAAAAACTGAGTCCCATGTTTATAGTTACAAACAGAATGGAGTCTCCACCCATGAACTTGTAACTGATTTTGAGAGCAGAGGCTTATAGTGCAGACAGTAGAAGGAGTTTCACATATGACAAATATCTGCTGTTAGTAAACCACTCATGGCTAAGTATGACTTGACCACACCTCAATATCAGAGACTAAATTGACATTATATTAATGAATCAACCCTACCATTAAATACAAGGGTGGAAAGAAGAATGCCTAAATCTTCCTTGCATGCAAGCTTCAGTATTACTGTTTGCTTTAATGTAAATATTATGGATTTAGCATCCTTACAAATTTTCAAAAATGTGAAGGAAAATCATTTTTAGGACTGAGGTGACTTTCTTAAGTGCAACATATCCCCACGGGACATCATCCCATCAATAAACATAGTTCACGCATTGACAAATCAACAAAATACTTGTGACATGAGGCTTGTAGTAGCACATTGACATTTCTCCTATTGTGATGTAACAACCAAAATGAGAGATTCTTCAGCTGAAAGTCAGTCTTGACATTGTTTTCCCCTCTCAGTTCTGCAGATAAGTTCTGTAACAACAAGAGTAATTTAATCTATGAGTACTGTGACCCTGCTACCTACAATTCCCAATAGCCTGATATGTAAAAAATATTCCTATAAGGACACTGGAAGTCTTTGCTTTAATAGCAGGAATCCTTTTCAGCCTTTACAAGTATTTGTGTTAACCTATAAAACTGAAATTAAAATTTAACAAATTTTTTCACACTATTCCAGCACCTTTTTGTTTAATATAGCTGCTTTTCCATAAGACAGCAGTTTCCTCTCCTTCTCATTTTTGGTGTAATCTTAAAAACATCAGATTATCAAGGTTTAATTTGGTAAATAGATTGTGGATGTAGGTGACATGGTTGTTTTTACAGTACGAAATGGAAAAGAAGTGGGAACTTATAGATAAATAAGAACAAAAGTTGAACTATCAAATCACTTCAATACATTTTCAATTTATCAAAAAATGTTTCTGTAATTAAAAAAATATCATTTTCTTGATGCTCATCACTAAGCATCTTTTCATAGAAAGTCCTAGCAAAGACAGACTTTTAATATCCTTATCAGCAAAAGTGTATTTTGATATACCTCTACACGTTTCACACTTACATGTGACTTTCTAATCAGCAGTCACTATAAAGCTTTACATATATACATATATATATATATACTTAGGCTCTCCCATGGCAAGCTGTGGGATGACACACCAGGGTTAGAGGGACGGGGGGCTAGTGAGGGCCCTCACCCTGTTGGTCTGAGACGTGCTAGGTACACTGGAGCACACGTGAAGTCTTACAGAGATGAGCGAGGGGCTCCTGAGGCAATAGGAACCAAGAGGGAAACACCAGTGAAATATCTCAAAGGAATTAAGGGGTGTTCNAATTATTTATTTCCACCATCCTGACACAGATATGCTCTGAAACATGCTGGCTATACTGCAGCATGCTTGAAATCTTACAGAGATGAGCCAAGGGCTCCTGAAGTAATGGGAGCCAAGAGGGAAACACCAGTGAAATATCTCAAAGGAATTAAGGGATGTCCTCTAAGAAGGTGACACGGTCAACAGCCCAGCTGAAGTGCCTCTACACCAATGCACACGGCATGGGCAACAAACAGGAGGAGCTGGAAGCCACCATACTGCTAGAAAGCTACAACCTAGTTGCTGTCATGGAAACTTGGTGGGACAACCCCCATGACTGGAGTGTGGCTATTGCTGTTCAGAAGGGTTAGGCGAGGAAGGAGGGGAGGAGGCATTGCCCTTAAGATCAAGAAATGGATAGAATGTGAAGAGTGGTCTCTGAAGAATAGCCATAAGCAGGTTGAAAGCTTATGGGTAAGAATTAAGAGACCGAGGCAACAAAGAGAACCTTGTGATTCATGTCTACTACAGGCTGCCCAATCAAGGGGAGCCTATTGACGAAACCTTCTTACTCCAGCTACAGGAGACATCACACTCGCAGGCTCTCATCCTGTTAGGGGTCTTCAACCACTCCGACATCTGCTGGAAAAGTAGCACAGAGAGCTGTAGGCAATCCAAGAGACTCCTGGAGTGCATTCAGGATAACTTCTTAAGCCAGGTAATAGACAGCCCTACCAGAGGGGATGCTATACTGGACCTGTTGGTCACCAGCACAAGTGAGCTACTCAGTGATGTCAAAATTGGAGGCAGCCTGGGCTGCAGTGATCATGCACTGGTGAAGTTCGCAGTCCTGAAGGATATGGGTCAGGGGAAGAGTAAAGTCAGGACCCTGAATTTTAGGAAAGCAAAATTCCAGCTGTTCAAGGAGCCAGTCAATAGGACACCCTGGGAAACTGCCCTCAGGGACAAGGGAGCAGAACAGAGCTGCCAGATCTTTAAGGATGTTTTCCATAGAGCACAAGAGCTCCTCCCCAGGTGCAGAAAATCAGGAAAGGAAGGTAAGAAACCGGCATGGCTGAATCGAGATCTGCTGGTCAAACTAAAAGGCAAGACCGAAATGCACAGGCAGTGGAAGCAGGGACAGGTATCCTGGGAAGGGTATAGGGATGCTGCCTGATTGTGTAGGGATGGGGTCAGGACGGGGAAGGCACATCTGGAGCTGAACTTGGCAAGGGACACAAAGAATAATAAGAAGGGCTTCAACAAGTACATCAGCCAGAAAAGGAAGGTCAAAGAAAGTGTACCCTCCCTGATGAGGAAGACTGGCAAACTGGTAACAATGGATGAAGAGAAGGCTGAGGTAGTCAACAACTTTCTTGCTTCAATCTTCACTGTCAGTCTCTCTACTGATAGCTCTTGAACAAATAGACCTCAAGGTAGANGAGTAAAGTCAGGACCCTGAATTTTAGGAAAGCAAAATTCCAGCTGTTCAAGGAGTCAGTCAATAGAAGCCCAGGGGAACTGCCCTCAGGGACAAGGGAGCAAAACAGAGCTGCCAGATCTTTAAGGACACTTTCCATAGGGCACAAGAGCTCTTGATCCCCAGGTGTAAAAAATCNGAAGGTAAGAAACCGGCATGGCTGAATCGAGATCTGCTGGTCAAACTAAAAGGCAAGACCGAAATGCACAGGCAGTGGAAGCAGGGACAGGTATCCTGGGAAGGGTATAGGGATGCTGCCTGATTGTGTAGGGATGGGGTCAGGAAGGGCAAGGCTTGTCTGGAGCTGAACTTGGCAAGGGACACAAAGAATAATAAGAAGGGCTTCAACAAGTACATCAGCCAGAAAAGGAAGGTCAAAGAAAGTGTACCCTCCCTGATGAGGAAGACTGGCAAACTGGTAACAATGGATGAAGAGAAGGCTGAGGTAGTCAACAACTTTCTTGCTTCAATCTTCACTGTCAGTCTCTCTACTGACAGCTCTTGAACAAATAGACCTCAAGGTAGAGACTGGGGGAGCAAAGTCCCTCCTATTGTAAAAGAAGATCAGGTTTGTGACCACCTGAGGAACCTGAACATACATAAGTCTCTGGGACCTAATGAGATGCATCCCAGAGTCCTGAGAGAATTGGCTGATGTACTTGCCAAGCCACCCCCCATGATATTTAAAAAGTCATAGCAGTCAGGTGAAGTTCCCAGTGACCAGAAAAAGGGAAACATTGCACCCATTTTTTAAAAGGATAGAAAGGAGGACCCCGAGAACTACTGACCTATCAGCCTCACCTATTTTCTTGGGAAGGTCATGGAACAGATCCTCCTAGAAGGTATGCTAAGGCACAGTAAAGACAGGGAGGTGATTCGAGACAGCCAGCATGGCTTCACCAAGGCCAAATCACAACTGACTAATCCAGCAGCATTCTATGATGGTGTGACTATATCAGTGGACAAGGGAAGAGCCATGGATATCATCTATCTGGAATTCACTAAGGCCTCTGACACGGTCCCCCACAACACCCTTCTCTCTAAATTGGAGAGATATAGATTTGATGGGTGGACTATTTGGTGGATAAGAAATTGGCTGAATGGTCACATCCCAAGAGCAGCGGTCAACGGCTCAATGACTAGAGGGAAATCAGTGATGAGTGTTGTCCCTCAGGGGTCTGTATTGGGAGTAGCACTGTTTAATATGTTCATCAATGACATAGACAGAGGGATCAAGTGCACCCCCAGCAAGCTTGCAGGGGACACCAAGCTGACTGGTGCAGCTGACACACCTGAGGGATGGAATGCCATCCAGAGGGACCTGGACAAGCTTGAGAAGTGGGCCTGTGTGAACCTTTTGAGGTCCCAGAAGGCCAAGTGCAGGGTCCTGCACCTGGGTCAGGGCAACCCCGGTATCAACAGAGGCTGGGGGATGAAGGGACTGAGAGCAGCCCTGCCGAGAAAGACTTGGGGGTGCTGGTGGATGGAAAGCTGGACATGAGATGACAATGTGTGCTCGCAGCCCAGAAAGCCAACTGTATCTGGGGCTGAACCAACAGAAGCGTGGTCAGCAGGTTTGAGCAAGGTGATACTCCCCATCTGCTGTGCTCTGGTGAGACCCCACCAGGAGTACTGCGTCCAGCTCTGGATTCCTCAGCACAGGAAAGATAGGGACCTGTTGCTGTGGGTCCAGAGAAGGGACACAAAAATGATCAGAGGGCTGAAATACGTCTCCTATTAGGAAAGGCTGAGAGAGCTCGGTTTGCTCAGCCTGGAGAAGAGAAGGCTGTGGGGAGACCTTATTGCAGCCTTTCAATACTTAAAGGGGGCTTATAAGAAAGATGGGGACAGACTTTTTAGTAGGGCCTGTTGCGATCAGACAAGCAATAATGGTTTTAAACTGAAAGAGGGAAGATTCAGACTAGCTATAAGGAAGAAATTTTTTGCATTGAGTGTGGTGAAACACAGGAACAGGTTGCCCAGCAAGGTGGTAGATGTCCTATCCCTGGAAACATTCAAGGTCAGGTTGGACGACGCCCTGAGCAACCTGATCTAGTTGAAGATGTCCCTGCTCATTGTAGGGGTATTGGACTATGTGATCTTTGTATGCCCCGTCTAACCCAAAGTATTCTATGATTCCATGATATATAGTAATATTAAAACGTTATTGAAACTGAAAAAGGTCAGCTTTTTTATATATTTTCCACTTGTACTTGAAATTGTGGTGCAGAAGTGACAAATATTTTAAAAATCCTCCAGCTAAAATTATTTATTTCTTAATTTACTTATTAGCAAAGGCAGTGTAAAAAGCAGTAAATTCTAATTAGCCTAGAATGAAGGCACCTGTTAGATTCTGAGCCAGATGGCTTAGACAGCAGGGCAACCAAGGATTAAATATTTTTTGTATTTACTTTCAGTCAAATAGGAATGTCCATGAGTTACAACCTTGCACTTCAGACTCTCAAATCGCTTACCAAAGGATGAGCATGCTGAGTTACAGATACTTGTCCTTAGCTTTCGTTTAATTTCCAAAAGCATAGAGTGTCAGTGACCAAAGCATAAGCATAGCCTTCCTTCCAGGATTTGAATCAGAGTTCTCAGATATCAATATACAGCTTTTGCCTGACTCCAGTTTACAGTTCCACAAATGGATCTGGCAATAACACCACACCACAGATGGAGAGAAATGGAGAAAAAAAAACAATCGACTGAGCCATAGCAGTATTTACTGAGAAAAAGAAAGAACATTCTTGAAACAAGATTTTGAGAAAGAAGAAAACAGTCAAGATGGATAGATCTAGCAGATGTCCTGCAAACTGGTTGTAAAGAGGTTACTCGAGGCATAAGACAATGGTAGCCTCTACTGATGGGACAAGGTAAAATCTGAATTTGAGAGCAGGTGGGCAGGGAAATTGCAAGAAGGCTGAATAAAATTTCAACGAAAGACAATGCTTGGAGGCAACATCTACATATGGGAAGTGTGGAAGAACAAGTACAGACCAGCTGAAATGGTGGCAGAAAACATGCAGCTAAAGCGCTGCGAAGGAGTAAAGAGAGATAGTGGAAGCCTGGAGGACAGAGCAGGCAACATGACCAAAGAACAGGCAATAAAGGCACTATTGCTGGTATGAAGATGAAAACTGCAGTTGTGTCACTTCAACTTGGAAGAAGTTCATTAAGTTCTCATTTCTAGGTTCTTGTGTGAGACACGGCATTGCAAATGCATGTGGGTGAGACAGCTTGGTTAAAATAGCTCTGAGAAATACTAAGCAGCAGTTGCTGGCCTAAATTTCTAGAAGAGGTAGGACGACAGTGCTGTTCAGTCAGTGAGAGCATGAATGGATAAAGTCTGCTTGGTAAGAATGACACACTTCAAGGCTACTCAAAAGGAGTAAGCACAACACTGAAACAGGCAAGAGGGGTGAGCATGGAGATAAAAGCGTGCATCAAAAAACACGGGGAGTATTTATGACTAAATCAATGGAGAAAAGGGAGGGAAGCAGTAGAAATGTTGGGATTGATAAGTCACAACGTTGACTGGTGAGAGAAGTGAAAAAAGAGAAAACGGTGAGAAAGGGAACAAGGCAAGGTAGAACACAACCAAAAGGATTACTTTGGATCGCATATTAAGAAAAGTGAAAGTGGGGTTTCACTAAAATAAGCAAGCCAGGGAGCCAGTCTGCAGTCTCTTCTAGGTTTGTCACGAAGAAGAGAGCAGTCAGAAAATGGTGTTCAAAAGCAAACAGAAAATGGAGAGTGAGGGAAGAGCAAGAGAGAAAACTGCTGTCCAGTCCATTTGCAGATAATCAGACAATTTGAATGGCTGTAAATCATTACAGTGGCATTAATGTTAATGGAACTGCCCCTTTGTTTCATTTAATGCACAGAGCAGGGACTCTGGAATACTGGTGCAGCTGGCTAGCAGGAGGGCATCCTAATTGACAACGTTTAGAAGTACCACACAAAAAATCTGGAGGAAAGGTGAAAGATGCAGAAAACTATAATCCAGAAAACAGTTTTATTGGAGGACTGAAAGTGATACTCCAGATCTAAATTTAGTTTGGACAGAGTTTTATCCATCACCATTAAGAACCATATGCAGAGTTATTTAAATGTGGCATCGAAAATATTCTGAGCGTTCACTTATACTCCATCTCCAGCAAGATGACTTATTTCTCCATGAGGTTTGAGACTGAGATTAGCTCAGGTAATACAGTGGTTGTAGTTTAGAGGTATACGTTACTGAAGGACTGGAATCTGAGAATGGACACACCACCCTGGTAACATAGACGTTCACCAAAGTTACCAAAAAGATAACTCATTTGAGACCTGAGAAGACTGAATATATCAAGAGCCAAGCAACGAGACTGTAAACCTAAAACCTACCTGCTTGACAAGTTATTTTGAGATGGTTTGCTGAAACCAGGCCTAGTTCTCCACTGTGTACACAGTGATGAACAAATTTTGTAACTGTACAGCTTGCACTGAAAGAAGGTCCAAAACTCCCTGCAAATTAGGTATAACAGAAGATTTGTGATTTAGGACTCAAGAGGTCCAGATTTTTGACAAACAAGATACATCACTAAGCCAATTGTCAAGACTTGTCAAGCATCAGCTTCCAATCAAACCTCTTCTGTTTGAAATGCTTACGGGAACTTGGTGGGATGGACAACACTGGATGGACTCTTTCTCTTTAGGGGCTTGAATGCCTTTATACAGAATATTCTAAGGGTCTCATGATATTTTATGTATGTAATGACCCGCAAATCCTGCACATTATTCTCATCTTAATGTAGTGAACCAGGAGACCAAGTAGGGTGAATATTTTCAAACCTGCACTTCTCAACTTATATCTACATTGCCATGATGCATGAACTTGCATGAAAAAGTATGACTGCCATTGCCTTCAGCAACTGAGATGAGAATTGTGCAATGAGGCTGCAAATTAATATAAATTTACATAATTAAGTACTTAAAGGCTGAAATGCAATGCTATGATTTAAAGAAGTTAGAATAGTTATACAATGATTAAATTGATCTGTATTTTAAACAAAAATACCAGGAGACTCGATTAATATAGTTGTAGCTCATCTGAAATATTTGCCAAAAGAAAATGATTTGGTAAATGTATTTTCTGTAATGAAACTAAATTTTAGCCATTTCAAAAGATTCAGCGGAGAGGCTGTAAGTGACCGTATTACCTAACAAAAAACATAAGCTAGAGAAGAAAAAAGGCTTTACTACATCCCCCTAGGAAATGAACTTGCAACCTAATGGTCATAAGGGAGATATGTCAGTTAATTAAATGGCACAATTGGCAAATACATGGGTTAATTGTGGGAATGTACAAATCCTCACTCTGAAAGCTAATTTGCTTCATATGCAATCATGTGAAAGATAAGGCAATAATTTTGTGGCTGTTATATAAACAGACATTATATTCTAACCCAGAGCATCTGCTAATCAATTACACAGTCTAGCAATAAAATTCTCTCCAGTAAAATTCGTTTTAGTTTTTTTTTAATAAAAGGATCTAGGAAGGAAGAAAACCTTACAAGCACGACCTTTACCATAGAAGACTGGCCAAAACTGATCCAGTATATTCTTACTATAGATTTCAAGGAAGAATTTTATCAGAATTACAAACTACTGAGCTGTACCACCACAGGCTTTTCCCATTACAATAACAGATCCTTGGTAAGCAACTAAGTCCTTATGTTTGTGTACATCACGTAGAACTAATGGATATAGCAGCAGATATCATTAAAAAAGATGAGCCAGTAAGAGCAAAAAATAAATTTTTCTTTCATTTCTGGAAAACAATAATATCTTTAACAATTAAAACTGTTGCTAAGAATTTGAGTAATTAGGCTGCACCAGGCCTTTTAAGTCTATTTGAACAAAAAAATGCAAGACTATGTTTTGGTTTGATAACTTGTATTTTCTCATACAAATGTCTTCCATGATATATTATTTATGATATACTTGAGCACTTCTCCCAAAACTTTTCATGTCCTGTCATATTTCTTAATATTTTTTCTTTTTTTCTTTTTTTTTAAATGAGCACTATATGAACAGACCTAGAAAATTTGTGGCCCAGTAATGTAAACCAGTATTTTCAGATTTTTAATGACATCATTGGAAATTCCTGGAGATTTCTGCAGGACTCATCTTGCAGGTACTACTCACTATCTTAGTTATAACCAACTACCTCTACAGCTAGTCAGATCATAGTTAGTTGTTGAGTTAAAAGGCACTGTAGCAGATTGTTGTCTTCCATACGTTGGAAACACAGCAGAGAAGAAAAGTTACCAGTGGAGAACAACCCTCTGTGTTTGCTTATGTATTTACTCACATATTTACAAAAATCTTGTGTGTTCATGCAGAACAGGCACAGTCTTTTTTTATAATGTCTAATCACGAGATGAAAAACATGAGGATTTTGAATAGCTGCATAAGTTATAAATATCTAAAAGGACAGAATGAGCATGTATTTTATATAGGTTTCTGTAAGAGACTTCTGTTTATGGATTCTTTCTTGCAAAAAGTGCAATTTAAAAATGTAGATATTCATTTGCATTTGGGAGCCACGGTATTGCAGAAAAAGGTAGGACAATCTATCATTATGTTTAGATGGAGATACTTGACAAATCCTTCTACCTGTATAATTACAAAGATCCACCCTGTATTTTCATGGGCCTTCATTAACACCTTCTCAGTTTTCAGGTGCATGGAAAGGAAACAGCTACCCTAACTCAGCAGCCCTACGGGTATCCATTCCTGATTTCTGCTTCTTCACAGGAGAACAGATGCTTTTTTCCTGCTGAAGCTGTTTCATTCTGCAGAAGAGGGAAACACTGAATGCACTGCAGTCAGCCAAAGGAAATAAAACAATGCTGTCCAAGATCAGAAATGAAGAAGGGAGCTTAATTTCCCATTTGTGCTCCAAAGACTGTATTAGGCTCTCTGTAAAATATACAAGTAGTCTTCAGGGCTGTGAAATGTCTCACATTCCTTTCGACCTCTTTGCATCTTTCAGCCCCTCACTTTGACAACCAGAAAGGATAACGGGTAAGGATTTGGCCCAGGAAACAGGAATATGCAGAACAAGGATAGAAAACCTGGTGCGTGTTCTGAATAAAAGGAGAGGAGGTGAATGGTTGCAGCTGTACTGACTTCAGAAAATTGGTACATGTTGTTTTATAGTTTTTGTAGACTCTGAGGCAGAACACAAGCCTGAGGCACCTGTGGGAATCCATAAAGGATGAGGCCCTAGAGAAATTTCACCCTAAGAATCTGAGATGCCCACAGAAGTAAGACATGCCCAGAACTGGGCAGCCATTGGACAAGAAGTTTGGGAATCACAGTTTTAGACTGAGATGACTGAACTGCACAGAAGTCTTCGCTTCACACGAGCCTCTCTTTACAGCCGAGCCAAATCTGTTAGCTTTTTTAAGAAAATACTACCATGAAAGAGATGGCAAAGACAAAGGTAATACTTCTTTTAGCCTAGCTATATGGAGAGTATGACAAAAAAACACACACATTTCCTTCTTTTTGTTTTCTTCCAAAGTAATAAAAAATATCCTTTGGGAGCACACTAATTCCCCTGTGGGATTTTGCTCTGCAGAAAGTATTCTTTAAAATATATCAACAAAAAACTATGAACTGCATTTAAGGCCATTACTCGACTTAATTACTTTTTTCTCTGGCATTTCAGAGACTCCATAAAACTAAGGGCAAAAAATAAGTTTCATTGAAAATGTTATAAAAAGTAAAATTGCACAGGAGGATGCAGCAGACCAAAAGCATATTAAGTAAGAAAGTAAGTCCTTTACAGCCAGTTAAAGTTCAGCTAAGGCAATGCCTCTGGCATAGCCTGCGCAAATGATTCCACATACCAGCTACAACTGCGGCAGAGAGGAAGGCAGCTCAATCCATCTTCATTTTATATTAAGAAACTGGACTCCAGGGGATCGCCTGACCATACATCTAGTCCTTTGCTGAGGCGTACCTACCTCCAATATATTTCTTTTTATGAGGACCAAGTTTCTCCTTAAAGGTAGTCAGGGTTTTTTGTCTGCGTTATCCTAACCAAAAAGCTACTCCACAGGGACAGTGCTGCATAATCCAGTTGCCATACACAACATGCTGGAGTCATGAAACTCTGCAGTCTGCTACAGCACGTACCTTTCATGGATATCAGAACAAATATGAATTACCTTGTGCCGGTCTTGGGGCCCAAAGGGGCATCTCAGTTGTTACTGCCTACCTGATGCAACAGTATTTAAATCATACCACATGGCCTCCTCTGTATGTCCCCTTCCTGCATGCTTGCTGTGCAATCTTTTGTCATCCCTTAACATCTCAGTAAGGCTGGAACAGTTCAGATTCACCAAGAGACAGAGAAACAAGAAATCAAGCACTAATTCTTAACTATTCCCCCCACTGTGCTTGAAAAGCTATCAATGGATGTGTGATACTACAAATCCAACTTTTGAAGCTTTGTGCTCTTCCCTGCCAGATCACTAGTTTAAGAAGAAGACAACTACTTGACAAAGTTTTACCTCTTTTATAAGAAAAATCAAAAGCCAAGCTAATTCTGGCTAGGCAAAAGCACATTTAATTGCAGAACCTAAGAAAAGAACAATATTCAGTGGGGACAGCTTCAAAGGATTGTCTGGGAGGAGACACAGAGCTGGAAAATACTGCAAGTAATTGCAAATCCCAGTATGTGACCATTTTACAGAATAAACTGCAAAATAAAATCAAGGATGGCAAATCAGCTAACAATAAAAGTTGAAGGTAATAGAGTAACCGTTTTGATGACAGTGCAGATTGGATTTAGGATCCTACTTATGCTACAGTGCCTTGAAATCTTTCCCCTAGCAGAAGTAACTAATTCATGGCGTAAGTTCCACAACTCATACCAACCTGTGCTGCCCTATATGTAGTTACCTACAAAAACTATATAGAAATTTCTCATGTTTCTTTAAGACTCCATATGCCTGCAAAGCTACTTGACATATATCCTTGTGGGTTTCTTTATTCGAAGGATGCCTATGTGTCCCAGCCTCATGATGAGACCACTACAAAAATAATCATGCTTCCTTATGAGACAAACATGCAGGAGTATGTTCTGACATAAGAATCAGAACTTAACATTGGACCAGAAACTCTTTGCAATAAGGAAGGGTGTCAGAAAGGGAGAGAATAACTTAAAGCAGAAGAACTCTTACAATTATGTTCAACAAGGCCAAGTGCAAGGTTCTGCACATAGGCTGGGGCAATCCCATGCACAAATACAGGCTGGGAAGAGAATGGATCGAGAGCAGCCCTAAGGAGAAGGACTTTGGGGTATTGGTTGATGAGAAGCTCAACATGAGCTGGCAGTGTGCACTCGCAGCCCAGAAAGCCAACTGCATCCTGGGCTGCATCAGAAGAAGCATGGCCAGCAGGTCGAGGGAGGTGATTCTGCCCCTCTCCTATGAAGACAGGCTGAGAGAGTTGGGGTTGTTCAGCCTGGAGAAGAGAATGCTCTGGGGAGACCTTATGGTGGCCTTCCAGTACCTAAACAGAGCCTATGTGAAAGATGGAGAGGGACTCTATCAGTGAGTGTAGTAATAGGACAAGGGGGAATGGCTTTAAACTGGAAGAGGGTAGATATAGATTAGATATCAGGAAGAAATTCTTTACATTGAGGGTGGAGAGGCACTGGAACAGGTTGCCCAGAGAAGTTGAACACCTCCAGGGATGGGGCATCCACAAGGCCAGGCTGGATGGGGCTTTGAGCAACCTGGTCTAGTGGAGGGTGTCCCTGCCTACGGCAGGGGGGTTGGAAATAGATGATCCTTAAGGTCCCTTCCAGCTCTAACTGTTTCATGATTAAAAGAGACCTAAGAATCAATGGCATGAAAGACAGAAAATTTAATGCAACTGTTAGGCATTTTCCACAATGTCCAGACACTGATTTTCCTTCTACTACTTTGTTTCAATCTACTCTGCCTCCCCCCACCAAACTCTTACCGACTGTGAAAATAACATGTGATATTGCTGATCACACTAGATATTTCTTAATTTAGACTTGAGGAAAACTTTCCTTTTCTTTCTTAATCTCCATCACAACACTGAAAGTATTACCTTGCTGTTTCTTATGCAGTCATTTGTATCTATCCTTTAATCTAAAATGAATACCGAAATTTATTTATGCATAGGCTTAGCATGTTTGGTTAAAATGGAAACCAAAAGAGAAGCAAACAAACAAATAGAAAAAAAAAAGCTTGGTTTTTCCCTAGCTTCCTCCTGCTGCTGCTATTTACACAGTATCTTAAATTCCTAATAATTAAAAATCATCGTTCAGCTGCCTCTCCCCCTGAGATTAATTTACAAGCAAGTAAAGCTTCTTTGCTTCCTAGCTATTAAGTTTTAAGAAGACACACAGAACACTTTTAAAATTTATTTCTATATATATGCTTTTCATTTGCCTTTTTTTTTTTCTTTTTTTAACTTTTTAAGAAGAATAAGAGCCTGGGGACGTCCCTGCTGAACGGAAGCTAACCAATGTTATTCCAATTTACAAGAAGGGCATGAAGAAAGACCCAGGAAACTACATAACTGTTAGTCTAACCTCAGCTCCTGGACAAATTATGGAGAAGATCATACTGGGTGCTATTGGGAGGCATTTAAAGAACAATGCAATCATCAGGCAAAGTCATCACGCGTTCACAAAGGGAAAGTCCTGTTTAACTAATTTAATATCCTTCTATGCACCCACCCCATGGACAAAGAGAAGGTGGTGGATGTAGGTTTCTCTGGATTTTAGTAAGGCTTTTGATACTGTCCCTCACAGCATCCTTTTGGAGAAGTTGTCCAACTGTGAGATGAGCAGGTACACAGTGCGCTGGGTGAAGAACTGGCTAAGCAGTGGGGCTCAAAGGGCTATAATGAATAGGGTTACGTCTTGCTGGTGACCAGTCACCAGCAGTGTTCCTCAGGGCTCAATTCTAGGGCCAGTTCTGTCCAGTAATTTTTTCAATGATTGGGATGCAGGAGTTGAATGTCCCATTAGCAAGTTTGCTGACAATACGAAACTGCAAGGCACTGTTGACTCTCTTGAGAGACAAGAGGCCTTGCAGAGGGTTCTAGATAGATTGGAGCATTGGACATCATAAATGGTGTGAAATTTAACAAGACCAAATGCCGGATTCTGCATCTGGGATGGAGTAACACTGGACACAAGTATAAATTGGGAGAGGAGCATCTGGAGATCAGCCCTGCAGAAAGGGACCTGGGGGTGCTGGTCAACAGCAGGCTCAGCACGAGTCAGCAGTGTGCCCTGGCAGCCAAGAGGGCAAACCTCATCCTGGGGTGCAGAAACACAGCATAACCAGATGGTCAAAAGAGGTGATCATCCCACTGTATTCAGCACTGCTGTGGCCTCACCTTGAGTGCTGTGTGCAGTCCTGGGCCTCACAATTTAAGAAGGATATGAAGGTACTCAAATGTGTCCAGAGGAGGGCAACACAGCTGTTGACAGGGTTGGAAGGCATGTCCTGAGGAGCAGCTGAGGACTCTGGGTTTGTCTAGTTTGGAGAGAAGGAGACTGAGGGGCCACCTCATTGCTCTCTACAGCTCCCTGAAGAGGCGAAGTGGAGAGGGAGATGCTGAGCTCTTCTCCCTGGGATCCTGTGACAGGATGCATGGGAACAGTTGAAAGCTGTGCAAGAGGATGTTCAGACCTGACATTAGGAATCATTTCTTTACAGAGAGGGTGGTCATACACTGGAACAGGCTTCCTAGAGAGGTGGTTGATGCCCCAGGCCTAAGTGTTTAAGAAGCATTTGCACAATGCCCTTAATAACATGCTATCACTTTTGGTCAGCCATGAATTCGTCGGGCAGTTGGACTAGATGATCACTGTAGATCCATTCCAGCTGAACTCAACTCGTCTCCTCTTCTCTCCTCTTCCCTCTTCTCTTCTCTTCTCTTCTCTTCTCTTCTCTTCTCTTCTCTTCTCTTCTCTTCTCTTCTCTTCTCTTCTCTTCTCTTCTCTTCTCTTCTCTTCTCTTCTCTTCTCTTCTCTTCTCATAGAAGGTCATGCCTAATCACGTGATCCAGATGCTGGGATCAAGAAAAAACATCAGATCTCTCTATAAATCATGACAGTTGGGAACAACAAAGCCATGACAAGGAGATAACAAAATTATCTGCCAGTATTTCTTTCTTATTTTAGACAATTAGAAAACAATAGCCAATGTTTAGGACAAGTCGGTAGTATGTCTACTGCCTTGAAAGCTAACAACCCTACTATAGCCACAGCCCCCTCACAAACGCATATGCTGCCTGCTCTTCATCTACCTGCTGGCTAGAAGAGGTTCTTCTTTCATGCCTGAGACCCTTTTTATCATTCTGCACTTCTAAAGCAAAAGAGAACCATTATGTTATATTATTGTAGCCTTTTCTATACAAATGCATTGACACACAGAGTCCATTGCTAACCGGACTGCTAAGTGAAAAACAACTGGTATTTACAGCTTATTTAGACTGGATTTGTATAATGGAAGAGAGCATCTAAAATGTATGATTCTTTTATTACCTGTTGCTCTCAACAACAGTACGCTTTTTAGATAATTTTATACTTGAACTTTTTTCTAGTGCATCTCAAATCCAGCACACGTCTCTTTCCAGTTATTCACCTTCTACCCACACACAAACCATACCATCTCGGGTGCCTCCATCTTTCTGGAAGCCTGAATTTGGTTGTTAGATCAACAGCACAAACTTCTCCAGCTGGTTTAAAAAAGTGGTACACCATAGCTATACGGGAACAACAGAAATACTCTTCTACAAAAGATTAAAACAAAAGCTGTCATCCAGCAGAAACCAGACACATTTTGCAGTGCTGTTCTGACCACAGTGCAATAACACAGCCAAGGGATGCAAATGCTGCAGAGGAAAGGAGAAAATGTCTTAGTAATGGTCTGCCTTGAGATGCAGCAATGGCTGAGAGGAAGCAGGGAGTAGTGTGGACAGAAGCTTTAATCCACAGCTATACTACTACAATAAATATTAACAGAAGCAATAATCAGGCTCATTGACTACCAGAGTGAAGTGAAAAAAACCCCATCTCTAGCCACCCTTATCTTTCTCAACAGCAAAAACCCAGAAGAAAGTTCATGCTTTGGTGGTTATAGATGAATCTTATCTCTACAGCATGTGACCCCAGAAACACAGAAGTAGAACTGATTTCAAACATGGTTATTATCCTAGAAAAAATATTCTTCATTAAGCATTACCTTAATATTTCTATGCTTTACAAGATATTGATGCAGTATAAATTTTGCTTAATTTAAGCAGAACATTCTACAAAAGATGGCATTTGTGTTTACTAAGCAATAATTAATAACCAGTGATTCTGGTGAATTGCGTCTAAATGCATTCCCATGAAATTTTGCTGTGTATACATCATGCAGTTACTAATTAACTGGAATTGCAATTTTAATCTGCACAAACAAACATTCAATGCAAAACAATCCCTTGTGTGATCTACCTTTACCATGGTATTAACTGAGTTCAGCTCTGATCATGACAAATGTTATTCACATGAGTAAGTCAGCTAGTATGAGTACGTCTAATGAAATACAGTTGAGGAAAATGCAGGAACAAGATTCAAAAAAACCTCCCACTATTTCTCCCTTCTATTCTGTTTAAGAAGTCTTGTTGTGAGCACAGATTCCTATTTGCAATGAACATAATTTAATGAACACACAGATACAATATTCCTTACTCATTTCTGCGTTTTGGGTTTTCATTCTGTTTCAATTTTCCTGCCTGTAAGAGGAAGTTATTACCTCACCTGTTAGATGCAATAGATAATTCAAATATGGAATTCCACTAAACAATTTTAAAACACCATTGCTTTATTTACATTGTTATTGAAAATAATTGTAAGACAGCTGTCCCCTAATACTGTTAAATTCCTAATTCTCCAACACATGGGAAACACCTTCCTAAACAATGATAGTTATTCAGCTGTTTATTCCACAAAAAGATGATCACACACATTTAAATTCACCTGGGACCCTGCCATTGAACTGGTGGGGATGAAGAACTTAACTTCAGGTTTCAATCCCCTTGTCTTCAAGTGACACACACACACACGCCATTCAAGTGCTTTTTCTGAATACTAAGGTGGCATGAAAAGGACTTTAGTATGCATTTGTCTTGAGAGCAGAACAGTCTGGGTCTGGATAGTCAAAATGTCTTCGTAGTTAAGGAAGTTCTATTGATGCACTATCAACGTGTGATGCAGCTGATGACTATTTCACAAAACAGGCACATGCCAGCCAGCCTTTAAAGAGCACATACGCGATCTCAACTCTGACACTGGGCAACTACACATCTGCAAAAATGCACTTCAGCAACTGCAAAATACCTAAGGATTTAAATTTAAAGATAGATTATCCAGACAGTATATTAGAAAACATGTTCAGATTTTGGCACAAGTAAGCAACAGGTTTTTATTTTCTCTTGGTGCAATGTCATATTGATTCTAGATTTTGAATTACTTCATATTTATGTAACACAGGGAAACAGATTATAATTATCTCAACAACATCTTTATATAGAACATTTTTACCTTGCCTTTTGTTTTGTCTTGAAATAACCCATAGCAAAGGGGTAAAGACAGTAAGAAACAATGTCAGTGAACTACCAAAAAAAGGCATTTTCGGGTGAGTAAGCAATGATACCACTTACACAAAGACCAACATGTTTTCCACAGTGATTTTCTACCAGTTTATCCAATATAAGAAAGCACAGGAGAAAATAACGTTTTAGTGCCATTTTATGTTCACAAATCTATCAGATTCTTTTACTTCATCCTTAAATAAGATGGCATTTAAGCATTTTAAGGAGTATTTTTGATATAATAAAGTGCTTAAGTGCCTTGAAAGACAGGGGACACCATGCTCACTGCAGCTGGAATGACTCCATAGAGTCTAATATTTCTGCGTTTTAACTTAACAGAATTTTTCACCTGTAAATTAGTGGAAGTAAAAAGAGACCATCAACCCATAAAGGACCATGAAGAAAGAAAGAGTATGCTTACATTTCTAAATTTAAGTGCCTCTGAAATGTCTACACAGCATCGTGTGTCCATTACTTAAGCTTGTAGGCACTCCGCTAAATACAGCTAAAGCAATTATCAACATTTTATATTTTAAACATTTTTCTGCTTTAAAAAAGATTAACCTATATTCCAGGATTAAAAAAAATAAAAAGGATTAGATTAAAAATGTAATTACTGTATATTTGTTTTATATTCCATCAGGTAACTTAATAAGTCAATTAAACTTTCAGAATAAAGAAAGCGAAGGAAAATATTCCAAATCCTGTACACTACAACACAGTGGCATGAAGAAAATTATATTGACTGCTTAGAGAACTAATATTCAGAAGGAAATACAGGTTTCTGGTTATGGTAGTAGACAGACTTACAAAATTCAAATTGAATTCACAGTTGTCTTTTAATCTCCTCTCACAACGTTACGCAATGCATTCATTTATCTTCTCTATTTGCCACAGTCCTTTTTTTTTCCTTCAAGGTGTTTAGACTTTTAATCTCGAAAAACTGGCAATGGAGACGAATGATTTGACTGTATGACTTCCATATGGCAGAACTGGAAGCTAAAAAATGCATTCTCAGCTCACATATACACATAGGTGCTAAATGGTGGCATTCAGCATCTTGTAGAAGTGGTTGGCATGGGAACTACCTGTTCGCCAAAAACATATTGTATTTTCCATGGAAAACTTTCAGGCCTGCGTCTTAACTCTGAACAATAATCATGGCCTTTACATCTTTTCAAGCTGGTACATTGAAACAGATGCAGATATATGGAGTACTTCATAAGGTTATGAAATCATGTCTGCTATGCTAATGTAGTTAGTTTGAACTTACCATATGACAAATAAGATTGCATGGAAAAGTACCAGCTGTTGACTTGGGGTTGAACCACCCCATGCTTTCAAAGAAACAGACTAATAGCTCTCATTGCAATGTAATTTATACTTTTTTAGAATGTAAACTGTAGGTTTTGCTGATTTCTAATTGTTACTCTTAAAAACTTGCTGATTGCTTTACACTACATTATTGCCAGGCATTATTACTTCTGCTGCTTTAACACCACCACAACTGTGATTGTGCCACTTGCCTTCCAACAGACACTATTCAAGTGGTAACACAGAGGTGGTCAGAGCGGACATCCTCCTCTACGGAGGAGGCTGGGGCTCTGGTTTGTGCGGGTGCATCCTGTGGGTGCCTTCTGTACAGAAATCTCAGAAATTTTACAACGGAAATTTTTACCTGTCCACCACACCCTTCCTGCTTAGTAAATAAATGCATTTTTTTAATTCACTGAATGGTGTGGTTCTGTTCTTGTGGGTACCGCACCTAAGTTCCAACATGGTATCTGTCTGTATCATAGACAGTAATAAAAGGGAGTTGAAGATTTGCAGAATCTGCAAGATGCTAGTGTTTGTGATGAGTTCAAAACTATGGATACACTATAATTTTTGAAAATAAGATATTTCTTTCCCTGCTTATAAAGCAGACTGAAGACAATTTTCATCAGGCTCAAGAATAAGGTGACACAGAACTGACAGATGTATGAAAATACATTTGCTCATTAAATTGAACGAACATGTTATTGAACTTTGAAAATGTCTTTATGGCATGTAGGGTCAAAAAGGGGTATTTGGCATTTGTTTTAGTCAAATGACTGTTTCTAGGAGAAACCAGTTTTCTGTTCGACTAAATTTTTTAATAGGATGGAACACCACTGCTGCTGCTTTTTGTATCTCACCACAGTAAGCCTTACTCTAGGACCTCCTGGCTGTCACTATGGCAAAACTGAGAAAAATTGATTTAATGGAAACTCAGTAAGCTAAAATCTCTACTAAGAAAAGGGGGGTTCTCTTTCATTTTTTCTTTACTTTCAGTATCAAAACTTACACGTAAATTCAAAACCTTTACAACTTGGTTGCACAATTAAAAATGAAACATGGCTGCACATATAAAATAGCAACCCCACAAAGTAAGGAGACACATGCATATGTGCCTATCACAACATTGAACAAAACTAGAATAGGTTAATAGGGTTTGAGTAGAGTTGCTTTCGAGTCAACACTTTGAAAGCCATAGTCATAATTTTTAAGAGAGTGGGAAAAAAAGTAGTGAGATACACAGAAATATTTTTTAAACAAAAAGTATCATTTTATTACATATATTACAGAGCTACGCTATTTTGTTGAGCCAAACCAATGGACAAAAGAATACAAAACACATGCATAGACTCTGATTTAGGTATCAACCATAAAACAGATATATAACATTAGATTATAATGAGCTACAGAGCATCAAATCACAACACACTACTTCTTAGGAAACTGGAATTTCACTATGCAAGTGAAATTTTTAACTGGGTATGTATCACTAGCAGGAAAAAATTCAAGCTACTAATGTCAGGCAAAAGTTGTAAACTATTAAAGAACAATATAAAAAGCAATTGCTCTTGATATACATACTTTATCTCTTTCAGTCCACTTGCTGTGAATAGGAATTCACATGAATATATATACATATATATATTTATATGGGATATGTGTATGTATGTATGTATATACATTCCCTTTGTATTACCAGTACTCTGGGGGAAAATATATATGTATATATATAAAAGTATATCTATGCATACCAGACACTACAGTCAAAGATTTTACCCCAGGGTACTAATAATACAAAGGGAATTTTTTATTTCAACTATTGATATTGGATTAATTTCCTGCCTTGTTCATTTCAGAACTCATGTTCTTTTCGAGTAATATAGCATCGAGTTCCCCCAGAAAACTTCTTCAAACAACAGCTATATTTTTTTTTTTTTGTCATGGAGCCTTACTGACTACACTCAGCCCAGGATTTAACTCACAATATTGAAACTTACTATAGACTTCAGCGGGGCTAGATTGGCATCCTTCTTTTTCAGTATCCTTGGCTACATAATAGAAATAAAGATGTCTTGTTAAACAAAACATTCTGACACTTTCTGAAATCAATGACCCTATTGACTAAATAAATGATAAAACATAAATAGTATAATTTGTCTTAGTGAGTATTATTCAGGAATACTGAAGGTCTATTCTAGAGTTACCACTAAATCCAGTGGGAAATTAATCTGCCCAGAAATATTGTGAAAATCAGTACCTTTGTAGTACAACAAAGGGCGATTGCTACTTTTTCAATCACAAACATTTACATTCACTCACCACTTGCAGAGCTATTCCTGCCAATCCAAGCTATTTACAGATATTACCAAAGTAATGAACTTTATATGAATATAGCAAATCATTGCATTAATCAGTGCAGCCACATTACCTGACATTGTTTAAAAACTCAGGGCATGATTGAAAAAATGCCACACCATCTCTACTGATGCTGTAATTCTCATAGTTAAATGCTGTTAGATTCTACATGCAAATCTGGATGCCACACATTTCGACAGCTCAAGGATTCTAGTTTTCCTGAAAAGGCAAAGCAACAGAACTGGTTCTTCCATTGTTGTCATATTTTACTGTCATCAAGATCTTAGAGCAAGTCACATTTCTTTTCAAGTCTCAGCTCAAATAAACTATTGGCACTATTTGACAATCCCTAGTAAATATCAGGCTTTGAGCCCTGCTAGTTAAGCTAGACAGCTTAAAAGTCTTTGCCTTACACACCACAGTTTCAAATACTACAGGACAAATAAAAAGCCCCAAATGAACTGACCATTGACATTTGGGGTTCTTTTATTATTTTCTTTTTATATTTGTCAGCAGAGTTCTGTGGCTCACACCTCAAAAAATGCTGGAGGCAGTGATACTCAAATGGACACAATTACTTTGGCTTCATGACCAGCATGAGCAGCAGGTCACTGTGCCTTGGCATGCAGATGCAATGCCTGGCACAATTTAGCTCTCTATGGGAACTGTCACATCAAAAAAAGCTGTAATAGGTATATATTAAAGCATCATCTGCCAACCACACCAAAAAAGTCATGTTCTTGCATCTCCCAGAAGATTCTCTTAAAACACCTTCTTTTGTCTGCAAAAATCAACAGGAACTACACTGCTTAACTGATCCCAGGCTGGTCTGGAATGACCTATGAAACGATGTCCTTCCACACAATTCAGATGATAACAAGAGCAGTGCACCAACCCTGGTGCCTCAGGGGCTACAACTCAGTCTTCCCATTTGCTCACTCTGCCCTGGTGCCCTCTGAGCTTTTTTGCTATGGGTTTGGGCTTTTTGTTTTGATCTGGTGTGTGTGTGTCACTACTTTCTATCAAAAGAGTAGGTTTGGGGGTTTGGGCTCTTTTGTTTGTTTTGGGGTTTTGCTTGTTATCCTGTGGGCATCTACCCTCCTTTTAGAACAAGTAAGCATAAATCTGCAGGTTTCAGGAATATGGTGGTGTCACTCATTAGGAAATCATGCAATGCAAAGATCAGTGTATGAAAGAGAGAGCATCTTGCAGGGTTCCTGCCCATCACTACTATAGCTCCATGCTATAAAGCAAACTGAATTTAACAGGAGACTACTCAGTTGTTATACACTTCTCCACAGGCACAGACATAAACTGCTTTGCTCTATCCCATTTCATGTGAAAGAAGAATGAAGCAATAATGAAACTGAAATGACATCTCTTATGAGGAAAGACTGAGAGACCTGGGTCTGTTTAGTCTGGGGAAGAGAAGACTGAGAGGGGATCTCATCAATGCTTATCAATATCTAAAGGGCGGGTGTCAAGAGGATGGGTCCAGACTCTTCAGTGGTGCCCAGCGACAGGACAAGGGGCAAAGGACACAAACTGGAACACAGGAAATTCCTTCTCAACATAAGGAAAAACTTCTTTACTTTGAGGGTGGCAGAGCACTGGAACAGGCTGCCCAGAGAGGCTGTGGAGTCTCCTTCTCTGGAGATGTTCAAAATCTGCCTGGATGCGTTTCTGTCCCACCAGCTCTAGGTAAACCTGCCTTGGCAGGAGGGTTGGACTAGATGATCTCTGAAGGAAATAGTTTTAAAACATCACAATCCTGATACTGAGCTGCCATCTTCCTCCAAACTGCCATTTATCCCCAGAGATTTATAGGCACAATGGATTCCTTGGTGTCTTAATCATTCCAGAACTGAAATCTCATCCTTCAGTTTCATTGGCAACATCCACGAGGCTCCTACAGTTGTTGCACTAAGGCCTAGCAGGTGGGACAAAGGTTTCCTAAATTCACGTGGCCGTGTGGCAACAACATAGCTGGTGGCTCGTGTTGTTCCCTACCACGTAAGACTGCACCAGTGGCAGCCACGGCTTTACTTTATTTATCATGTATAAAAGCAACATTGGAGGGAATTTGTTATTTAGAACAATGAGATAGAGTCTACAGAGCCTGACTTTTAATGAACTGAGACAATGCTATGAGATTTCTATGATCATTCAGAATTAATAAATGCAGCTCAGTTCTGAATATAAAATACCCAGTATTTGCACTGATGCATTTAATGCAGTTTAGAAATTTTTATTTACAAAGGAAACTGAGGAGAAAGCAACAAAAGAAAGTTGAGAAAAACCATAATCTGATCACAGAAGTAAAAAAAAACCAATTGATTAAATTCTAATATAGAATAAAAACGATACCTCCATCTGCTCAGTAAAGATGCTGAACAGCACAGTCATTGGCAGACTGCTGATTTACAGTGGAGGCATGCTACAACATACCTTTGGATTCCGCACATGCTGATGGAAATCACAATGCATTAAAAAAAGCACCTCATAACTCTCAGTTTTTTTCTGGTCCTCTTTGGTGGGTTACCCTTGGCTAGCTGCCAGGTGCCCACCCAGCCGTTCTATCACTCCCCATCCTCAACAGGACACGGGCAGAAAATACAATAGAAGAGCTCGTGGGTGGAGACAACGACAGGGAGATCACTTACTAGTTACCATTAAGGGCAAAACAGACTTGACTTGGGGAAATAAATGTAATTTATTGCCACTTAATTGCAAAGTATGATAGTGAGAAATAAGAACAAAACTAAAACTACCTTTCCCCCACCCCTCCCTTCTTCCCAGACGCCCAGCTCTTCCATCTCCTCCCCCTGAGCTGTGCAGAGAGATGGGGAATGGGGACTGCAGACAGGTCATAACACTTCGTCTCTGCTATTCCTTTCTCCTCACACTCTTCCCTTGCTCCAGCATGGGGGTCTCTCCCACACGAGGGAGACAGTCCTTCATGAACTGCTTCAACATGGCTCCTTCCCACAGGCTGCAGTTCATCACGGACTGCTCCAGCATGGATCCGTTCCACAGGGTGCAGTCCTTCAGGAACAGACTGCTCCAGTGTGGGTCCCCCGTGGGGTCACAGGTTGTCCTGGTTTGAGCGACACAGGACTAATTTCTCTTCTAATGCTTTGGAAAACTGCACTTTTAGAAGACTCTAGTGCCTGAATTTGTGAAAATATTTCCTTTATAGCCAGCTATGGTGTGTGGGTTTCAAGGTCTCGGTGTTTTCGAGCTTGCCAGGTGCAGGGATGAGGAGGAGTGAGACCCGGGCACTTGACCCAAGTTGGCCAAGAGGTTTATTTCATACTATGAATGTCACATTCAATATAAATGAGAAAGTTTGCTATAAAGTTTTGTTTGGGTTTTTTTTTCTATGATGGCTGCAACCCTGAGAACTTCATGCCCCAGTGTCGGACCCCTGAGCCCTTCCCTTCCTCCCAAAACCGCAGCGCTCACAGTGTCCAACATTTGCTGTCCACTGCTAGGAGTGCACAGCTTTCTACGGACAGAATTGGCTGACTATAATTCTTGAATATTTTATATTGGTATTGGGATCAATACTGGTTCTTTAGTGTTATTAATGTTAATTATCTAGTCTTATTCTATTAAATCTGGTTTGTATTTCAACCCTCTTGTTTCATTGTTTTTTTTCCGATTCCCCTTGCCGGGTGGGGAGAGGTCATTGGGTGATAGAATAATTGTCTAAACAACAATAAATTGTTGTGGGTTTCTCAGACCATAACACCTGATTCACCATGATCTTCTCCGGGGGTTGCAGGGGACTATCCGCACTGGTGCTCGGAGCTCCTCCTCCTCCTTCTTCAATGACCTTGGTGTCTACAGGGCTGTTTCTCTCACATATTCTCACTCCTCTGTCTCAGCTGCTGTTGTGCACTTTCTCAAATATGTTATCACAGAGGCACTACCAACGTTGCTGATAGGTTCAGCTTTGGCCAGCGGCAGGTCTGTCTTGGAGCTGGCTGGAACAGTCTGTGTCCACCATGGGTGGAGCTCCTGGTGGCTTCTGTAAGAAGCCACCCCTGCAGCTCCTGCTACCAAAATCATGCCACGTAAACCCAATACACCCTCAAAAAATAAATTCTTCTGGCAGTGGAGAAGCCTGAATCTATTTAGTGATTCTGTAAATACTAAAAAATACATGAGCAGGAACATGCCTTTAAAAATTGCTGTTTCTACATGCAAAGGTAAGTCCTGCTTAAAGGTCTGCAGAAGTGGTGCTTCCACTGCAACAAAACCACAAAGTGACACTGTGCTTTTGAAATGCAGAACAGCAGCAGCTCTGTGAACAAAGACAGCTTTTTAGCACTAGCTATGGCATAAAACAGATTATGTACGGGAACTACTATTTAAACATAATTATTTAACTATACCAAAATGACAGTGCTACTCTGTGCTCACAGGAACATAGGAAATAGACGGTTACATCTCCTTACCACCTAGTAGACCTAGTAACCACCCACCCACATTTACCCAGTGTCACCTATGTACATCTACCCACCAGATGTTTTGATGGACCTAGCAACAAGGTATTCTCAGCCACTCTCTCCCAACTGTTCTACAGTTTCTACATCAACACAGGATTCAACAGATGGAAAAACTAGGAAAAAGACAGGCTACAAAGCCTTCCCCCAGTCAAAAAAAGATAAAGTTCCAAAACGAAGCTCAGAACCAGACATATGGATCTGCTCATTAAATACCACATTGCCAACTGACTAATGCATACACACATGCTGGCACATGCAGGCACAAACACACACAGTCAACACCTACACTCTTCAAGTAGGTATTCTGGCCATGTCCAAATATCATGTTGTGAGGAGACACTCTCCCATCCCTCTTCCTTGTTGGAACCTAAACCGACTTCCTACCTACCTCTGGTTTCCAGCAGAAGGAAATAATTGGTGCATATGAAAACAGCAACATGGCACAAAAAACTGATTTAATTATTTGAAGGACTGGAGGACAGCAGTTGGATGTACTGTTCCTACAGTCTAGACAAAAGCACAAACTCTAAGAAAAATGACAGGAGGGGGTGCTATAAAGCATCTCTATTTCATTCAAATTTTACACTAAAAAAATTCACTCAAGAGTGTGAATATCGAGATTTCATGGGGGTACAGAAAAATTAAAATAAAATCAAGCAACAGAAAAGAAGACTTTAATTTCAAACATGGTAATTACACAGCTCTGCATCATGGTTGATGTACTCCAGATTCAGAGACCAAAGGATCAGAGCAGAATGGAATATCTCCACTATGGCTCCCAAGAAGCAGAATGACATCAGATCACAACTGAAGCAGTCCAGTGTTCACGGGTCTAGGTTTCCCCTTAGGGAAATCATATATATTTAAAATTTGGAAATATACATATTTCAGTCACATATACATATATGAAAAAGCTTTTTGTTAAAAATAAATATGTCTAACTAAGAATTCCAGGTTTATGACATGCAAATAAATTATGGAAAACAGTGCATTAGCCCTGACAATGACCACACAGCAGCTGTAAGCACCTGGTGGTGTTGGGATATGTTCCAATATCTGGCAGTTAGCAGATCCTAAGTAGACACAAGGATTACATCACAGAAAGCTCAAGGAAATTGTTCATGATTATACAAAATTATTATACAAAATGTATTATAATTAACCAGAAAACTGAAATTAAAAAGGCTAGGAAAGAACAACTGTATTAAATATTGGAAATATTATTGGCCTATACGATATTATTGGCCTGTACAAAACTACAGATGGGAGGGCTGGGGAGTTTATTTGGTCCTCTGCTTCTCCTTCTGTGAAGGTATAATGCGTTTCTCAAGAAAGAACATCCCAGTGTTCCCAATTATTGATGACTTCATCACACGCCATACTGCACTGTTACCTCTCCTCTTTCTACTCTTTCCTCCATAGATATTCTTGAAATTCTCTGATATGGTTTTCAAAAACAAACAAAAAAAGGCCAAATACTGCATCTACTAGAATGACTAAATTGGACGAAGCCTTGAAAACATTGTACCAGTATGGGTTTCATAATCCCATCACACTCCAGAGGGCTGAGATAACGCGTAAAAACCAGCATCTAGAGAATTTTGCTGCTTTGCGTTTTTTCAGCACAAAATCATTCATTTCAGGCAGAGAAATGGCGGTAACTGTAAAATACCAGGATGTATGCAAAGTAAGCCACAAGATGAAGTTATTTTAAACCTTAAGTTGATTTGTGCTTTCATCTGAGAGCTAGTGTAATAGCTTGAAGAGCAGTTACTGTGTAATCACTAGGGCAAACACTGCACTCCCAAGGAACTGTGCCCCAGGGAACAGGCAGTCAGATGAGAAGAGAGAATAAAAAATGCCACTTCTTACCAGCAGAGTCTGCGTGTGTGCACACACACACACAGGCGCACAAACAAAATGCTGGGAGAGGAAGGGTCCAGCAATATTCCAGGAGAGCACTTCCCTGGAGGAGGGAATTGTTCATGCCCATGTATTGACAATGGTTTTACCAATGATACCTGAGAATATAAAAGCTATCATCACTCAATCAAAACACATTCCCCTTTGCTCAGAAGTGCAGAGTGGTCAGAAGATTTCTCAGAAAGTGTATTGGTAATAGAGCAAATAGAGAATTCCCTTTCAAGTACATCTTTCCAAGAGAATGGCTGCCCCAGCGAGGCACTGCTTTATAAGCTCACTCACTTATCTAATCTCTCTTGGAACACATTTACAGTTTGGTCTCTAAAACATCCCTTGGCATCAGTTTGACAATTTCATTTTATGCTCTAATTTAAACAAGAAGTTCTTTATGTCTGCTTTAAACTTAATACTGATCATTTAATCTAAAGCCTCTACGCACATGTCATTCACTCTATTACACAAACATAGTTCACTATTCACCTTTTCAAAATTAATTGTTGTATCTATAACTCTCACGCTTGCCTTCAGACATTAAATTTTTGGAATGAGAAATCCTTATCTATTAATTTTCCTTCACAAACTGTTTTGTCCCTTGATGCTTTACTGAAGTAATGGGTCCTGTTTCTCACAGTTCTATAAAGCCTTTTTTTGAGGCGGACAGCTAAGCAACAGAGATTTTCATCATAATGTTACATAATCACGTAGGCTGAAAGGAATGTTTATTTGGTCCAACCTTCATCAAAACAGGTCCAGTTGAGCCCAGCACTCAGGGACTTACCTAGTGAAGTCTTGATCACATCCAGCAATAGAGGCCCTTCAACCTCTCTAGGTCCCTGTTTCACTTTTTGGCCCCACCTTTTGTGAAAAAGTTCAAGACAGAATTTTGCATGTCCAAAATTAAGCTAATTGCGTTTTATCTTGACACTGTACACTTCAGCCTGAGGTCTGGGCAGCAGCACCCTGGCCCTGGAGCTTCCCCTGGGTCAAAGCTTCTGCTGCACTATGTGGCACCTGGACACCATTACGGTGTAGTCTCCAGCAGCTTCTGGGCCCCCTTAAATCACTCTTGCTTCCACGCTGCTGCCATAACTGCTCCACTCTTAAAACTGACCAAATAAAAATTCACTAAGCAAAAAATTTCAAATGAAATCATAATCTATAGTAAGTAAAAACAAAACAAAACAAATAAACAACAAAAATAAACCACTGCAAACCCTATCTCCTTCCCCAAAGGATGGTATGAGAAGTTTGTCATATTTTGACCAATTAACAGTTTCTGTCACAACAGATTATCAGTATTGCTTTAAAGCTCCCAGTGGAGTAACACGGAAATGAAGACTATATCTTCCAATACATTCCCAGTGACAATTTAACATGAATGATCTTTGATGGACCATAGGTAACGTAAGCTGTGTTCTCTATGTGGGGATGGCAGCAACGCTCCTTTGGCTATTGTGACATGTGACATGGGAAATAACAAGTCCCCAGAGAAGAAATAGTATTGACAGGTCATTTGCCTCAATTTTTAGAGAAATGTCACTGCCTACTACAAACTACTATGGGATGTTTCCTAAAGAAATGGTGTGGATACAGAAAACTTTGCTGAATTTGATGCTACAAAGTAATAAAAAATTCAGAAAGTTGCAAAGAAGGGGCAAATAATAAGGGATGGCGACAGAAAGGAGGAAAACAAGAAGGGCACTGCCACCTTTATAACGGCACAGCTATTCTTACACATTTTTATGAAGTGTGAAGTGCTCAGGAAAGTTCCATTCAACTTCAAAAGGTGAGAGCTTAGCTAAAAATTCCAGTTCATCTACATAGGCAGCTTCTAGGGTCCTCAGTGCCACTGTTTTTCTGACCAAAACTTCAAGACACTCATTTGTTTAACATGAACTTCTGAAGCTTGTTTAATCCAAGCCCCAATGACCAACTGAAGCAAAACCAGTCATCCCTCTGAACAGAACGCTAGTGTGCAAGCTGCACGACTGCACCAGCTGTCCACTGAGAAAACTGAGGAAGAGGTGCTCCAAAGATAAAAAGAGCTAAATAACGCAACAGCTCATGCTAGGTGTGATAGCAGCAATCTGGTGGCAATTTATTGCTGTATAATGAATGCCCAGAATATATTGCAGGCAATGAATCAGAGGCTGAATTTTATCAGTTGTTGTCCTAGAAAAGGAAATAAAAATCTCATATTTTAAGTTCCAACAATGTAAAAGAAACATTAAAGAATCACATTCATAAGTATATACTTTCCTCTGAAATATTTGGATCTGTTGATTATTCTGTCTTAAAACTTACTTTGCTTTGCTTTGCCATATAAAAAAAAGTAATGCTGTCACATTACAGTATTTTACTTAGGAGCCAAGCTCCAGAGTGCCATACTTTTGGAAAGTATTTTAACACAGTGGGGTGCTCATATCTCCATAACTTCTTCCAAAAAAGTTTTATAGCTTAGTGGTATTTTTTGTTGAATTTTGTTTAAATTTTACACTACCACTTTGTACATTTTTATTGCCCTGATGCCAGAAATTCTGTTAGTATACCAATAAGCAAGCATTTGTGCCAACAAAGCAATAAAGAAACCCCAAACATAAAAAAAATCACCAGCCCCCCACCAGTCTCTGGCGCTTTGAAATTATGTTCAACAAAGCAGTTTTAACACTACAGGAATCTGAACACCGTTCTCAAGAGATTATTTCTTTTTTCTTTGTCACTCTGCCAACATAACTGCTTTAATGAAAGAACATGCAAACAACAGGTGGTATTATTTTTTTCTGGATTATTATCTGTATCTCTTCAACGAAACCCTAAAAACCTTTCATACTGGTCTTGACAGTATGCAAAAAGGGATCTCTCCAAACTGAACATGGATCTTCAGTCCTGATTCTTCTTTGTCCTCAATGGCATTACTTCCTTGACTGTGGGTTTCACAGCAGTGGGACGTACAGTAAACACTATGTATTCTCCTGGTGTCGTAACAGGCAAAAAAATCTATGTAAGTAGAGAAGAATGACAGCCAGTCTCTGTCACTGTTAAGGCACAAACCTAGCAGCATTATTTTGACAGGAATGATGCTATTATTTTATTACACTGAAGACCAGAATTTAGCCCAATTTGTCAGGGATTAACATTTGTCATTAAATCATTCTGCGTGACTGTACTGCTATTGACTTTAATTTGCCCCTCCAAACATTGTCTATTTGGCAAGGTTAAACACCTTACCCACAAACACAGCCCTGAGTGTGAGGCAAGACAGATTCCCAGACAGTGTCAAATGCAGCACTCATGGCTTATCTTTCAAAGGAATCCATTTAAACATACACAGAATTCAGTTATGCGCTGTATGACCTGGCGGTGCTAAATCCAGCTCAATTCCTTCCCTAAAAAGCAAGCACTCAATTTTCAGTTACTGGTTTAACACATCAGTCACCCCTCTGCAAAGCTAGCCCTGGCAAATCAATAAGCCTGTACAAAACCAAGCGCGTGTAATGGCAAAAACTATAACAAAATACAGCATTTAATGCTACTAAATTATTTACGCCATGGAAATACGCATTGTAATTTTTATTACTGCTAGTAAAAACATTGAGGTAAGATGAAACCCAATGGAGAAGTGGTCTTTGAAATTTAGTCCACAAAATACGGTTGTTACTTTAACCACATTTAGAAGACTAGGAAACCTTGGATACTTTGAACACTGCTTGTACCTTTAAAAGTGATCTGAAATACCACAGGTTTACCATTTCCAAACAAACCAACTGTGCATCGCCTGATTTTGGGTGGCCTGGCTCTCAGAAAGGCCTTGACAGATTAAAGCATCTGAGTTAGAATAAGAGAAACAGTGTCCCTTATTTTCTTTTACCAAAGTCCTTTGGTGATGCAAATTCATATAACATATGCCTCAGGCATATGGATAATATTCCATTTCTCTTTGCACTGGACCTTCTTCCAGTGTTTCTGACCAAGTTGGCCCATCTGTATGTTTTGGCCACGCTACCTGGTGATATATATTGAACTACATTTTTCATTGAACTGTATGCAAGCTGTTTTCTCACTAATTCTCAAATTTCCTGAGCAGCACCTTGTCTGGCAAGCTTAGCAGGTCTTAAGGAGTGTGCATTTTGTCCATTTGGAGCACCATTTGGAGCATTTGAATTAAAACTCCCTCATCTGTCTCAGACATTTAATTCATGTTCCTGATTGCTTCTTTCCTCTCTCGTCCTTTTATTTTTCGCCAAAACCTTCTTCTTGAGCAGATTGTATCTAGAAAATGTAACATTAGTTCTTGCAGCTATCTGGTTATAAGGAACAGAAAAGGCTGTTTTCACCACCTGAGTAATACCTCATGTTCTTAGCTGGTACCAGCAACAAAAACCCTCCTCTGTGAAAGCTGGCAGTGGTCAAGCAGGAAAAAGTTTGTGTAAACTCACTTCTGTTCACAGTCAGTCCTTTGAAGATCCAGACTCAATGGTGCAAAAATAGAATTAGCCAGTGTCAGCTTTATTATTTGAGAAAAAAACGAACAGGGATTTTAACATGCTAAATGTTTTAAAATTAGTGCTTCACTTAATTGTCAACACTTAGTTATAGTGTCAGAAAATAATAAACACTCTTAATATTCTTCTGAAATGCAAAGCAAGAAGTGCGGTTTTTTTTCCTGCCCTCAATGCCCACTGACACCTGGTGTGTGGGCAAGTGTGGCATCATATTAGATTTGGTTCTTTGTGTCAGCAAATATTAAGATACCATGACAGGCCCACTTCAGAACTGATCTGCTTTACAAGATTTAGAGTGATTCTGAAAAGGAACTTTTCAAGAAAGGGGGAAAAAAATTCTTCCAGTATTCCTCTCACAGTACTGCTCTTCCCATACCTAATATTTATTCTAAAGACCCACTTTCACTATTCGCAGGGAAGACAAAGTATCACTTGAAACCAAAAATTACCAGAACTAAATTTGATTTTCCTGCATTATCATCAGCAGCTAGCAGGATCTCGTTAGCACATAATTTATTGCATTAAGTTATGAGTGGGGATTTTGCTGGCACTTACATTGTAAATGGGTGAATTATTTATTCCAACACTTTGTTTCTAGTAACTGAAAAAAATTGAGCATAATAAGGTATATTTGTAAATTCTGTGAAATTCTCATATGGTGAGAGGAGGAGATATTTCACGGGATGCGTGGGAAGCTACCAGCAGAAGAAAATGAAAAACATTTTTGCAAAGATTTATTTATAACCAAATTGCTTTTTACCTGAGAAAAGTACAAAGGTATAATACTTATATGCTCCCATAAAAATGAATTGTTTCTTGACAGAATGTGTGCTACTGACAGCTCACTTTATTACTAGAAGGCTGTAATAGAGCGTGTATACATGGTATTAAAAGATAAATGGAAGGCTGACAGCTGATTTGAGCAACCTCGTTAGCTAATAGTGATAAAATAGATTATATTTTTATAAAAGCCTTGCAAAAAAACCCCCCAAAACCAGAACACGAAAACCCAAGCCCCACAAAAAAAACCCCAAAACAACAACAAAAAAAACCCCAAAATCTATTTTGTTTGATGCCTATCAGGACATTTTCTCTTCCTTCACACTGAAATAAACCACAGTTTACTTCAAAGACATTTCAACGGAATATTGATGAGTGTGGGCTAATAGCTCCAGATTCAACTCGTTCCAAGTGTCAATTATGCCCCAGGATCACTGTCAGTGTTTGCCTAATAATTTTTAGTTGCTTTGACTTTGCTTGTTTTACTGTGGGATTTTTCTTCTCTTGCTATACTGGAAGCTTCTCTGCTCTGCAGCCTTGGTGCTGCCATGCTGCTAGCAGCATCTGACACTTTTTCTACAATAGAGCCCACGAAATAAACTGTATTGAGGATCCTGTATTCTTCCTCTCTGCTTGCAATGCTGTAGCTGAAATGCTCTCCTAGCATTACGCTACACACTGTAGTTTGGCAGACTTTCTCTCCACGGCAGGGGAGCCAAAGAAAAATGGCATCCAAGGATGCAAGGATGGCTAGGAACAGGGTGAATATACGCCAGCCTCCAGTGCAGCTTTACAGTCAGAGTATTGGCCAACGGTGCAGTTAGACCAGCTGAAGCGAGAGGAGATTTGCCAGAAAGCCAGATGAGAAGCCAGATGCCACTGCTGGGGGAAAAAAAAAAACCAAAACACCACCAACAAAAGCCCCCACATTTCCAAGCTTTCTATCTGGACAACAGATTTATCACTTTAGCTGTCACAGGAACTGGCTTGAAATGCTAGATCATTCATAACAGATTGGTAAAGTTTAGTTCTCTGATAAACATTAATAAAACATGGCAGAGGACTACAAGTTAAACTGAAGAAAAGAGACAACATTGATTTACATTACGCAAATTGGATTTTTGTGATTCTCTGTCTGGATACATTAGTATCAGACTATAACATCTCTAAACCATAAATACCTCTGCAACCATTGCAATTTTTAAAAGTCAGTGCTTTACTCCCAGTATATTTCTCAAACAATATCTGAACTGGGTTATTTTGTTTTTACTGTACATTGCAATGTATACCGCAAACAGAGTAGGACTGATGGAACATTCTTTGAAATCTCACTGTCTTCCAAACGCTCTTGATTACATCTACAAATTTACACTTCACAGTACACAAATAAATGCCCACCTTAAACTTTCAACACTAGTGTTGCAGCGTCAAAAATACCTTCAAAGACATGAACGGCCCAAACGGACACTGCTGTCAGAAATATTTTACTTCTCTCCACACCAAAATTAGCACTCTCTGTCAATATGGCATCTGCTTGTATTAAGTTTATTAAGAATTTTATTTGCTCTAAAATCCACTACAAGTATCAGCAAAACTCAATGGAGACTGCCCTCTTTTATGCCATATTATGAAGTATTCTATTCGGCTAATGGTAGAGACACTTTGATGACCATTAGACAATAAATACATTTTCCCCTTAATTTCTTTGTCTAATGCCATATATACCTCCAAATATGATTCCCATAAATGCTGATGCCAGGTACAACTTTTTTCTGCCCTCCCTTCAATACATTTAAAAGTAACCTTTACCTTTGTCTTCTGCAATGTCAAACTGAGAGAGCTACGTAAGCTTAGAACAAAAGAAACAGCAAAGTGTATGCATGTTACGTGCATATACATTAGGACTACTACAAGTGTCTTGTCATTTAAGATAAGGGGGCATTTTTTACCAAAGATAAGGGGCAATGCAATATTTGAGTCATTAGTGTAACTACAACATAGCTCTTTCTGGTTTAGAGTTGCATAGTGCCAACCACTACCAGAGATATTCAGGGTTTTCAATGTGAATTCAGTAGCAAAGTCAGATTCTTTAAGCAATTAAATAAAATTAATAGGAATTGTACATCTGCTTCCACCAGGACATTCCAGCAGGATCTGTACTGGAGTTGATTTTTGTTGTGAATCCTCTTTGATTGAAGGGTGGAGGATCAGCAGCTGATCTAAAAAGAAGCTGCTAGGTAATGCTCCAAGGCTGTTCTGATCTGTGTGGGCTGTCCTGCATTTTGACGTACAGCTCCAGTAAGGTCAGTTAATTTCCTCAGAAGAACAGGAGTTCACACCTACAGATTGAGTTCTAAAACTCTCTGGTGAGTTAAGAAGCATTACCTTAATTACAGCCAACAAAATACATCCTGAGCACAGATATTCACAAACACACACATGAAAAAACTACAGGAAAGGGATACATGCCCCATACAAGTGGTACAGAAAACTGGTCATTTTCCAGATGCCAAGCATATTAAAAAGTTCTTATCTGTAATAAATTCACCAATTATTGCTCTACTAATAAACATAAATTTTGTGACACATTTTTTCTTAACTTCATGGTACATTTTCTTCTTTTTGGTGTAAACGTTCCCATTCCTAATTGAATTCGTATCTGCAAAACCACACGATTTTACCACTGTAACTTTATGGTGCTTCTTGTTGGTATTGTGTTTGCATCACAAATTTTTGTAATATATTTTCCCTTAATGCAGTTTTTCACTTTAAGAGTTTTGTTCGTTTAGGTGTTAATTTAGGTTCATCTAGGTGTGTTCATTTTGATGCCTAACACTATAATAACCTGCTTCCTCAGAACAAACACTTTTCTATTTCTTTAAAAGGGGAGGAAGAAAAAAATGTCTGACCTTAATGACACCTTTAAATGTACTCGCATTTAAACTGCCCCAATTAAGCTTCAGAGTTTGCACCTGGAAAGCTAAGTGGGTTGAGGGACAAATGCTCTCCCAGCTCAATTATTGCAAGATTAGGTTAAGAGATCACCTGCATGCTGATTAGCATACAGTAATAGCACACTTCAACTTCAGAAAAGTCAAGCAGAAAGCTGAAATCATCAGCTTGTGGCAGCAACTACAGCAAGTTGCTTTTACCTGGGAGTCCCATCTTTTGCTCGTACAGTTACATGTGTCTTATGGTTATGCAGTCAAACCTCAGGCTGAACATTCAACTTCTAACTACTGCAGTGAAGAAAATTAGTCTTCTCTCTCACTTCAAATTCTCATTTGAATTTTAGATGTTTTTTGCTGTATATGATTCACTAAAGGATTTGAAGTTTCTTTCAGATCATAGCCGCGTTTTGAGGGCTGCAGCTTTTAATAACATCTGCCATTTTTTTCTTCCACCACAAAGTCTATGCCATTCCTCCTGCTTGAAATCCGAGGAAGAAATAAATACGTGGAGAAAGTTCATTAGTTTTAACATCTTCAGATCAGTGTATCGAATGTATTCATCAGGACAGTTTTAAAAGTGAAGCAGGATGCGCTCCCATCTTTATCATCCGCTGCCTCTCTCGTTCTCTGAAAAGACCTTAATGGCAGGTAAGCTTCAAACATATTTAGGCCAATACTGTCCTACATCACCATATTACATATGGTGCACTTAACATACATGAACTATTCAAGTATGCCAGAAAAATACCTGTTGAATTATTTTTTTAAGATAAAGTTATCCAAAGTGAAAACAGAATGTTAAAATATTTATGGTATCAGCACAAATAGCTAAAGTTTTTCCCTACTGTCCTGTCCTGGTCACAGCTGGGATAGAGTTAATTTTCTTTCTAGTAGCTGCTGTCTTTTGCATTTAGTATGAGAATAATGCTGATAACACATATTGTTTTAGTTGTTGCTAAGTGATGTTTACATTAGTCAAGGACTTTCTCAGCTTCCCATGGAAGCTGAGAGGGAGCATAGACAGGACAAGCTGGCCAAAGGAATATTCCACAACACAGACATCATGCTCAGTATATAAATGGGGTTGGCCAGGGGGACAGGGATGCGCGATCACTGATCACGATGGGCTGGCAACCATTCATCGTGTGGTGAGAGCAACTTGTGTTGTATCACTTTATTTTGTATATTCTTTTACCATTATTATAATTTTCCGCTTTCGTTATTGTTCTATTAAACTGTCTTTATCTCAACCCACAAGGTTTGTTTTTTGTTCCCCTCCCCATCCTTTTCTCCCTCTTCTCCATACCCTGCTCCGGGGCATGGGGGTGTGGGGGGGAAGGGATGAGAGCAGAGTCAGTGAGCAGCTGCAGGTCCTAGCTGCTGGTCGGAGTTAAACCACAATATGTCCCCAACGTGTTCTAAGCACAAAGCTAATCCAGTTTATTATGTCCATTTACTCTCCAGAACGGGGAGACTCATGCTTTTAGATCTAAACCAACAGTCATGGAATTCTGGTCCACAGGCCATAAGCATAAGCATACCCCCAAACTGTTTACTGTAAGAAAGATTAAAGGATCTCTGAAACAAAACAAGTATTTCCGCACATGCAGGGAAGCACATTAATGGAAGAATGTAAAAATTAAAAAGGATCATCCAAAGTTCACTGTATTTTGCTATGTTAGTCACACACAAAAACAATGTGCAAGGAAGTCCTCGGGTCTGATTTAATTTGATGTCTTCAACTTGTCTGATTAAAGATGTTTATGAGAAGGCTGTTTAACTACCTTGGGTTAGACACTCAAATTTAAGAGGGTGAACTTCTGTGTACACACAGAGGGTCTGATTTTCACTAAGACTTCCTTACTTACACAGAACAAAGAAGATTTTTTCTAAACGAATACATTTGTTCATGCAGCTGTACATGCAAACAGATCTGCTACCAACATACTGAATTGGAATCTAAATCTGAGTTCTGGGGCCCAGACGAAACTCTCCCATAGGATTTCACATTTAGTTCTTCCTTCTGCTGCTGAATATTCTTAGAAGAACAGACACAATCTGCTGCAACAGATACGATGACTGCCATTCAAGGAAAATCATTATATTTGTAATTGTACAAACAAAAGCTGCTGATGACACTAATTAACAAGTGCCATTAGACAATTAAGTGACTGGGGATGTAAAAAGTTAATGCATTATGTACTTGATAGTGTGCTTGACAATACATACATCACATTTAACAGATGGCAAAGAAAGTGTAAACCTTAACTTTCAAAAAAATATTAATTTTTTAACTGCCTGTCAAAGCAAGGATTTCTTAGGACTAAGTCGAGACAGAAGCGGGGATTTCATTTAACAGCGAAATACTAAGATACTCCATACTCAGATGCCACAGTGTTTTGAAGGCTTTCTAAAAGCTGCAACTCAAACCTAAATGGGTAAAATACACAATGACATTCCCATCAGTCATAACCCACAAGATTCAGTTGATTTCATCCATGCACTAGGAATCCTTGTGAAAAATACTAAAATAAAAAAATAATAAGAATATTGTGTTCTTTCTCTCATATAGCAATGTGAAAGGAAAGAGTGTGCAGTCCAATGGCAAGCATTTCCTGCAAACACCATTGTAGTTTACAGGACAGGGATCGGCTCTGGAAACGAGTTGCAAACAGTAATTGAACAACAATTCTCTTATTATCTCTTATCTTGCAAGATATATATATATTGACAACAGTTATTATCTTTTCAGACTCTTTCTTTGGCCATTACTTCAGGAAATCACAAAGGACAGTAACTTCATAATAGTGATAATATACAGGAAAAGTCTAAAGAGAAGAAGAAAAAGTGATTTAATTAAGCTTCTGTAGCATCTTCTCATTTTTATTTAGATCTGTATTATCTTTACTATCAGAAAGAGAAGCACTAGCACATATATTACACAAAGACTCACAATAGCCATCCACTAGAACTCATGAACTACTCTTTTTACTGTAGAAAATGAGTCACTAATATCTACTCTTATCATTAAAAGAGAAAAAAAGCAAAATAAAGTTGTGACCTAAGCTATTATTCCTAAAATTTTTGTAAGTATTTAATGTCACTACAAATCACTAAGCTGCTTTATTGTATATATTGTATATAATTTATATTTAATATAAATTTAAAAACTGGAGGGGTTTCTTCAAAGAGAATGGCTTGAAATGAACTGTATGCAATTGCTTCTAAAGGTAATCTCTTAACTTTATGACTGAAAGAAACATACCTCATCATAATTAACTACTTAAATAAATGTGTAATTGAAAATATGTAAGATTAAATTACTGTCACAGGAAAAATGTATGAAATCAAACCCTTTGTATTAAAATCATTAGCCATTTCTCTTTATGGCATTACTTTTCTATTTTTTTCATGTTTTGAAACATGGATTCAGGACAAAAATTATTTCATAGAATTTTATAATAAAAAAATTATATCAAATCATCAAATTTGAAAAACAGCCAGATCTTCAAATTAATTATAATTTCTTTTTTCTCTTCCACAAAATAAAGGAAAAAAATACCTGACAGAATATAAGTGAAACCTAAAAAAAGACATAAATTAAACCTACAGGCATGATTCTTACATCACCTACTCTACTCAATACGAGAATGATTCACTTCTATATAATTACTATGCTCCTGATTGACTTCAGGAAAAGCTCCATATTCAACAAAACCTCAAAATACCCTAAACGTGTAACCAGATCAGGCCCTAAGCAATGACTCAGATTTAAAAGGTTTCTAAGGGTGTACAGGTATTCTGTACAAATAAAAGATTTTGTAGCATTTGACACCTCTATTAACAAAATATAGGCTGAGAAGTGACCAAGCCATTTTTTGAAAACGAGAGTAAGCCACTGAAACATAAAGTTATGCAACAGTGAAAAGAACAAAGCATAAATTAAGCACAATCAACATTCAAAAAAGCCAGCTTTAATATCCAAAAATAAGACATTCATAACAAAATCACTGGAGGAACAAAATGCCTTAGACCCTCTCCGAAGCAGGAGAGGAATATGCCCTAATACACTATAGTGCTGCCTTCAGTGGTATATATTTCTAATCACATGATCATCTATGTGCTGTACATTTAAGCACATATATATTATGTATGTGCTATATATTTAATGCACATGGAAAATAAGGAGGTGACTGGGGACAGCCATCATGGCTTCACTAAGGGCAAATCGTGTCTGACAAATTTGGTGACCTTCTATGATGGGCTTACAGCATTGGTGAATAAGGGGAGAGAAACTGACATCATCTACCTGGACTTCTGCAAAGCTTTTGACGCTGTCCCACACGACATCCTTGTCTCTAAATTGGAGAGTCATGGATTTGATGGATGGACCAGTCATCGCATAAGGAATTGACTGATGGCCGCATTCAAAGGGTTGCGGTCAACAGCTCGATGTCCAAGTGGATACCAGAGACAAATGGCATTCCCCAGGGCTTGGTACTGGGACCGATGCTGTTTAACATTTTTGCTGGGGACATGGGCAGCGGGATTGAGTGCACCCTCAGCAAGTTTGCCACTGAAAATGGGACCATTGTGACCACACCATGCTGCGTGGCATGGTCAACACACTGGAGGGAAGGGATGCCATCCAGAGGGACCTGGATAGGCTGGAGAGGTGGGCCCATGCCAACCTCATGAGGTTCAACCAGGTCAAGTGCAAGGTCCTACACCAGGGTCACAGCAATCCCAAGCACAAATAAAGACCAGGTGGAGAATGGATTGAAAACGGCCCTGCGTAGAAGGACCCAGGGGTGTTGGCTGATGAGAAGCTCAACATGAGCTGGCAATACACGCTTGCAGCCCAGAAGGCCAACAGTATTCTGGGCTGCATCAAAAGAAGTGTGGCCAGCAGGTCAAAGGAGGTGATTTGCCCCCTCTAGTCTCCTCTGGTGAGACCCCACCTGGAGTACTGCATCCAGATCTGGAGTCCTCAGCAGAAGAATGACATGGACATAGAGTGGGTCCAGAGGAGGGCCACAAAGATGATCAGAGGGCTGGAGCAGCTGTGCTACGAGGACAGGCTGAGAGAGTTGGGGTTGTTCAGCCTGGAGAAGAGAAGGCTCCAGGGAAACCTTACAGCAGCCTTCCAGTATCTGAAAGGGGCCTACAAGAAAGCTGGATAGGGACTTTTTACTAGGGCATGTAGTGACAGGATGAGGGGTAATGCCTTCAAACTGGAAGAGGGTAGATTTAGATTAGATATCAGAAAAATTTTTCACTATGAGGGTAGTGAGGAACTGGCACATCTTGCCCAGAGAAGTTGTGCATGTCCCATCCCTGGAAGTGTTCACGACCAGGTTGGACACGGATTTGAAGCAACCTAGTGGTCTAGTGGAAGATGTCCCTGCCCATGGCAGGGGGGTTGGAACTAGATCATCTTCAACATCCCTTCCAACTCTAAGCATTTTATGATTCTGTGATTCTATATTTCTTGGATTTCAATGATATAGACAATGTAGTAAAGCTCATTTTCTCGTTTCATCATTTTTAACATTTTAATTTAATGCTCTGCCAGTAAATTATTTTAAAGAAATAATTTTAAAAATAACTTAAAGATGGATGGCAAAGCACTCTTTATAAGGAAATTACAATTACTACATTGCCTTATACCATTAAAGTGTAATTTTACTTAATCTGCGTACTCCTGTATCATTTAATAACTAATGAAAAAAAGAAAAAAATATGTATCATTAATAGACTTTTTAAAATATGACAAATAGTGTTAATGAAGGTAAAAATACAGAAACAAATTAGTCAGTAGAGGTTGCAAAAGAACCCCTACCTTCTAGTACGTATGTGTCTTCCAGAAAATATGATCTTAAGGACTGTCTCTTTGGAACAGAAGAATGGGAATGTGCTCCGCTGTGCATCAAAAGGTTTGAACTAGAATTTATGTGCCCTTTTCAGTTTATTTTGTAATTAAAATCAAAGCATGGGAGGGGAAAAAAAAAAATATATATCTGCTGCTACTGGTGGCCTAGACTGTGCTGGAGAAGATTTAGTGTTCTGATCAGAAACTTCACTTTGATTATTTCACTTCCGAGTGAAAGATACACTAAATGCCATTGTTTTTACTAAAAAATATGCCTTATAACACCACAGAAACAATCATTACCCTTTAAAAATATTAATACAATAAGCAGTCCAGTTACATGGACTGAAAATGCATATTAAAAGCTTTTGCTTTTTCAAGGGGGAAAGAAAGCAATGGAAAACTATTTTTGATTTGTACCTTTCAGCCTTATCACAAAGCATGTCAACTACCAGCAATTCTTACCCACTTTAATGAACATTCATTTCTGAGGGAGTAGCAGGTGTACAGAACAACCCATAATCAATCTACAGAGTCCTTATTTTGGTCAGAACTGAAAATGAATAAGAGTATGATTCATCATTCAATAAACACGAGGACACACCTGTGCCCTACACAAAGAACAGCACTTTGTGTGTGTCTCAGTGGACTCGATGGGTTTGACTACACTTACGTGCTCGCAATGCTCAAATGGATCCTACACAGATATTTTGGCCTTCACACTGAAACCAAGACAATAAAAATAAACTGCATTTCCTCATATTCATAAATATCTAATTTAGTTCTCCTAATGCTTCACCAAAGCCAATTAAAATTATACTAGGATTCAATGTGGCCTCAGGGTACTCTTCCATAACAGTTTTTTGAATGTACAGCCTAAGATTTTCAAATATTATTTCTCCAGAAAAACAAAAGCAAAGCACTCCTCTTCCCCTTACATGCAGAAATCCAATATGGTGACCACTCAGGACTGCGCCACAAAATCAAAGTTTGCTTAAGCTATAAAAGTGTGCACAAACCGCAAAAACCTGGCTCAGTTTAGTAAGGAAGAGACTTACCACACACTTATTACCCTTCATAATAAAACAGAAAAAAACCTTGAATCACACACTTTGTGGCTTAAGATTTTTATATTCAGCACCCTACAGATCTTAGATCTGTGACCTTCTTGCTTTATTTCCAGCAATTTCTTGGGTCAAGCTGAAAAAAAACCCAAACCAACCCACAACCAAAAAAAAGCCTTGGGTTTAAGGATAAGTATTTGCAATGGTCTATGACATTAATTTGTGAAAGTTTTATTCCCACAACTTATCTATGATACACACATATATACTTGAACATATATATCTTATTACATAGAACTGAAGGTGACTTTAAGTATATTAATTAAGAATTATACTATAGTCACTTTTAAAACCTATTTTTTGTGTGATTTGAACCTGTATGCATCTTTTCTTTAGGATGCTTAAGATTTTAGGTTCCACAATAGGTATTGCATAGTCTATATGTGAATACAGGCACTATTGAAACTCTGTAGTCTGAAAGTGATCATTTGCAAGAATTTTCCACCTCTGAAATAAAGATCAGTTTGCAGAATGAAAGCTCACACATGTGATCAAGGCTCCTAATGTCATTATCTTTTTTCATTCTCCAATTGTTTTGTAGGAATTAAAGATTATGTTTATCTTTGTGGAAGTCTTAATTTAAAAACACTCAGAGACAAAGCAAATGTAATATTCCACATAACACCTTCATGTCCTGATGGACCTCTAATATGCGGTCTGAGCCTACAACACTCTTTGATCCACAACTGACTGCCCAGGTCAGAGCTCAGGTAAGGAAGGAGAGCTGTAAATGGGACCTTGAATATGGCTACGTAGTGAGCTGGAACTCACCCACAGCAAACGCCAGAGAATCACTTTTGAGAGAACCATCAAATGTACAATTACACAGGAATTTTACTTCTTCCCATATCTCAGGCTCTTTTTGTCTTTGATCTAACAACCTCAGTCCAGAACATCTCTAAATCATGATCGATTATTTAGTCACAACAGGGTGACAGCAAGACAATCTATACTGGTCTGGACTTTCCATTCCAACATGCCCTAACAGAAACTTAAATTACACGGTCACCCTAAACCACAAATCCCATAGCTGTTTCTTGGTTGGACAGAGAAACTCAAAACTGAATTGAGCCAACAACCCACTGAGTTGCAGCAAGTGTCCCAAACTTAGTGCTGCACTATTTAAGATGATGAATCATTCTAAGCTTTCAGTTATTTCTTCCTCTTAAAGTATTTACACTACCATTATTATAACTAGAGCTACTTACAGACTGTGAAACTGCCCCACAAGATTAAAGCTATGATTGCACATGCAGATACTAAAAAAAATACTGTTGAGATCTTCACAAATAACATTTTAGCTAAAACAATCTATTCCATATCTGCTTCCAAAACCCATCTTCAGTGATCAATTTTTCTCTCTCTCAAAGACAGGCATGTTTCTTTGTAAGAGCAGAGTATGGGCACAAGACCCTGATCTAATCTTACGCTAACAGATTCTTTTCAGCAGTGGAAAGTGGTCTTCACAGCATGAAACTGGACCAGAAGTTGGAAGTTCATGTTAGCAACAACTTTCTTTCACCTTTCTCAGTGCCCTTTCTGGAGCCAATACCAGCAGACTTGACTACACAGAACAGCTGACTGTCAGGACATGGCACACTGTCACTTCTTGTCATGTTCTGGCGCTTGAAGGTCCAGTGCTGTAAGACATACGCAGCATCGACCAGACCAAGAACGTTCACTGGGTTAAATTCACAGCAATCTCATTTTCAGTGTATCTTGGGGGTGGAGGAAGGAGTGAGTGGACGTGAGTGGAGAAAAGGTAAGCTGAAGTATTCCTGAAGGAGAGTTTGGTGAGTATTCAATACCTTAGAGAATCAGGACCGCTAGTTAGCACCGGTTCCTGGAAAGAACTGGAGAGTCTACAGTGTGATGCTGTCACTGCAAGTTCATAGTACCATCATATGGATGAGAAGACTACTCTGATGCTATTTCAGTGATAAATAAACCACACAAATATTTAAGTCCTGGAGAAAAATACAGCAAAGGCCATAATGAGAGTCATACATAAGCATAAAAGACCTGTGGATATTTTAAGGCTTAGAGTGACAAGTCTATAGCAAAAATGAAATAATGAGTTACTGATATTGAAATTTAAAAGTCAAGAAAAATGTTCCTAAGCTTTCACTTAAATCCCACTTTTCTCCATCATTTTTACCTGGTGGCTAAGTGCAGCCTTTCTTCTTTGTAAAAATAAACAAATGAGGAAAATCCGACAAGGAAACCAGCTTGGCATCATAAACTCTGAAGAACTGGGCAATCATTTTGTGTATATATTTGACATAGAGGTTAGGATATCAACTTTAGTGTCTACAAAAATGTAGTTTTTCTTTTATAAGTAAATTTGCCTTATAATTGATCTGAACGAAAAAGTACTATTAGTGACTTTGACAATTATTGCTAAAAGCATAATAAACTTACTAAAAGAGTAGGTGAGCAAAACAAGTGTTATCATTTTATTTCCTTTGCCTCACACCATCTATTGGTAGAAAAGAAAGCATTTGTCAGGAAAGGAAAATGAGTATGTATGCCAAAATAGGCTATTAAGAGAAAAAAAAAAAAAAAAAGACCCTAGAAGTTTCTACTATTATTTCTCAAAAAGCTGTCTTCTGACCATGTATACTGTAAGAGATCACCTTACTTTTTGTCTCCAAGCAGGAGTTTCTGCTTGGAGGTTTTCTGTTCCAAGATCACAAAAGAGAATAAAATTTTGTTCAGCTGCGTAAAATACTGTGTTAAAAATGAATTTTATACATGACCTATCCACATTGCTAATCTTAAATTTATTATAATAACACAATTTATCATAAAGATCATAAAATTTTTGAATTATAGATTTAGAATGATAAAAAAAGTTATTCTCTTTCTGTAGAAGGAAATAGTCAAAATAATCTCTGCAGTGCAGATTTCCATAATCCATGGTCAGAAATGGAGCTGCAGGCAAATAACTTTTGCTTTTCATCTGCAGCCTATACACTGAGGACATGAAAATAGGATCAACGTACTTATATAAATACTCAAAAGAGTTGTTTTCTCTAAAAAAGGGAGAGTTTTCCACACATACTTGTTAAACTTGAATGTTGATTACATGACTTGATTGGTATACGCAAATGTAATGACTATAGTTTGTTTCAGTTGTCTTGTACAACAATTTCAATTGTAAAACAGAATGAAATGACATTTTAACACACTGTTAGTGGTATTCATTTTCAGTATCCTTGCATTTTAGAAAGCAAAGCAGACTTCAGCAAAGAAGAATTATTCATCAAAGGTGATCATTTAAAAAGAAGCAGGGTTTTTCGTTTGGGGCAAGTGCATGGGTAAAATTTTCGTACTCCATAAACATGCAGTAATTACAATCACACAGGTACAGTTCTTTTAAACTCTTCAGTTCTGTGTATCCAGCTGGATTGCCCTAGAGTATGCAACAGAGCCATATGAAAGGCTCACCTTGAACAACTATTATACCAAAATTTAATGGGATGTAAAAATATTTTAACCTTCTTTGAACTATGTGTCAAAGTCGATTGGACTCAATCCAGGGAATGAAATCGATCTTGCTATTTTAAAGAGAAATAGAAAAGCACTTCTCAGCATCAAAACGTAACTCTTATTGCACCTTTCCTTTTTTAGGTGTTTTCTACCAATGATAATACTAGAGGAATTATTTCCCTGTCTATGCTAATCTTTAAATTCTACCTATTTTTGCCACTACCAATTTTCTATCATATTCAGCCTTCCAAATGAGAACATTTCACAGGATTACTCAAACGTAGTTCAAGTATGAGCAATTTTGCCAACTCCTGGTAACAGTGATATCCCAAGTACAGTTGTATTTGTTTGGGTAAGCCAAGGTGTAAATGAGGAAATAATGTAGCATTTCTGGGAGTGATAAAAAATACCACATGCGATCAGTTGTGGGAAGTCTAGCTGGAGGCCAGCCACTACTGCTGAACACCACGAGTGCACACTGGGGCCAATACTGTACAACCTTTTCATTACTGACCTTGACGATGGGCAAAGTGCACTCTCAGCAATTTTGCTGATGACAGAAAACAGGTGGGAGTGGTTGATAGGCCAAATAGTTGTGCCACCCTTCAGATTCGCCCCAACAGGTGGGTAAAATGGGTCATGAATTTAAGAGTGGGAAGTGCAAAGGCCTGCACCTGGGTAGGAATGACACCAGGCAACAGCCGATGGGTAACTGTCTGGAAAGCAGGTCTGCAGAGAAAGACCTGGGGGTCCTGGTGGACCACAAGTTTAACATTAGCCAGCAGTGTGCTCATGGGAGTAAAAAAGGCCAACAACCTCCTGGGCTGTATTAGGACAAGCGCTATCAGCAGGTGGAAGGAGGTGATCCTTCCCCTCTACTCAGCCCTGGTGAGACACACCTGGAGTGCTCGGTCCAGTCCCAGGCTCTCCAGGACAAGCATGTCTCTCCAGGAGAGACACGGACATACTGGAATGAGTCCAGTGAAGGGTCACAAAGATGATAAACAGACCTAGCAGGAGAGGCTGAGAGAGCTGGGACTGTTCAGCCCAGAGAAGTCTCAGGCAGGGATCTTAGCCATATGGACAAAATATGATGGGAGGAGGTAAAGAAGACAGAGCTAAACCCTGAGATATCCAGCATATCCACTGACAGAAAAGAAGGCAACACACACAAACTAAAATGTAGAAAATTCCGTGCAAATCAAAGAAAAAGACTTTTTTTAATGTGAGGGTGGTTGAACAGTGAATAGATTGCCCAGAGAGTTTGTGGACTCTCCAAACTTGGAGGCAGTCAAAATTCACCTGGACACAGCCCTGGACAACCTGCTCTAGCTTATCCTGCTCTGATGCAGGGACTTTGAAGAGCTGATCTCCAGAGGAGCCTTCAACATCAGCCATTCTGGAATTCCATAATACCCCTGTGTGAGGGTTGACAAAGATCCTGCATTTGCCTCTAACAAATTACAAAGGGGAATGACATACACACAGACGTATGCACACTTTCAGTCTTAAACCAAATAGGTATGTATATATATAAATAGGAACAAGTTTCTATAACCAACTTTTCACAAAGGACTCCTCTCAAATGACATTAACTGTCAAAAAAAAAAAAGTAATCTCTACCATCCTCTCTTTAAAAGGTATTGCGATCTTTAAGAGTTCCATGTAAAATGGTTTTGGAAAACATAAAGACATTCACTTAATTAGTTGATTACCTGCCACCTCTGTCAGCAGGTCTCCAGTAAAGTTTTACTGATTGACAGAAGGTATTTTAACAAATACTAATGGTCACAATGTCTTGCATTAAACACAATGGAAAGAAAGGCATCCAGCAAGCAGCTCCAATGCCTTCACTTGCCAAGGAAATTGCTCTTCTGTTCAGGATGTACTGAACACAAGACATGCACTTTAAAGCAGCCTCTTTCCTACCTATAAAAGGGTGACCTTAATCCTAAACAACAGTCCTTGACCTGCTGGATAATAGAAGACTGTATTAAAGAAGTTATTAAGTTTGTTTAGACCTCATAATTTGAAAACAGCACACCTGAAGACATATATCAGAAAAGTAGATGTTTGTTCTGTTTGTTACTAAGCTCATGCACCTTCCCAAGAGAACAAGGAAACTCTAGAGATGGGAAAAAGATTGCTTTTACCTTTAACAGATATGCATCCTACACCAGGAAACATTAGTCACTACAGGTGGATTGGGCTGGCATTATCATAGTTTACAAAAACCATTTTCCATTACCTTCTTTAAATATAGGTGCTGGGTACTGAATCTATACAATTTGCAGAAAATAATGCTCAAAGAACAGTACAGTTCTGGAAATTCTTCTGTAGAAACTGTCCAGAGAACAAAAACACTATCTTCTGCCCATGTCTTCATGAAACTTATAATTCTGAACTTTTATTTTAGCTATTACAGTTAATCAGCTCAGATGATACATATTCAACATAGACAAAATCATTTGAGAAAGAGAAATTAAACATCATCAAAAAAAAAGAGAAGACCATCCAATAAACAGTTCCTCTTTGGCATAACAGACTGAAAATTTTAGTTGTTCAGAGCTCTGTCAAAATTCTGAATTGAAATACCTGTACAGTTATGAACAAAGTCATGACTCAGCTATGAAAATCTAAATTATAACAGCAAAGTAAAACTAAATACTGTGAAATTAATACATTCGGACTTCCCTCCTTTATCTTTGCCTTTGTTGTTGAAAAGACTTCTTGTTTTCAATTTGTTAGTAGGACACCCCTTTTAGCAGACAGAAATCTGATAGCACTGAACGAAAAATAAGGAAAAACGTTATCCAATTATGAATATTCCACACAAAAAATAAAAAAAAAAGGTCCCTGTGTAACAAAACAGCTCCACAGGTGCACACAGTAAATAGATATATATATGCAATAAGGACTTGCAAAGTATTTCATCAGTGTTTAGCACAGAGAAATCGTTAGTCCTTCCCTTTTTTACGCATCTGCATCCAATTCTATGCAGCATTTATGAAAGTATTCTCACAACTGAGAATATCAACAAGGTGATCTGCAAACTGATTTTATTTCTGTGCTTCCGTTCCAGAAGCAGACCAACTGAAAAAAGAAAAGCTTACTCCTAAGTTCAAACTTCAGAGTATGCTTTAGCAATTTAGGGCCGGAGAACATGACACCAAACACAATCAATAGCTATGGTACGAAGGAAGAGAATTTGTGTAACTATTTGATGTGTCTCCACTTTCATTCATGAACACACTTGCAGAAAGCACTTGTACGTGATAACTACTACAACAATCCCAGTCAAATTCTATATACCACTGCATCTTTCTTGGACCTTTATGCTGTATTCCACCCTGTGCAATTCTGGCAAGTAAAGACAGGACTCTAACCTACTTTTGTACGGAATGCAAAACACATTGTGTCCTTGCACTACTAAGAACAAATTATTCATTACACAGAAAACCATCCTTGATCTTTTACAGTCAATGAATTTTCTCTGCATCATCATCTGAGTTACGCACTGAATCATAAGAGATGTTCAAACCACAATAGCAAATTCTAATGTCAGGAAGAAACTAAGACTTTCTGGATTATATTCTGCATATATATATATACGAAAAAACAATATATAAAATTAATTTGGTGGTACTGTATTTGCCTCTGATTACATTTGCCATGATTTGCACCTGGATGTTAGTAATTTCACTTTAATTGAAGATGATAATATTCATGCGCTATGTGATCTGTAATGTCAGCTGTGAATTGTGGAGGAAAGGATGACGCAACACTCTGTAACAACTCTGCCTGCTCCCAGGTTGTCCTGTTCTGTGCACACAAATGCTTTTAGCTGTTGGAAGGCAGCACCTGATGCTCTTTTGACTCCTTTAAATGAATACTTCCACTTTTTACTTTAGTTGGAACATTGATTTTTAGCAACAGCTTAAGCAGAATTTTCAACTTGGGAATCAACAATTTGAAATCCCAGAAAAAGTCTTCTTTTTTCAACTGCTAGACTGAATTAGAAAACACAGAACATATATATTTTAATTATACAGCTATAAGGAAGGGGAAAAAAAAGCCTAAGTCCAGGTTCTGTTTGCTTTGGCTTGAAGGAGAAAGGGAAATGTTGACATAATCAATATAATTGGAAGAGAGATATGCCACGTTTGCTGTTTCACAGTACCATAATTCAGGTACTTCATTATCTCTATTCCTCCCCCCCAATTTTCTGTTGTTGTTGTAATTTTGAAGTACCTCGTAAACATACTATAACTACAGAAGCTTAGAAAGGACTTCGGAAAGACACCTCACCTCTTCCTCTACCTCAGGGTAAAATCAGCTATGTATGTAATACAGCATCAGAAAGACATTTGTTCAGCCTGTTTTTAGAAACCGCAACAATGAACCAACCGCAACCTCGGTAAGCAATGTTCAGTCATCCTTAGCAGGTGAATGTCTTTTCTAATGCCTAACACAAAGCTCCCAGCAGTAGTAGAAGAAAAACACTCCAATGCAAGTGGACACTACAATTATAAACTACATTTTTCCTTGAATAATGTGAAATAAAGGGGAAAAAAATAACATGCAACCTCTTTCTTTCTGAATACTAGACAACTCCATTTCTTCGATTATTTCTGTCAGCAGTCTATATATCGTAGATCTCTGTTACCCTTGCCCAGACTCTCTCCAATTTATTGATGTGCAGAACCTCATTCATTTAGGGAAATGAATACCTGACCTGCAATACACAGGAAAGTATGTAACTGTTTTCCAAATTCTAATTTTCACTTTTTTTTTAATGTATTTGATCACTATGCTCCTAATGTTTAAACTTCCCAGTTTCCAGATGTTCCATTGTCATTCCAAGTTGACTTATTCAATGGATATGATGCTTTTGAGGTCACTTTAAGATTAATTTAAAGATTATTTTAGCAGTAAATGAAAAGTTAAGATTGCCATCATAAACAAAAAAAAATAATTAAATGGGAACTTCTCAAGCACCTCCAGTTACTACTAATGTGGCATTCTATTTGAACTGTTATAAAAATCCATCTGATATATCTAAAGACAGGTCTATGAGTCTGCAAAGATAAAACATATGTTATAACAAAGCCTGCACAATTCTTCCCCCTGGACCCTCTGGAAAGCCTAGCCATTAGCAGCTGTTGGAAACAGCACTGATATCAAATGCAAAATCAATAGTAAAACTTATATCCTCAGCCGTAAGTTAAAAGATAACATTTCCTCAGCAACACTAAAAAAAAAAAAAAAGATACATAGTTCTATCTATCTCAAGGATATTCTGGCAGATAGCATCCTGTTAGAAGTAAAGTTATGTTCATTACAAATGATCATTAGAAAAAATTTTGCATTCCCTTGGGGAATTTTGGGAAGCATAATGTCAGTAATATTTGCCAAGAATCAACTGATTCATCTCCCAGATTAGTGCAACTTATCTGCTTTTTGTACAGGACGAAAAAAAATATAAGGAAGTACCAGGCAAAGCAGATTAAAATGTAAATTTCACTATCTTTTCCATCTGTTTCTTCTAAAATCGTTTCTCTCAACTGCGCAAGTGTCAGGGCTAATCAAGTAAAAATATCTGGAGTAGCATACATCATTGCCTTTTTAAGTTGAAGAAAGGCTATGCAGTTTATACCAGTATAAAGTTAAACAGGATCATGATTCAACACGTTCCTTGAGAGGGACAAGCAGGAATGTTCAGGGATCTCGAAACACAGACCTGGGGAGCGCCAAATTGCCACAGAGGAGAAGGACTAGAGTGCTGAGAAATCACAAAAAATTATGAATTTGTCATCTCACAGTAGAAGAGAGACAGAGGATTTACTTTGTAAATCTTCAGAAAATAGTTTTTTCATTTTCAATGTTACAACTCCAGTTAATTCCATAGCGTCACTCTGGATGTAAAAGAATCAGTTGAAGAACAGAAATTACCTGCACAAGCTATCTTCTCAGCAGATAAACGGGAATTTACCACATCTGAGAACGTGACTCCACATTTCAAGCTCAACATTTAATCGTTGATTTTCTTCAACAGCAAATAATTCTAGCTCTTTCTTTCTGAGCAGTACTGCATAATAACAGCAAAATGTTTTGAAACAGCTTTCTGGATTGGCAAAGGAATTCTTATGTAACATCCATTTCTCCAGTTATTTTAAGAAAGACAGTTCATTAAAATATATTTGGCTTCAATGCCTAAATATTACTGGTATCCATAACAGTTTACAAAAAGGCTGTTTTTCATCCCTTGCATGGTCCCTCTCACAATTATCCCTCCTCCCCCACCCCTCTAATGCCCTTCCCCACCATTTCCTGACCTCATAACAAACAACCAAAAAAAAAAAACCAAAAAAACTAAGAAACCCAATCAAGCAAACAAAAAAAATCTGAGTCTGGGAAATGGATTGTATGAGAAGAAAATGTAACTGCTATACATCGCGAAGAGCTGTCTGACAGTAATTAAAAGGCCAACAGTGCAATATCACTGCCAAGAGCAATAGAACAATTAAGCTGAACTCTCAGTGATTTCAAAGAAATTCAGCTAAAGGGAAATGGAGAACAGTCTTGCCAATCATTTCACTATAATATTTACCATTACCAAATTCCAATCTCTGACTTAACTTCAAACTAACCTCTGAAGCACTGGTCTTTCCATTTGTAGTGGGTGTAAATGGCAGGATGCCGGTAGCGGTGGGGCTCCGCAACAGTCCCGTCACCGGACACAGCTGAGCCCATCAGCCAGGCTGGTGGTGCCTCTGTGAGAATGTCAGAACACAGCACAGGCAGAGAAAAGCGGGGAAAAAATGGTGAGAACCAGCACTGCGAGCACCGCGGGCAGAGAAGAAGGACGGGAGGAGGCACTCCAGGCATTCCTGCAGCCCATGGAAGAGACCAAGGTGGAGCAGGCAAATATTTTCTGAAGCACTTTAGCCCATTGGAGGGACCCCACACTGGAGCAAGGGAACAGGGTGAGAAGGTAGAAGCGGCAGAGAGGGGCTGTTATGGACTGACCACAACAGCCATTCCCCATCACCCTGCTCTGCACGGGGCGCAGGGTGGGGAGCGGGCAGAAGATTTGGGAATGAAGGAGTGAAGATGACCCTGGGGAAAAAAGGGTGGAGTGGTAGGAGGAAGGTGGGGTTTTAAATTTTGCCTTTGTTTCTCACAATCCAAACCTTTAATTGGCAATAAATTAAATTAATTTTCCCCAAGCTGAGTCTGTTTTGTCCATGACAGTAATTGGTAAGTGACCTCCTGTTCCTTATCTTGACCCACGAGCCTTTTCATCTTATTTTCTCCCCCTGCCCTGCAGAGGAGAAGGAGCAAGAGAGTAGCGGGGTGGGGGTCTGGCGGCCAGCCCAGGTCAGCCCATCACACAATTACACATAGGAACCCATACTTATAGGAATGCCAGATGAATTTAACCCTGTCCTACTGTACTGAGTATTTTCACTTGAGTACTGAACAAGTCAGCCAGTCACACATCATCTATTTACCGTGAGGACAAAACAACTTTCCCTTTTTAAGGAGCAGAATTTTATTTCTAAATTTTGTAGAAGTAAGCATCTTAATCTTTCCATGTTTAAAGCACCATGGGTGGAAGCCACCGGGCTTTCACCTGCCATCATTTTTATTTCCTAAACAAACAATGAAAGAAATGGCAGCATCTTGAAGGAAAAACTACAGTTCTCCCATGAAAGCCCTTACCGTCAGCTAAAAATTTGATTTTGTGTCCTTCCACATGCAGACAGACAACATCCATACTTCAAGTAGTAACGGGTTCCTATACACGGTAACGCAAGAGGTAGGGCAGGTGGAACTGAGAGAGATGCTGCAGTTCGGGATTCAGCTGATTTGGAAGCACTGTTCAGGAAGCAGTTCTAAAATTCTCTTGTCAACACATGTACAGTGCCTCCCTTATACATAGCTATTCTCATGGGAGGACAAAATGACCACTGTTTGGGTTCTGCAGTCAGCCCATGTCCACCAGTATCTGAAGGAAGACTAGCTATGTTATCAAAATCAAGGCCACCCCCTCCCTTTTTTTTTTTTTGTTAAATGAGGCAGGGTGTCCTCAATAAAGTTTAGTTTAGCTAGTAACTCTTCACAGAATCTGAACTATGAAAATATATATATATATACTATGAATATCATATATTGCTAATGAGCAACCACAGCTTACGCTTTACAACACAACACAATGCTTTCAAATGTAGAGTACTATCCAATACTATTAGCTGCTATGGGTATATAATTTTTTTTATTGCAGTCCTTTTGATTTCAATGTCAATAGTTAATGACAGACTTTAAAACATGGGTTTCCTTAATTCTGACATTAATGGCTCAGTTTTGACTGCCATATGGTTGCACACTTAACCTTTCGAACATTGGTTTAATATTGAGTTCAATGGTTAAGTCACTTGTTCATCTCCCCCAGCTCAGCTGACACTCCACCAATCTGAAATAATATCCTATGTAAGCTGTAATAAAAATTTTCTCATTTAACAGTACTTCAGTATATCAATTCAGTTTTCCAGGACACAGCTCTCCTTTTCCTTTGAATGAAAATAACACACCCTCATTCTGGGAAGCCATGTATTTAAATTGTCCCTAATACTTATTAGCTATTGGAACTTGATGCAAAAGTGGAAGTTATCAGAAAAACACTGAGATACGGGAACATAAATTGGCAACTCATAGTTGTGTTCCCTCCTAGTTTTGCATTTGCAGAGCCTTCACATGCTCTTACAGCCTCTACAAATTTCTTGCTTAGTATGAAGATACAAGTTGCGTGATGCTATGATGTTGTGCAAGCCTGGAATGAATAATATTCTCTACCAAACTATCACAAAGGGACAGATGGCAAAAAAAATTAGTATTATTGCTAATGAAAGTTTATCCAATGGGAAACAATATGAAGTTAGTACGAGCAGTATGAGTGAACAGTAATGCATACTGGCACAGCCAGAAGTCAACCATTCAGAGAAAGGACTTCAGTAACACAGATCTTACAGTATACACTTTATTGACCAAACACTATAGCTGCAATACAATACAATTGTTTTGTTAATGCTGTTTTTGATACTAGGTTGTATATATGGCAGAACAAGATGACATCATTACTGGAAATGTTATGTTTAGAAAAATCACAACTGAAAGTCAAGATAGTGAATGCAGGTTAATTGAACTCTCTTCAACTCCTAGATTCCTGTCGCTCCTCAGGATTTATTTTCAACCAGTATATTGCGGGGGCAGGGGAAGTAAGAAAGAGAGACAAAGAGAGAATGCACACAAATTTTAAATTAATTTTAAATCACAACTATAAATGTAAGGATTTCCTGAGCTAGGACTTAATGAGAGGAGAAAAATATGAAACACATATTTATTAAGAAGTACATACACGTATGTTTTCAGAACACTGCCAGGAAACAGAAATGATTCAGTGCCTTCATCTTCTCAGCTCAAGATTAAAAACAACAATTGTATATTTGCATGTAGATTTAGTAGAAATTGGTGTCAACTTAACTCAGGGAGATAAGAACTACTAAAATACAGGATTGAATTTATAGAAGTGATTATGCTGAGGTGCAAATAAATAAATCAAATTAAAACTAATTATGCTAATTAGAAATCAAGCCAAATACCTACAAAGAGTTTTATACTGACAGCAATTAGATTGCAAGAAATCTCTGAGAAATGAAGCTGTAAGATGAGGCAGTGGCCAATCAATGAAAATTTCATTAAAAGATCATACTTTCATTTCTCATATGCAGACTTTAGAAGAACTCCAAAAAAGGGTTCTCTTATGCAACAAAAAATAATTTTATAGTGTTTCTGAATTATTGCTCTCATTATGAAGTTGTAATATTGACTGATATTTAATCAGACTTTCAATTAGTCTGATGAATTAAGCAACAAGTGCCATTCACGTATTGGCAGACCCTTCCCTATCCTTGTCAGACAATGGTTTCACATATATCAAACTATCTTATGAGACTTTTTATCCCTGAAGCTGTATTTCTTGGTGTATTCAAGTAACAGACCTCAATATGGGTCCCCAAGACTATAATGTACAGATTGTAAAAGCTTTGTGTGGGTCTTTGTTTCACACTGCTGCATGATAGAGTTTACCTCCTGATAGCCATATAAACATTGCCATTATAAATATTATCTTAATAGTAGTATCCTTATGGGGAAAAAAAATCTCATCATCATTACAATGTACCTATGTTCCTACTCTGTGTGTGTGTATATAACTTAGGCAGCGATTAATACTTTTAAAAAATTACTACCTGGGTTCTGATAGTCACAAAAAAATCTATAAAACTACAACTCCATATTTCAGTTGTTAGCTGGGTTCCCAAAGCAAAGAAAGGACTTGTGATCATGTCCACCATAGGTGTCTACACCAGTCCATGCTATCAATAAATGCTCACTCTGGGAACAGAAGAGCAGAGATTTCGAAGACATTAAGTTCCTAAAAGTTCTGTGAAAATCAATAGCCACTAGGCCTCACTAAGGAGAGTTGGAGACCAAACTTTCCTCTTTCAAAACACCAGAGATTTCACAGGGGAAAACAGACACTGGAAAAAAAGCTACCTTAGCTGCAGGCTAACAGGTTCACTTGGTTAGAAATACAGGAGTATTGACAAGTTTTAAGACAGTTTTGTCTACCTGTATAAAGTCACCTGAATATCACAACTTCTGAAGGAAAAAAGTATGCCAGGTTAGGCATCACTCTGTGCGTGAGCATCACCTACCACACACACCCACACACGTATTGTAAAGTTTTCTCTTGTACCTTGGGATCTTGTTAGTAACCTTCCCTGCCATCGTGTCTCCTGTTTAGAAACGTGATTCAGCAATCACTGGCTCGCTGACATGTCAGCGTGTAAAACAGAATACTGAAATTTGAAGATATTACAGTTTCATGACTCTCTTCTTATTCAAATGCTTCCTCATCTGTCTAAACATGAATATGAGAGTTCAGAGAAGGCATTACCTTTGTTATTCATGGTCTAAAATATTTTAGTGAGACTCAAAATCTCTTGTGCATTTTAGATCGATATTTAGATAGACTTTAGATCTATCTTTTATTTCCTTTCAAGAGTGATAAGGAAACTAGCTATGCTAGTTTTGGCTAGGGTAGAGTTAATTTTCTTCATAGTAGCTAGTATGTCACTATACTTTCTATTTTGCTGAAAGCAATGTTGATAATACAGGGGCATTTTCATTATTGCTGAGCAGTGCTTACACAGCGTCAAGGCCTTTTCTGCTGCTCACACCATCCCACCAGCGAGTAGGCTGGGGGTGCATGAGAAGTTGGGAGGGGACACAGCCGGGACAACTGACCCCAACTGACCAAAGGGATATTCCATACCATACAACATCATGCTCAGTATGTAAAGCTGGAGAAATAAGGAAAGTGGGGGACATTTGGAGTTACAGAATTTCTCTTCCCAAGTAACTGCTACGCATGATGGAGCCTTGCTTTCCTGGAGATGGCTGAACACCTGCCTGGTCGTGGGAAGTGTTAAATGAATTCCTTGTTTTGTTTTGCTTGCTTTACTTATTAAACTGTCTCTATCTCATCCCATGAGTTTTCTCAATTTTACCCTTCCAACTCTCTCCCCCATCCCACCAGGTGTAAGTACGCGAGCAGCTGTGTGGTGCTTAGTTGCCAGCTGGGGTTAAACCACGACACTAGTGTAAGCTCTGACACTATTACCTGCTGGCAGCATTTGGCTACTGGGGCTAAGGGCAACCGATCCCCATCCCCAGGAAAGTGACCGCTGCCCAGGGCTGGAGCTGCCTGGCAGCTGCCCTGCTCCCTGGTGGGGATGGTCCTGGCTGCCAGGCTCTGCCCTGCCACCCCCATAGGGAAATGGTTTTCTATGCTTAAAAAAGGCAAGTAATTATATGTGGCCTTAGCGTGGGCTACAAAGAAAGTCAGGTTGAGCCAACTGAGTCTGATGAAAATGGTAATTTTAGGTCAAGTCTTTGAAAGCAAAGAGGGGAGAGTCTTCTCCTGTCTCAGCGAGGAGCACAACTCAGGATAAGCTACAGATTTTTGAAAGTGTCCTATCGGTAAGGAAGCCCATCTCCCTTCTGCATTAAATGGTGGCTCCAAACACGAAGGAGGACCCAAGCATTTGCTATCTTCAGGATTTTGCTAACGAAGGATGCTCACCTTCTTCAAATACTCCTTCAAGCCATAAAGGATGGCAGAAAAGGTGCAGAGACTGGGAAGGCCAGCTTTTTAACAAAACAACCAACCGTGCTTGTCTAATGTTGACACTCACCCAGCATCCCCTCCCCTTGACCCCCCCATTTTTCTATTTTAAATCTGAGAATCAGTAGTCCATTATACACATAATTTGCCTGTTTGATGTTGTGATGGGTTGATCTTGGCTAAATGCCAGGTGCCCACCAAAGCCGCTTTGTCACTCCCCTCCTCAGCAGGACATGGCAGGGACCAAATACAATGAAAGGCTCATGGATTGAGATAAGGACAGGGAGATCCTCAGCAATTACCGTCACAGGCAAAACAGACTCGACTTGGGGAAATTAACTTAGTTTATTGCCAACCACAATCAGAGTAGGGTAACGAGAAATAAAACCAAATCTTAAAACACCTTCCCCCTCACCTATCCCTTCTTCCTGGGCTCAACATCACTCCCCATTTTTCTCTACCTCCTCCACCTGAGCGGCACAGGGGTACAAGGAATGGGGGTTGTAGTCAGTTCATCACACGTCTCTGCTGCTCCTTCCTCCTCAGGGGGAGGACTCCTCACACTCTTCCCCTGCTCCAGCATGGGGTCCCTCCCATGGGAAACAGTCCTCCATGAACTTCTCCAACGTGAGTTCTTCCCACGGGCTGTAGTTCTTCACAAATTGTACCAGTGTGGGTCCTTCCATGGGGTGCAGTCCTTCAGGAACAGATTTTTCCAGCCTGGTCCCCCATAGGGTCACAAGTCCTGACAGCAAACCTGCTCCAGCATGGGCTCCTCTCCCCACAGGTCCTGCCAAGAGCCTGTTCCAGCACCGGCTTGCCATGGGATCACAGCCTCCTTTGGGCACATCCACCTGCTCTGGCATGGGGTCCTCTGTGGGCTGCAGGTGGATATCTGTTCCACCATGGACCTCCGCGGGCTGCAGGGGGACAGCCTGCCTCACCATGGTCTTCACCACAGGCTGCAGGGGAATATCTGCCCCGGTGAATCCTCCCCCTCCTTCTTCACTCACATCAGTGTCTGCAGAGTTGTTCCTCTCACATATTCTCACTCCTCTCTCTGGCTGCTGCCACATAGGTTTGGGGTTGTTTTTTTCCCCTTCTTAAACATGTTATCCCAGCAGTGTTACCACCATCACTGATGGGCTCAGCCTTGGCCAATGGTGGGTCCATCTTGGAGCTGGCTGGCATTGGCTCTGTTGGATACAGGGTAAGCTTCTAGCAGCTTCTCACAGAAGCCGCCCCTGCAGCCCCTCCCGCCACGCTACCATAACCTTGCCACGCAAACCCAATACAGGTATATTGATTAGTGAGGGAAATCATAAACCACTGTAAATAGAAATATGAGTCCTGTGCATAATATTCCTCCTACTCAATACAATGAAGCAGTGATGTTTTGAAATGAGTACATCAAGCTTAATTTGTCTCAACTTTAAATGACTGCTTACAAAGCCCAGGACAGGCATCATTTCAACACTGACATCCATGATGTACAATATAGCTACACAAATTTCAGGTTTTTTACACTCATAATGTCACTGATTATAATTCTAGGGAGGATATAAGTTACTACTGTAACATTGTGCTTCACTGCAGAAGATGTCTAACACCTACCCACATTTCATCATTCCCTCGGTAACGGAAAGTTAAGAGCAGTGCAAAAATAACAACAAAGTTTTGCCAACTTGGAAATTCTTTGTAAATATTCAATCATTTTCAAAGTTACAAATAATCAGGAGTGAAATAATTTCCCCATGTAAAATGTACAAATGCAGAAGCATAGAAGTATACTTTCGTTAAAAAAAAACACCAACCTTGCTTAATGCCATCCCTAAAGCCATCATGTGCTGAGTTTCAGCTTCAGAAGATAATGCACTGTACATGCTTGTCTCATTTAGATTTTAGTGTGACTGTTAAAACAAAACATGAGATTGGCCTTAAGAGATACATTGCAACAAGCATGCTAAGCATTTCCCTTGAATGATAACAGATAAACAGACACCAGGTATGTTTGCTACAATAGTGATCTTTCTCATATTCCCTTTTCTGCTCTTTAGACCCTGGCAGCATCCTGCTTCACCACCGATGCTGACATTAGTACCCACAGCAAGCAATTTTCCAAAGCTAACCTGCCAGAACACTGCTCATCTTTACTACAGAGCGGGGTCAATTGCTTTCTAATTCACTGCCCTGAATCAGCTCACTGTGACAGCCAAAAGGTAAGCTTTTGGGGGCAGCTACCCTGCAAATTGGTGAGGTATGTCATCTGGTCACCTCCACAATCACTGAGATGCAGGAGGGGTGTTGCCACACCTTGCTGGAAAAGTAATAAATGAGTGAATACTGGAAATAAGACTCGGGCAAATAAAGGGAATTTTGCACTTCCAAGGAAGTGCTATAATGCTTCTTATGGTGAATGGCCAGACCATCTCCAAGATCAGAAAGATAAATTTGCTTCAGAGGAAACGCTACTATCCAGAACGTCTAGAAGGCCTGGAGATAAAAGCTTAAAATGCCTCACTGAGAATAGGAATCTCTGACACCCTGGAGCAGGCAAGTACAGAAAGTCCCAAACAGTGACCACAGCATGTCAGCTGAATAGAGAGAAGAGATTTTCCAGTTCAAACTCGATGTTAAACACAATAACTGTGGCTTTTCTCTTGGTTGTTCAGTTAAACTTTTCAGAAATATTTTTAGATATATTGTCTATTTCAAAGGCTCTCAATAAACCCTAAAAGGTAATCGCATTGTCTGAAATGAAGTGCAACCCTGAGGTACCCAGATAATAACATGGTATTCTTCAACTCTGTGGGACATTTTGACAAGGGCTCTCACTCCCAGGATTTTATCCACAGGAAAACAGAACATACTCGGACATTGGCAGGTCCATGGGGACGTGGAGAACCAGTACCAGGAGTGTCAGAGCACAGCAAGGTGCCTTCCAGTGGCCAGAAGAGAAGGCTCTCTGGCTTCTTAAAGATAAGGGGGGAGTGCACAACTGAATTCAGGTGGTCCTCAAGGTATCTGGGATGGACACTCAGTATAAAAGCCTCTAAACCTGAAGCATGGTTAAGAAACTCCTTAAAGTGATGACTGAATTTAACTATTTGATAGTATGATCATAGCTAGTTCCAGTGATTCAACGTAGTTATTATTATTTTATTAATGCATTCTGATGAAGACTGCAGAAGTAAGATGTTGATATGTGACTGCTTCTTTGAGCAGATGGTGCGGTCAGCTTTGCTATACAAAAGTAATTAGTTGCCTTTTAAGTGCAGGGGACACACCACAGAGTCATCACTGTCTGACTAAAATATCTGTATCCATATGAAAGAATACAACCATACCCAGTCAAAAAAGTTGAAGAAATCTTAACAGATTACAATGTATACCAAAAAATGGAAGAAAAAAATGGAATAATGAATGTGAAACGACTGAATTTAATTAAAATATGGACTTGCACACATTAAGTCAGGAGACAGAGTAACATAGCAGTTATAAAGAGGCCTTCAAATTTCATGTATTTCTAAAAAATAAAGCAAAAAAGTGACATGAGAATGAAAAAGTTATAAGGATTAAAAATGGTAAAAGACTTTTAACCATACAGGTGGAAAATCAACAGTATCACCAGCCTGCATTCCAAATAAACTAGAAGAAAAAAAATCTGGGGACAAAATTGACACAGCTGATGACTGAACTTTTTAGTTTTGCTGTGACGTTGCTCCAAGATTGCACTGAAGGCACACTCAAAGCAGTATGCTGCCTATTCTGCAAACAAGTAAAGAACTTCCATATCCAGGCCTACCAGGATATCACTTTTCACTAAAACTAAATTTCTTTCTCCCAGTAGGTAGCAGAAATTCAGTCACACAGGGAACAACTTTTTCTCTCCCAGATACCATTACAGACTGATTGAGGAACCAATAACTATTTCTCATGAAACTACCCACCTTTTCCTGATGATTACATGTTGCATCTCATGTTATCATTGCAGCAGGAGGGCAAATAATCACAAGAAACAAAAAGGAAGATTTTTTTTTAATGCAATTTCTCATGAGATGATGATGAGAATTTCCCCTGAATATAATAAGCACAGCTGGAATTCAAGATTTACACTTATCACTATTCCCATGAAAGCTGCACTCATTGAAGTCCATATGGGAACTGCACTGTGACTTCCGTACCTTTAAAAAAGACAACATTGTGCCTATCAAACAACCACCAACACCATTTCACAATTCTAACTTGCAATTCATTACGCCTTTCTTCCAGTATGTTTTTAGTGCACCTCTAATACACAAAATGAAACTATTTTCCCTGTTATGCTTAGCAAATTCAATATTCATTGAAAACGTCTTAACAAGCAATTTTCTTTCAGAGTTCCAGCAAACTTGATGTACCAATCTTGAGAAGTTCTTATCCACATTTCCAGAGGCAAATAATGGTTATTGAATATAAATCTTTCGAAGTCCTTGTAAATGAGTTTAAGTAATTTCTGCCTGCTTTCTCTGCTGCTTTGAACAATTGAGGCTTTTAGGATTAGACAGGCATCTAAACTGTTCAGGTGCTGGTTTACATTACCTTAGATCCTGGGCTGCAGTTTCAATTTTTAAGTGTGCGGAAGTTATCCAAGTCTAGTTGCATCTTTTCACTTTCTGTGCCCTTAATTTCATAAATTGAATCCTTCTTNTTAACTGAGTCTAATCCATACAGCACTTCTACACTTTAGCTGTACTGTTGTAAAACCTCCCTCGAGATACAATGACTACTGGAGAAAGATGCAGACCAAAGAGGAAAGAACTATGAAACTGAACCACTGTCAATGGAAATTAACAGAATAAAGAGGTGGTTTAGTCCAGAGGAAATAATATCCAGGATTGCTGAATGATAATAACCATCAAAAAAGTAAACAATACAGACAGCATTATTTTACTTTTTACTTTTTACTTTTACATTTTACATTTTTTTACATTTACTTTTACTTTTACATTTTACTTTACAGCAACAGTGATATGTGTTCAAGGTAATAAGAAACTTCTCACAGTACAAACAGGTACTAGAGTAGACTCCTTAAGGAATTTCTGCTGTTCCCATCTCTGGAGATTAAATGCTTCCCAAGAAATGACTGAGTTACAGGTGGCAGATGAGAACATAAGCGGCTTAGGTCCCCTTTGCTGTATTTTTTAATCATTCTTTAAAGAACTTAGCCTATATTTTTACTTATCATATTTCTGGCCATTTCTATGTTTTAATTTAATCAGCTTTTTTCTAGTATCTCTTCATCAGCTAGCAGAAGGATCAAGTATCTATAGCATTTTTAGCTTTTGCTCCATAGCCTTTTGTGTTAATATCAGCACTCTATTGGCTGCACGTTAGCATGCTCTCAGGGTATCTCAAAGGGTATCCAGTTGACTCCTATCAGCTTCAAAGGGAAACGGGCAGATTTTTAACCTTACCTGGAAATTAAGTTTATACAAGGTGCTTCCATGAAAATCTAAAGAATTGGAACACAAAAAATACACTGCTTTGGAGAGCAGACCTTTCTAATGAGTTCTCTTACAACCGAACTCTGTTTGTGACAAATTGTAGCACACATAGCACAGAAGCAGCACAGATTTACACAGTTGAAATTCAAAATTTGATTTGTACTGATCAGTAAGAATGGAACTGGATGTAGATCTTTCAAAAAGCAAATTGCAGAGTAGGAAACCTTTTCTGACTACTAAGTTCTTTTACAAAGCATGAACTACTTACAGATGCACAGGATGACGTATAAGAGGCTTTCAAAGTGACAGTCTAGAATTTGAGTCCAGTGTTCATACAGGATGTCAAAACTCATTTCAGATATGAAGTTATCCAGTCTTAAATGTCTTGTAAAAAGCCTCTTTCATTTCTCCGTAGAAAGACTGTCTTCTTTTTTTTTTTTAAGTAATAAGAGCAAAGATACTGTTTTTGGGTAAATCTGGTAATTAAACTGGCAACAGGCAACTCTTCCAGCTTCATTATAAAAATGTAATACAATAATGAGGTATTCTTGATGTCTAAATAAAAGTAGATCTAATTCCCAAGAGAAACTAATTTTTCCAAACCACATACAGTATAACACTTTTCTGCTGGCGAATTGGTTTATGACAGTTACACCCTATTTATAGATTTCCTCTTGCAACTGTTTTGAGCTTGAATTGAACAGGCTCCAACAACTGAAGTGAATCAGCAACTTATTTAAAAATAAAGAACTTTTCAAAATAAATGAAAACAATGATCTCTCTAGTACAACAGCTTTGTACAGAAAGCCTCTAGGCAATTATTTTCTCCATTATAGTAGAAGCAAGAGAGAAAGAGGCAGCAACAGAAGAAGCAGCAACTCAAAACACAGTGGCCCAGAGGGAGAAAAAGTTAAAAACAAAAATATTAGAATAAACTAAATAACAATCCATGAGGTAAAGCAGAGTGAGCCCCTGTGTGATTAAAGCAATATTATGAAAGCTGAGGCTTCGTACAATGCTGAGGCTTGAACTATAAATTCAGATATGAAAGGAGATGAGAAGGGATCGATGCTACCAATCAGAGATGACAATGAGATCACACAGAATCACACAGATTAGACTCACAAATAGGACTCTAAAGATTTTCATAAAGATTTTGAAAAGTCTGTTCTTTTCCTTATTCTCTGGATACACATTTCTCCAGGAAAAAGGTAACGAATTACAATATTTACAGCTGTGAACCATTACTTAGTCACGTCATGTACTAGGTCCTTCCTAAAAGCAAGAAAAACGTCCCTGCCTATAGGAATACACAAAGATTAAGACAATTCACAAGGACAGATTTCGACAATTGCAATTGAAATTACTGGTAGCCAAGATAACCTCAGATTTGGCTTCTATCAGATTACCTTTCCCCACAATCTTTTGTCACAGAAAAGGAAGAGTTTTAGGCAGGGATTTGAAAGAATACAATAGTGTATGTTTTTAAGAGTGTGCCCACAAGCAAAAAAGGTAGCATGACAGAAAGTGTGGAGGCATTTGCCTCAAAAGAGAACAGGCAAGCATAGAACCTGGCAGCAATGCAAATCTTGTTGCACATCTAAAACTGTTTTTGAAATGCCTTCGTCAGCTGTGTAAATTAAGTGTCCCAAGGAAGGCATGATTACAGCAACCAAAATAAACTTTTGCTCTAGTACTTTTTCCATCTTGGTCCTTAGAAAGATGCCAGATTACCATTACCACTCATATAAAAGCATGGATATTTCATCTAAATAAATACATGCATATTTTTAACGTCACATAGTTAGGGACCAGCTGCCCTTGTTCTGCATATACACTGTTCCCCTGATCTCAGGGAAGACCATAAACCTCCCTTTTAGATTGTGAGGTCCCTTACGTTACTCTCATCATTCATCCTTGGATCAAGGCCCTTGAACACCATGATTACCCTGAAAAGCAATCCGAATTCCAGACACTCTTCATCTCTTTTTTACTGATGAATCTTCCTCTTAAAAAAAATTAAAAAAAAATAACATGTTGCTTTTCAAAAAAACTGTTGGAAGAAGTCATTAGGAAAAGACAGCATCTAAAACTCTGCAAATGTATTCTTTGCTTATCTTAAAATCCATTTTCACTGAAGAAAACAGGTTTGTTTTTTTTCCCAACAACAGAAGAGAACATAATTACATCCTCATAGCACAGAGCAGAGCCTCCACCATCTGGAAGGCTCCTAATCTCATTGTTCCTAACTGTGTCACATTGTTCTATATGTCAGGATATCCCCTATAAAAGTAGGGTAAGGCCACTAATACTACAGTTAAACAAAGGACCTTCCAATATTATTAATACTACAGTTAACCAAAAGACCTTAAATATTATGACGCACTACTTTCATCTTCCTTTGTGAACTGTTACATCATTATGCTTGGAATTTGCAAAACTGTCTCAGTCATGCACCCACTTATCACCTCCAGTGGGAATGAAGTCTTTAAAAGAACTTCAGCACACACATAACATGAGGAAAAAAGGACCTTTTTTTAGCATTATGAAAAGATGGAGGAAGGAAAAGAGAACTGTGGGAAGGGACCTAACAAAAACGAGTTCTGAGTTAAGAGAAAACATGTTTCTCAGGATGACGCTATTGGCAATTGAAAACGTTAGACTAGAAAGGACCTTCCAAGGTGATGCTTCCCATTCTCCTCCCTTACAGCATGATCAGCTATGCTTACAACCACTGTCAAAAATATTACAATGTCCCTTGGCAGATTGTTACAGTGCTTCCTTAAAGCTTCATTCCTTAATGTGTATTTGCCAAAATCTACACATCATATCCCACCCAAAAACATTACATATGTTGAGGAAGGCAGTATTATTTACATAACTGGCTGGCTAGTCTTCTGCTCATACATCAAAAAAAGGTATTTTATTCATTAATCTTATTCAAGCTTATGATCCACTGTGGCCCTTTTCTAAAGCACTGCCTGTTTGTGTTTGTGTAGTTGGCTATTCATGACTAAGTGCAGTACCCTGCAATCATCTCTGTCGAACTGCCCTGTATTTCTTTCAATCTATTTCTTTTCTATAAGAACAGCTGGAAATCTAGTCCCAGCACACCTGCAATATTTCCCAGCTTCTTGGCAACTACAGATTTAGAAAGTATACCTTCTTGTACCATGAATCATGGTATTAATCAAAGCACAAAGCAGAAGCAGAATGAGAACAGAGCCCAAGCAATACACTCTCCTCACTCACTTGTAGGGCAGCATGTCTAATATCGATATCAAAGTGGGGCAGGTGAGACAATCTGCTTCCAGAAGAAGCCTGCACTCAGCTTCTTTGAGTTACCACTCTCTCCTTACTACTGCTGGGCAGCTTCTTTACAGGTCTCTTTCACACGTTCACAATTGACCCTTACGCCTGGGTACCCACCACTCCTGTTGCCTTCTACCTGCCTCCAAAGGAATGTTACCAATGCATCGTTCTCATGTGTTATGTCCTCCTCCTTCTTAGAGACCTCTGGTCCACAGTCCCTGCAAATGGACCAAAGCCCATTAATTTAACATGAGATATTACAAGACAGACTTCAAGTTAAGAGTTTGCCAGCACAGCTGCAGGCAAAGAGGAACTGGTTAAATTTTGGTGATTCTCCTTAAATGTCGTCTCTCAAATCACTTTCAATATCATCACTCACCACCATCCAGACTAATTACTGCTACTGCCTTAGCAGTGCTTTGCTCTCTCCATAGGAAGCAAAATATTTTGAAGGAATAAGAGAGTAAAAAGTAGAAGGAAAAAATATATTTCACTCTGGCCTTATAGGAATTAAGACTAGCGAGATAAAACCTCAGCCACTCAAACCTACCTCTTTTTTTTTTTTTTATTTTGGATACAGGGGTGTGGGGGCATAAAGCACAAGAAAATGTAACATTAATCAGTTGTGCTCCTTTCTCTCTCTCCTGCCTCTATAATCAACTGCATTTTCACAGATAAAATTGTGACAGATTTTGACTACCTCACCTCTTTGACGAACAGACCACACTAAGTACAATGCTGTCAAAGAACTAACACTGCCCTGTCCAAACATCTAACTCAAAATTATGATAAAAGAACCACTTTGCATACATTCATATTCAGGATAGTTTTACTTGTTGTGATATTCAATTTATACCACATCTTCGAAATGAGCAAGGATTGGGGAAAAGAGTCCCCATCTTTACTTACTGCTAAGTAGTGTAGGAAACCAGAGAAAGAAAACTCATTGATACCGAAATTAATGATGTAAGATTGACTACATTGTAGTTTTGATCAGTAGAGTTACTCATACTGGTCATAAAATATGAGGAAAGAGCTCATGATTCTTTTGAAAACTCCTTAAGTTGAGTCCCAGCCATGAAAAGATTCTCGGTTGCAACCATGAGTCTGTTTCTGTTTCCTTAATACCACTCAGAGTCTAAATTATGCAGAGATCCAAAGAGTCATGGCTTTACATCTGTGTGGAGAACCTCACTCAGGTGAATTCCTTCAGATCCAAGGTCCTCGAGTACCTCAAATGGAAGACAATGCTAGCACTACATTTTGCGCTCAGAATATCCACATTTCCTTGCAATATTTATTCATTAAAGTAATGTTTAAAGAAAACTTTTTTTCTCTGGGGCACAATGGTTTCTTTGATGCATTCTGTGATGGAGTTGATTGCTGTTACAATAAGCTGTAATAAATTTTTCTTCAAATTCATACCTATTTTTACTACATCACCAGTATATTCAACAGCATAGTCTTGTGGTATTTCCACTCAGTTCAATACGGAATTCAGGCACAAAAGAGTGAGACAACTTTTCTTGAACTCTCAGTGTTCATGGATATGACAAGCCAGTACATATTAATCTTGGCATCTACTTGGTATTGCAAAGAGGAATGAAACTATGATATTCTTCTCCGCTCAGAATTTGGATCAATACTTCAAATGTTACACCTTCGTGGGGAAAAGAAGAAATATCATGAAAGGCTAAAAAGTCTGCAAGATTTTATGAATGGCTTGCATTTTCTGCAATGCCATCAATGCTTCAAAGCTGTGCTTTCAGACATATAAAAATTCTCTGCCTGCCTTCTACTTCTTTACACAGGAACAAGTAAGAGACATAGCAAATAAAAATGAAAAATGATTTTAAAACTTTTCCTTTAGCATTCCATGGCATGCAGTATAAGTGTCTAAAATTTAAAAGGTAAAATAAAAAAAAAATTATTCTGAAACAGTGCAACAGAAATCCAGGGTAAGATCAAACATCGTTAGTTTTATATTGTGGGTCTGAGAAATCTTGAGCCTTTAATAAATTGCTCCTAATCTTTACTAAGATGTATCAGAAGCCAGAAATACTAAAGAGATGCTATAAAACCCATCACCTTCTATGTTACAAAATGAAGTACCTGAGTATCATTCACTGTAAAACGAAATAGACTGGTTAGAATAGGAAAGTTGAATTACATTTTGAAGAAGGCTTGAACTTCTGTATGTGCATTAAGGGACAGATAAGTTATGCTTTGAGCTTCCTTTTTAAAAAAAAAAATATTTTAGAAAAAATAGGGATTTAGTAAGGGCTGGAATTATGGTGGAAGATCTAAACAACTACAACTCAGAAGTTCCCTCTTATAGACCTCTGTAGTCACCATGAAATTAATAAAGTTGCCTCAACAAACCAAGAAGATAATTTCCCTTCCACACTGAAGAACTCTTCTTCGGAATATGGTAGGTCTGACGTGTTTGAGATTTTTTTTAACATTTCAAGGATAAAAAAAAATATTTTTAAAGACTTCTATTGTTAACCACCTCCTTGATCTAAAACACTGAAGCAAGATTCTTTTATTCTGTACATATCTATATGATTGTTCTACATGACCACATTTTTTTAATTCTGCTAACTAAATTTTTCCATTCTGCTTCAACCTTTCTCTAGGTGCCACCTCCATCTGAAAGTGTTTAGGTTGATCAGACAACATATACACTCTATGAGACAGTAGATAAATAAAGAATTGTCTTTGGTTATGTACCAAATTAGAGCTAACTGTCTAGCAGATTTCAAGGATTTAAGTTCTTTGGGACAGGGACCATGTTACCCTGTCAATGTACAGGGATAGGTATATCACATAACTAGCTATGGTTCCAGCACAGAAAAAAAAAAAAAGACACCCCCACTCCCCCAAAGACTTAAAAAAATCAACTGAACTGCTAAAAAGCAGTCAGAAATCTTGTTCTAGAAATCAGGAGGATTGTAGTCCTGTGCATAACTCCCGAATTAATTTCTAAGAAGGCAAAATTACCATCAGTGTCACCTTTGGTGCAACGTGTATTCTTGCCAAACAAGACTGCAGAAGGCACTTCTTTCAAAATGTCAACCGGACTTTATGTTTCTAATCATAAACATGTCTTCCTTTTTGTACAGATTCCTTAAAATTACTGCAAATTGTATTTACATCTAAAAATAACCCAATGCTTGAATATAGTTTCTCAATCTAATGTCATGAAGTTCAACAAGGCCAGGTGCAAGGTATCAGTACAGACTGGGGGATGAACAGATTGAGAGCAGCCCTGTGGAGAAGGACTTGCAGGTACTGGTGGATGAAAAGCTGGACGTGAGCCGGCAATGTGCAGTCGCATCCCAGAAGGCCAATCATATCTTGAGCTGTGTCAAAAGAAATGTGGCCAACAGGTCGAGGGAGGTGATTCTGCCCCTTTACTCAGCTCTGGTGAAACCCCACCTGGAGTACTACGTCCAGCTCTGGAGCCCTCAGCACAGGAAAGACATGAAAATGTTGGAGTGTGTCCAGAGGAGGGCCACAAAGACGATCAGAGGGCTGGAGCACCTCTCCTATAGAGACAGACTGAGAGAGTTGGGGTTGTTCAGCCAGGGGAAGAGAAGGCTCCAGGGAGACTTTACTGCGGTCTTTCAATACATAAAGAGGGCTTATAAGAAAGACAGAGACTTTTTACCAGGGCCCGTAGTGACAGGATAAGGTGCAACTGTTTTAAACTGAAAGAGGGTAGATTTTGAATGGACATAAGGAAGAAATTCTTTACAATGGTGATACAGGTTGCCCAGAGAAGTTGTGGATGCCCCATCACTGGGAATGTTCAAAGTGAGGTTGGGTGGGGCTTTGAGCAACCTGATCTATTGAAAGACATCAGGGACGTTGGATTAGATGATCTTTGAAGGTCCCTTCCAACCCAAACCACTCTATGATTCAATTTCTAATATCCACTTTAATGTGTAATATTCTTATTTTCCTGAATATTCATTTGGGAATAAAAAGGGCAAAATGTTAAAGGACAATTCAAATTTAATCTTACTTCTCATGGCTTTTCTATGGTACAGATTATTCCTTTTATAATTATTCTGGATTCTTTTTTCATCAAGGCAAACTATTGATTTTTCCCAGATTTCTAGTTACCAGATTTATTAGTCAGATGATATTCCTGAAGCTGTCCAAAGTACTAAGAGTCAATTATTTACAACACACACACACAAAACCCCCCAAACAAGATACTGTTGGTAAAATGTACCTTAATCTTTGATTTATAAATAATACTTTTAAGAGGCAGCCTGGAACTGAACGCTAAGCTTTCAAAAATTTGTTTAACTATTCGGGTTCAGTTTTGATATTAAGCCACCATAGCTCCTGTGTAGTTCATCATTCCACCAGTGGAGGTGTAAAGAGAATCCAAGCCTACTGCTTCAATCTTCTTCAAGTAATTTATACCACTCTTCCAGCATCATTTTTAAATTTAACCCAAATATTTCTCCATGCAAGATTTTAATCAGGAAATGCTGAATCTTGTGCTGATTTAGAACACATAATTTCAGTCCTCCATTCCCTCCCCCATCCCACCACACTCATTAACTAAATTATGTATTTATATTTGATTTGTGCCTCTTCAATTCCATCAATTCTCAGAAACGGCTAGAAGATGGTAATGAGTAAGGCAGATATAGAACATCAGTAAATCCATATAAATATGTCTAAGCAAACACATGAAGAATCTGGGGGAAAAGCTCATGTAGTTCAGTATAAATCCAAAGAAAGAAGTTAAATGCAGTTTCAGTATATCAGATTTTTACCACATGGATCACTTGTAGCAAGTTGTGAGGAAAAAAAAAAAAAGAGAATGAGAGGGGAAAAACACAATATGGGACTGCATTTCTTCATTTTTCGCCTTGCCAAACTGGTTCATTTGTAAATGTTTCATAATTTCAGTTATGCTTTTATATAACTTACAAGAAGCAAATCTGAAGTTATAGCAGCTGTAGCTCAAGGCAATAAATCATTCTAAGAAGCTGTTATGTGCAATTGTAACTTCAGATTTTTCCAACATTATGCATCTCTCAATATTGTATTCCAACTGTTCCATCCTTACGTTGTGACCCTACGGTAAAACGAGAAGGCCCATCTGGCCACTTCATCTCCTTAGCAGATAATGCTTATTTCAACTCTTATCTAAATTTGCATCAGAAGTATTTCAAAACAAATCCAAGGTATATGACAGCTCTATGATTTTACAACATAAATTAGTGTAATACATTATTTTAGGGTCTTGTTTGCACTCTAAGGTCATTTTTTTGGCAGTAGTTTGCTTTAATGGGTTAAAAAAAACATATAGATAAGTCTTGCAGTTTTGCAGTAAAATGCTTCAGGACTGTAAAAAAAACATTGCCCCAAATTGAAGAGAAAGGATAACAGGAAGGATAAACAATAACATAAAAAGGAGAATCCAATGGAAATCAATGTTTTTAGGCTTGACTGGAATCATAATTTCTCATTTTCATGGAAAGTTAATGCAAGAAAAAAGATGAATGGTTTCCTTTTTAATTGCTGTATTCATACAGCTCTACTACTATTATATGAAATAATTAAAACCTAATTGTTTCATGCAATGCTTAAATCTCAAAAGACCAGTTTCTCGGCACTGCCACAATTTCTTCATATAGGTGAGCCTTATTTCACTTATGAAGGAATCTCTGGTTGCTCGCACTGCCATCTGAAGGATGTAAAGTAGCATAAATAACCTTTGCATTGTTTATTTCAGTTACTGTCTTACCAAATACACAGCCAATGCCTAATTAAAAACATAGAAAGTGGCCAGTGAGGTATAAAACACAATCTTAAGAACTAATTTATCTGGTGCTTATTTCAGTGCCTTCTTTTAAAGACTGGATTGAATGTCACAGTTTAGAAACCATAATTTTAACAGCCCCATATTTAAGTGCAATTTCACCAGTTTAATATTTCTGGAAATTGTTTTTGTAAACACACACTATAATGACATCTTATGCCATGAACCTATCTTGAAATACAGCTTCACAGTGCTAGTACCCACCATGACAGGTTAATTATGAAAGCATTCCAAGAGATTTAAGAATTAGCCAGTTGTCCTTAGTGGACTGGCAAGAGAAAATAGGTTTTCTATACATCAGAATACACTAATTAAAAAGCAGTGTTTCAATTTCATTTTAATGAGTATCCACAGAATAAATTATAAATTTGTTTTTTCTTTACTTTTTCTTTTCTTTCATTATATAGCTATCATTCTTAAGAAGCTTTAGGCAAAAAGGAGATAAAGCAAATGGCTTTCATTTAAGTTGGCAGCTTTCTCAATCTGAAGCAAGAGGTAAAATGTAGCTTGTTCTGTGATAACATCTTATTTCTGCAGGTACATTAGGAACCCCTAAATAAAATAGCAAACTGACATATCATTGCATTCCCCTGAATCTTTCCCTGATAAGACTTAAGTATGAAGGTCTTCCTAAACTCATTCGTATCCTATGTTAAGCAATATATCTACAGCAATTTGACAGCTAATTAAGAATTATCAAAATTCTTCAGTTTGTTGCCAAGTTATCACCAGCATTTTTTCAAGGAGAAAATACTACAGCTGCTGGATTATGAGTATATAAACTAAATAGCTGTTTTACTAGTACTATTTTCCATTTCACCAGTCACTAGTTACACAGTCCAAAGCCTTGGAGTGAGTATAAATCCTCAAAATAATTTCACACATCCTTTATTTTACTTGCATGATTAGCCAAGTCAGTTTAGCCACATGAAAAAGAGTTTAAAATGTATGATTTGTACTGTGGGCGAAGCACACAGCAGAATTCCTGGAAAGTTTTACTGAATTTATAGATTTTGTTATGTCCTCTACAATGAACACACTATCATTCACTTCCACAGGCTTATTATCGTCCGTAACTATTTCTCATCTAAAAGAGTGATGAATCATGTAGTCTTAAATAGTTATTGTATGTATTTATGAGTTCCTGTGTCAGATGATCTTTGCTGTTCATAGATGAATCATGACTCTCAGTTAAAGATGGGCAAAGCCCAGTTCTCTTAACTTAGAGAAAACAGAACAGCTTCTATGAGAGGAAATGTTATTTCAGCCACGCACCATTCTTGCTTCCTTACTACAAGTACTTTTAACTTTTAACTATTAAGCACTAAGATTAGGTGCCATTGCATGATATGGGAGATGGCAAAGAAAAGTCATGCTGATGTAAAGCCTCACAAAAAGCTTCCGTTGGCACCAGCGCTACCAAATTCTACATGATACAGCTTAAAACAAAACAAAAATCTAAACATGATATTCAAAGAGTTTACCAAAAAAAATAAAATCACAGGTAGTCTTAAAAATGAGTGAGTTAGCTAACAATGAATGAGTTAATCTTTTGGAGACAGAAGCACTGAACTGCAACAGCGCAGTTATGCTGGGTATGTTCGTGTGACCAGAACACAATGACACTTGGTAGACCTGATCTTGGTAAGTTTATCTTCTAAATGAAATGGTGCCATAAAAATTAATCTCCTGAGATCACCAAAGTCATGGGCATTAATAAGCTTCCTCTGACTTCAACATCATCAGGTTTGAGTTATACACACTACCTATACTACTTTAACAAGTATTGCAGTGAATCTGTGCAGCAAAATAATCCACACCTCCGCTATTTCAGGGAACTACACTTCACCCTTGGTCTTAAACTGGCCCAAACATCTGACTGCCCAGAACTGGATGTAACTCACTTCAGCCTCAATAAAGTCATCTGTCCTCAGACTGCTGTGCACAGCTGGGCTGAAGCAAAGAACAGCACCTGGAGACAGCTATGAGGTTTGCTCCCAAAAAATCACATTCCTAATCCAAACAATAACACTAGGGCAGACACACCCCACGATGGCAGAAGGCAAAACTAATTAGTGAACGTAGTCCAAAGAAAAACTCCTAAATAAATCAAGTACATTTAAATTATTTCAGGGTCAAACATTATGCAATAATGAAGATACATTATCTACAGAAACTCGTATCTAACACATAAATATTTTTGAACTGTCAAATGATTTTTAAAAGACTGGCAGTTAACACATCACTGAAAAATACAGTACTCTGCTCTTCAAGACAAGCTATTACATAGCCCAAATTTATCCAGAGCTTATGAAAAATGGAAGCATGATATTAACTACCTACTACAGCTTCTCCCAAATGGGGAACTCGTTTATAGATCGAATTCCTCAAGAAGAGGAAAAAGCCTGCCAAACGCCTCATATAGTCTCTGTCCATCATCTGCATTAGTTAGGGTGCTCCATTTGCACAGCATCAGTGGCAGGTAAAAATACAACACTCATGAAATTTAGACTCCCTTTCTAGTTCTTTTTGAATGATTTGTGGAAGAAACATTATTCACTGTTCTAAGGAAAGAGAGGCACTGTGTTTCCATATAAACTACAAACAGGCAATGTGTGTTTATATGACTTCTGTCATGCAGCATGGAGACAGAACGTATTAGTTTCCCATAAATGCATTACTGTCAAAGTATAAACAAGATAGATACAGTACCATTTATAACAGACACACTGACATCCCGTTTAACTAGACCATTTTGAACAAGAATTCTATAAAAATATGTTAAAAAATGATTAATCTGAGGCAGGTTAGATCAATATGCACTTAATTATGAAACAGCATATTTCAATTTTACTTAATTATATTTCTGTATTCTACTATTTTATAAAAAACATATTTTTTATGATGCTGGAAACTCAGAATAACAAAAAGATATTAAACTTCTTGATGTTGATGGGGAGTCTGCATTGTGTAAAGACCCACATGGACCTGACAGGAGGAAGAGAGTATTCTTACTTTAAATTTTATTTTGATGAAATATATACATGTATGTCTGAGCAGCACCTGGCATATTTGATCTCAATCCTGCTGAGAGACCCAGTGATTACTGATAATAGAAAGTTATATTGCACTGATAGTTTTCAAGGCATTTGCATTTTCTTAACTTTAAAACCAACTTTATAAAAATTCTTTCCATTATCTGTAATTTTAATCTAATGGAAACAGAGAAAATCACAGAAACTAGTAACAAACAAATACAACGTAATGCCACACCAAACCAAACTAAGCAAGTACTGTATCATCAAGGCAAAATGCCAAAATATGTTTTAACGATGAAGAAACGAAGGAAAGAAAGTATACTAATACTCTGGTCCTCCAAGCTCCCAAGCACTTGCAATTAGGAACAGCAGATGACTATTAACTCTGAAAATTGGCACAGCAGGGCCTTGACTAAGACTAAAAGTGTGCTAGAACCAAATCTTACCTGCTGCATTTCCAGGTTACCAAGTTCCAGGTTACCTGCTGCAGTTCCAGGTAAAATCATTAGATCTGTCTACTCGACATATCAGAAACAAAATTTTCATCTTGTACAATGTATTCAGTAGAATGACTATTTTCTCATTGCAGGAAATGGAAAAAAGGATAAATTATCACAGCAAGACTGTCAGAAACCATATATTTTACTTTGTTCTGATTTAGCTCTAACTTCCGATTCAGCTCAAAATACAATAATGATGACTAATGACCTGAAACACAGCAGGTGAGTGCATAAATTGAAATGCTTCTAAGTTAGTTTTAGGTCAAAACTACTAAAATCATCTTTTAACACCTACTGATGCTTGTATCATCCCACGACATCATCTTTCCCTAGGATAAAATTAAAAGATAGGTCAGATAAAAATCATACTAAGATCTTCTTAAAAATCACTGTCAATCTCTAAAATGTACTACTTCAGTTGGTTAAGGATGTCCTCCTTTTGACATGTAAGATGATCATTTGATTTATCTAAATTTAGTTTAGATTAATACAATTACACTAAAAGTAAATGTTTTGTGACAGAAATCTTTCAATGGGATTTCATTCCAGTAGCAGAGTGAAAAGTTAGCACTTTTATGTGCTATGTCTAAAATTATCAGTGAGAAATGGAGTATTTCTGTCTACATCAAGGAGAAATGGCTCAGCAGGGTTTGGCATTGCTTCCATAATACACTTTGAAGTTCTGCTATTGCATGCAAATTGTCCTTAAAACATTTTAAAATACTATTCATTTATACAGAGAACAACATTAGAGCAATCAGGAAACATTAACTTTTCTGTGGAAAAGAAAAATAATAAAGAAAAATAATAGCTGTGTGCAGAATATTAGGCATGTTTTACCAAGTCTCAAACCAATAAGAAGAAAAATATTCTGGGTTGGTGCTTACACATTTTTCCTGAACAGTGGAACTCCAACCACATAGGAAACAAACAAAAAAAAAATCAAAGATACAAGGACTCACTATGAGTTGAACACCCTACTTTGCTTCATTGTGTTGATTTATCATGGTAAATTTCAGCTTATCAAAAAGAAAACAAGCATCTCTTGCCAGTCCCATGTTCAAAGGCTTTATATGAGGGAGAAGAATCCTCATAGTCATGCGAAGCAGACTGTGTAATTTCTGCACCAAAGCGACATATTCTAAAGAAAGGTTAAACCACGTGGCATAACCAGCACACCCAGATGTTCATCACCTTTCTTCACCGTTCAAGTCTTAATGACTCAGGTATTTCATAATACAGCAATGGCTAAATAAACTTTTAAACTAGCTTTATAGGTGAATAGCCTACTTACCGGTTTCTGCTGAATTTCTGTGTAACATTAAAAAGTGGAAAGCCAGAATACGTATGCCGAATCCAGATATTTTCTCATAATGAAAACACTTAGATGATTATCATGCATATGAATGAAAATTGTGCAGGTTTATAGACTGTGGACAGTTGTGCGACACCACAAACTCCAATGACGGAGTCACAATCCCACAATTCTCGAGTCATCTCATTTGGACAGGGACTACTCCACCTGCATCGCTTCTTTCAAAAGACCTTACAAATTAAGCAGTAAATATCCTGGATTTTTCTCCCTGTTGTGCGTAAGGAAAGGGAAAAGCAGAATTCACAACACCACATACACGCTTTATTTATTGATTTCTTTGCTGTGGAGAAGGTTTATCCTTATACGAAAATATCCGTATACAAAATTAAGAAGCATACCTCAATGCAGCCATCGCAGGCTGAACAATATATTATGTCATACTAAGATTTTTTCATTATACTGAAAGCAATAGTGGTTCGAATTTTTTTACCATCAATCCTCATGTACACATTCCAGACCAGTAAATTTCTGTCTAGGTGTACATTCCTATTTTCAAATGCATGTTTTGTATTCTTTTATATCGAGTCTGCACACGCAGAATCTGACTGGGCCTCTGTATGTTTTATGGGAACAGATCTTGGCACAGGAGGCACAGGAATCAATCTACAGAAGCAAAGTGCAACAGTCCTAGCTTTTTGTTTTCCCCAATGGTGTTCACCTTTTTGAAAGATAAAAAAGAGGTAATGTCTGATAGTAGAATTTGTTCGTATTAGGAAACAAAAGCTGCTTATTGTCCTCCTTTGTTTTGCAACAAGCTTTTTGATGATTTCTTTTGCCATTATTTGCTACAATTATTGAAGGTGTGAGGTGAGTGATCTGAAAGTCAACTCCCTTTATTTAATTGACTAAGTATACACACAGCTTGTTATCCTTAGGTACCTTTACGTGTTGGTTTGGGATTTTACTTTTGACATCTCCTCTACAAGTTCAATTTCCTTATGGGGAAAAGAATTGAATGAGAGGTAACACCGCTCAAAAATGCAACACAGATAATTTTGATCTCTAGATTGCAGGAACTGCTTTCAATAATGTTTCCAAGATTTTTGCATATTTGAAAGACCCTGGTGACAGTTCAAGAATGTCCATATAATACCTCAATGTCTCCCAGATCACTATTTATTTGTATGCCTTAATTAAAATCAGAGTCCTCTTAGTCTTTCTCTTAGATGTAATTCCAAGCCTCCACATATATATACACGGGAGCTTTGTTTTCCTGGGAAGCAGATCTACACGGAGATAAAGCAGTATACCTGAACTCATACTATAGAACCCTAGCAGAAAAGGAAATAAGGTATTACGAGTCCCAGGCAACAGTGACTTCTTTTTTCCTTCATATTTAATACTGTGAAATATCAACACAGAAGGCACGGCACAGACGTTCAGTTATTCCCTCTTAAAGTTATAAAAGAGAGTTTAAATTACCCATACTAAAGTAAGGGGGTACCAACAATGTAATTGTCCTTTAGGTTTGCTGTGCTGGACTTACTGAAATCAACACCAATTCTTATCTTCAGCAAATTTAGGACATAAAAAACTACTGCACATTTACGGACAGTAATTTACAGATTTTTAGTGAGCTAATTTTAACTACAATATTGTGTGCAGTATTTTATGTCTATTAAACATCATACCATACTTAAATTTTCAAATCAAAATTCTTTGCCAGTTACAGACATGAAAAATGGCTTAGAAGTGGATATGATTAGGACTACGTAAATTAGTGAGGAATACAGAATCCGTCTGAAAGGAACTCATGGTCTTCGTGGTTTCTGGTTATGCTTAATATTTTTAACAATGTTAATGGCCAGTTGCTCAGTATTCAAGTTCAGAGCTGGAACCCACTGTATATAAATTCAGGTTTCACATTGCATCCTAAACCTATATATTTCTAAAGATTCTTTAACAAAATCAGTTTCTGAAAACAATCCAGCATTGAAAGAAGGCTTTCATAAGCTGGCTTGAATTCTAGTTAGTATCAGAAGTTCATATCTAGTTTGGTATCAGAGGCATATTGTTCTACTACATAAATTTAGATTCAATTAAAAATTACGATTGATTTTTAACAGAGAGCTGATAGAGACTTACATTATAATTGGACACATACCCTGCAAAATTGGGTGGGTTTTTTTGTGGGGTTTGGTTTGGGGGGGTGCAGGGTAGGGAGGCAGGTGGAGTTGGGTTTTTCTCCTCAAAAAAGTAGCAAAAAGCCACTGGACACAACTTTGTAATGTAGAATCTAAGAAAGAACCAAAACTCAGAATTACATTCTTTAGTGTTCTAATTAGAAATTGCTTCCATAAAGATATACTGAGGATGTCACAACTGTACAAGCAAATAATGCATTTTCATAGAATCATAGAATGGTTTGGGTTGGAAGGGACCTTGAAGATCATCGAGTTCCAACCCCCCTGCCATAGGCAGGGACACCTCCCACTAGACCAGGTTGCCCAAGGCCACGTCCAGCCTGGCCTTGAACACCTCCAGGGATGGGGCCTCAACAACCTCTCTGGGCAACCTGTTCCAGTGCCTCACCACCCTCAAAGTGAAAAACTTCTTCCTAATGTTCAATCTAAACCTGCCCTCTTCCAGTTTAAAGCCATTCCCCCTCGTCCTATCACTACATGCCCTAGTAAAAAGTCTTTCCCCAGCGCTCCTGTAGGCCCCCTTTAGGTAATGGAAGGCTGCAATAATAAACATAAAATATAGCTTCTGATCAGGCAACTGTTGAATTAAAGTAACATGTAGAGGCAAACTACTACTGCAAAGAAGATAGCAAGCAGCTGTAATTTGTGATACAAGTAAATCTGGGACATGCCTATTCTATTTTTCAAGAGAGGAGACATGCCATTTGGTACACTCCAGTGAAACAACAGCCTTTGCCTATACTGGCTCTGAAATTAGAGCTACACCTTCATAAATCAGAAGTGTCATCTGCGAGTTTTCATAATAAAAATGCCTTTGTTAAAACAGCACATCCTCATTAAACACATTAGCTGTCCAAACTCCTACTACTGCCAACAAAACAAAGGTTTTACTAATTTATTTGCTAAAAAGGGGCTCAAAGAAAGTAAGAACAGAAATCACAAAGGCTGATCCCTGCTAAGCGGGAATTCCTCCATCATATCAAACAGCACAACTGACAACACAGGTCCTCAAAACTCTTCCTGCATATGTGGGGCATTACTCTTGGAAATAAAGAGCTCCAGCAGAGAATATAATAGAAGTATAATTCTTTTCTAATCTTTCTAACTTTGTGCAAAACTTCCAAAAGCCATAATTGCAACATCCGTATTTGTTATTTCCCTCTTTTTCACCTGTGTTTAACACAAGCCTCTTTTTAAAGTGAGTCCATAACTGATTTCATCTATTGTCATTCTAGAGTACAGAGAAAATTTCAGAACATTTTTCATTGAATTACGATAGCCCTTTGGATAGAAACAGCAGCTTTTTTGTTATTTTTCTTGGCTCTGCAGAAGAAAGAACGGAGAGAACAACTGAACACAAATAGTCATAAATGAAACACCAGTGCCCAGTCTGAGGCAACTACTGACTTCCATTTATGCTGAAATGATTTGAAAGTTGTTCAGTTCTGTTTCCCTCAAGTAAACCATTCATTAATACAAATAGATTTAACTATGTCTCCTTAAATATCTGAGGTTATGTGCTTTGGAAATCACGGGTTACCTGTGATCGTGTCCCAGTGAGTGGCTCTTACCACTCCATTTTGAGCCATAATTTAATTTTTAATTATTGCCTTTTATCTTGGTCCCTTTTTTCCAGAGCTACCTAATTCATATGCTTGAATGTATCACTTTTCTTTTTCTTATTATTATTAGAGAAAACACTTTGAAATGAAGAGACCTGCCGGCCTGAGTACTTGATGAAAGTCCTGGCATGTACTTAACCAGCAGGCTACTCATTACTGGGCACTCATGGAACAGGACAACTTTAAGTACCCCATTACCACAGGGATAACTGCTCTGCTGTGCAGTGCAGCAATTCTAAGACTACACCAGGTGTCATTTTAAGTCATGCTAATAAATGCTGACAAATGACTTCTCAACTTTTCTGTTGGTAGCATTGCTTTCAGGAAAGCAGGATGCTTGATGTTTCAATCAGCAAAGGCAGTGAACTAACACCTCTGAGCTCTGCCAAGCAATGATCCAAACACAGGGATAACGACTGCTGAAACCTCTGCTCTTCTTATGCTGTGCCACTTTTTACCTTCAGTTCTTGCTGTGCCTTCCAGACGATGGCACTGGGAGACAGAAAGACTGGGAAGGAAACAGTAACAGCAGGAAAAGCAACAGAAGATGATGATACTGGTTAGTCTGATACGATATGCAAAAGTGATGTAAGAAACAACTAACTGGAAACTAACAGTAGAGCACTGCATCGTTCTTATTTGATTATCTAAAATAACACCTCACTGGAATCCAGAATAAATTTTCTCCCTAGTAAATCACTTTTCTGCAAAGACATTGGGTATAAAGAAGAGGCTGAAGGAGTGTAAAGCAGAATTGGTACTGCAAGGTATTACTTGCACAAAAATCTAGAATGACCAGTAAAGCATTTAGCCAGAATATGTAGAAACTATTCTGAGAACTTAATATGCTTAAACATTATAAACCTTCAAGCTCCAATATGAAAGTTTTCTACTACCTAACATCTGTTCTAATGATATGAAAAGATAATCCCAAAACTAGCAAGTTTAATTTTTGTCTCTGCAGAACTTCTGGTTCAACTCTTCCCTTCTGTGCTCATCTTCCTTTTGACCTCTTTCCAGCCATGTCAAAGCAACTTTCAGTAGACCTACAACTGCTGTACTTAATTTTGTGAGATACAGAGTTGCCACTTTCCTGTTGAGAGCTCTAACAGTATTAACACACATGGTTATTCACAGATCTTGGAACAAAAAAAATGGTGTCCCTTTTACTAAACTTCCTGTAATTTTTCAAGCTCCTATAGAAATTGAGTCTGTGCCTCTAAGTAGGCCAAGTATAGATAGCTGTTTTTTCCAGTGCACGATCCAGAAAATTCTTCCACGTGTTGATTCATTCTTTAAGATGAGGTACAAGATGTTTACAATCTTGTTACTCATGTTGAAAGGGCTTTTTTGCTTTATTAAATAACACCAATATTCCAATGCTCAGAATGAGCAGCTGTCCTGGTTTGAGGTAAAACAGAACCAATTTTGTTCAGTAACTTTACTTCTTAGCTGGGCCTCTTCTAACTACTGAAATTAACAGCATATTGTGCAGACAATGTTCACTTTCTCAGAGTGATAAGGCCTATGTTTATAGTTGATGTCCAGACATGGTATGCAGAGAGGCTCCTGCTTATACTTATTGCTATAACCCCCAAGGCCAACCAACTTTGTTGTTTGCCCCGTTGGAGGGTTGGAAGTGGAAAAGCGTAGTGGGGTCCCACCCGCAGGGAGGAGTGGATGGGACAGGTGACCCAAAACTGACCAACAGGGTATTCCATCCCATCTGCATCATGCTCAGTATAAAAGCTGAGGGATCAAAGGGTCGGGGCTCTTCCTACAATGGCCGACGTCTGAGGAGGACTCCGTTCGTCTGCTTGTGATCCCGATCCTGAATGCAGATCCGGAATCCGGTTCCCGTCCATCACTGAGTCCAGCCTGGGACTGCCCCAGTGCCAGCTGGTGTCGTGATTGTCATCTCGGGAGCTTGATATGGTTTTGTATATATTTTTTTTTTCATTATTTCTTTTATTTTATTATGAATATTTCATTAAAGTAGTTTAGTTCTTTCTAAACTCAAAAGTCTCTTTTTCCTCCTCTGCCTCTCTCTTTGAAGAGGGGTAGAGGGGAGCATCTGTCGGTCCCATCTGGGGTCCCCCAGGTCCCCAGTAGCCGATTTGGCCTAAACCACGACAGCAGCATAAAGACGAATTTTAGGAATTAATATTTTGTTTTGTTCTGAGATCTTGTGAAATAAAATCTTTCCTCCAAAAGGTTAATTTGAGTGATGTAATTTACATTTTCCTTGGACGGGGGAGCAGATAGTGAACTGCTTGTTTGCCTCATTTATTTTAGCAATGCTCCCATGTCCTTTAAAAAGATTCAGCTGCGGTGTCTGAAGTAGATGAGCTCAGTGAGCCAGAATTAATGCTGACCAAGTGACACAGAAGCCTATTAATCAGTTCACAGAAAACAGCAAAAGTTCAGAAACGGATGAGTCCAACTGTTCTGAATGAAAATTATAGACTGAAAGAGTAATAGGAGACAAATAAACAACAAAACAGTGAATGGCCAGTTATGCTTTGTCAAGATAGGTGTACTGGTTTTGTCTGGGATAGAGCTAATTTTCTCCATAGCAGCTCACAGGGTGCTATGTTTTGGATTTGTGACGAAAACAGTGTTAATGTCACACCCATGTTTTATCTATTGCTGAACAGTGTTTTCTGTATCTCACACTGTCCTGCAAACAAGTAGGCTGGGGGTGCACAAGAAGTTGGGAGGAGACACAGCCGGGACAGCTGACCCCAACTGACCAAAGGGATATTCCATACCATAAGATGTTATGCTCAGCAATAAAAGCCTGGGAAAGAAGGAGGAAGGGGCAACATTTGGAGTTATAGAGTTTATCTTCCCAAGTAGCCGTTACACATGATGGAGCCCTGCTTTCCTGGAAATGGCTAAATATCTGCCTGCTGATGGGAATCAGTGAATGAATTCCTGATTTTGCTTTGCTTTCATGCACAGTTTTGCTTTATTAACTGTCTTTATCTCAACGCATGAGTTTTCTCACTTTTACTCTCCTGATTCTCTCCCCCATCCCACTGGGGGGAGTGAGCGAGTGGCTGTGTGAGGCTTAGCTGCTTACTGGGGTTAAACCACAACAGCAGGAAAGAAGGTATTTTTAAAAGATAAAATTATGGAAATGCATTATAAAAAGATGTAACTAGAAAGAGCTACCATAATTGGATCAGAGAAGAAGCCTTTTTTGTTTCTAAAGAAAAAACATTTCATCATCAGCAAAAGGGATTTTGTTCTCTAATAAGTGACTACTGCAGACCAGAGAGGGATAATGGTTCACCTAGTGACCAAAAAGAAAGAAACTTTAAAAAAAATAAAAATCCGTTAAGTAATCCTGATGGAACACAACTATATCTAAAATGGAGTGATATTACTGACAGAGAAGATAAAAAATCAACCCCCTACTGTATTCTGTAGTCTACTACTCTTAGAGAACAGCGAGAGCATTGTAAGGACACTGGAGAGACTGAAGCACGCAGGCGAACTTCATCGGCAGATTTCAAGTAACTCTGACTCTTTCCTGAGGAAACCTAGGAACGAAGACAGGGCAAGGAGAGGATTAGGCAGCCACAGGCTCCTTCCAGGGTGAGGTATTTTATGACAGAACCAACCATTCATACCTCCAGCATCAAGTACTTACACATTAAAGGAACGATACCATAGACAAACTGATGGATGCACTAATCTTTGAAAAAATAAATGCTTCTGGATCATAGATTTGTGGAGGGGAGCCAGTTTGGACTGGCTGTATATAAAGGCTAGTAATTCACATTCAGAACCTAAGTAAAATCTACCTAAGTAGTTTTTAAAATCAAGTACAAAATGAATCAATGGCAATACACACAACAAAGACATGATTTTTTTTTACAACAGTAACTGTTTAGGAACAGCCAATGCAGCAGACCTCTGCATGAAGGCACTGTGATTCAGAAATTTCAATGAAGCAAAAGGTGGGTAAAATAATTCATCTATTGTAGCTAGAATCAGATGGGAAATTTCCTGGAATTGTATCCATTAACATCAGCAGCAACAAGCTACAACTTGACTTCAAACAACGAATATGTAACATTTCAAAATGTCACCTTCCATATTGCTTTCACAGAAGCAGTAGAGTCAGGTAGAGCGTTAAGTTCTTCAGTCTGTTTCTGAAAAGTCTCTGCCTGGAAATGGGTGGGTAACTCTGACAATGGGTAAGGACAAGAAAAGAGTTGATGGTCTACTATGAGAGTCCTGCTTTTATACTAATGCCAGGAAGAAGGAGGATGACCAGCTTCAGAATTTTGTATTCTTGCTACCTCTAAGGCAACTATGCCTTACTGAAAATCGAAAATGTTTTATTTCACTGCTAAAGAAATGAAAGCTGTACAAGTTAAAACAAGTACTACAAAGTGTAGTCCCCCCCCCCCAAAAAAAAAAGTAATTTAAAGATTCTGTTAAAACTACTTTTAATAACACAGCAATATTGAAGAGAGAACATGTCACAGAAAATCATATACTGAGCAGAAATCGGAGCTGTATAGTGTGTGCACACATTGGAAGGTTATTCTCACTTATAATTTAAGGAAATAATGAAATAGTATAGTAGCTAACACAAAACTTTCTTTAATAACAGCTTCATATTTATCCCACTAATTGAAATTTTGGATCAGACTTTTAAGACATTCATGCAGAACAGAAAAGAGAACTAAGTGCCTTTAGACCTTGCACCTTAATTTGCCCCGCTTTTTCACCCTATTGGTTTAACTGATGTTGTATGTTAAGTCCTTATTTATTGCCAAATGTATGCCCACACCAATAGGAATAAACAATTCTTGGCCTTCTGAACTTATTTCAGGACTTATTACAGTAGCTGAAATAATATACTCCACCAATAGTTAGTAACATGTTCATAAACGTGGATTTAATATGACAGAAAAAGGAACGTCCATTTTAAGATGCCCTTTATCTGCTGCCCGAGTGGTGTGTTTTCCTCATGTATCATGAACCATGTTTACCTGCAGAAACGTCAAGAATAGCAAGGCATCTTTTTATGAAGAGGATCTGCACATCCCCTCCCTCAAAATCAGTCTGTGCACAAAATCAGTCATGCAACATATATGATTCATCTACTTTTAAGTGGCTCAGACCATCTACATGAGATTCAGTGACCAAAGAACAGATACACCCACAGGACTTTATGGTCATAATGTGCAGCACTGACCTCATTGCCTGTCTTCAAACAGGCATTAAAGGACCTACATGACTGTGTAAATTCAGTGTCATTAAAAAAATAACAGTTTCTTCTTACTAAGTTCTGTCTCTTCTCTATCAAAAGGAACAGGACACTGATTTTCACTGTGAATTTCTTCTGGACAGTTGCCCAGGTGCTAAATAAACTCTGCGTATGCTATTGCTAAGGCTTGTCAGCATGGTTAGTATAGCCTGTCACTCAAATGAGGCAAATGGCATACATTAAGCCAAACATCAGCATCAGCAGACAGTTTCTAGGCTCCCAGTTCTCCTTGATACAGGAGGAAAAGGCTAGAAGAGGAATTGATAGTGATAGAAACATAAAACAAATTTTCAAGTTGTTGAAATCTTCAACTCTCCAAAGAATTCATAGAAGCTATTCTTACTTTCACTACCTAAGGCCCAAACCTGCTAACGTAAACAGTTCACAACCAGCTAAAGAAATTGTTTGAAAGTAGTGATTTTATTACCCTCCTAATCAAAGGAACACCATGTTATGACAATCTAAAAATCTTCAACACAAAGAGAGAATATCAGCATTCTTTAAGGAAGAACACATACATATAGATATTCCTTGACAAAAAAAAACAACAAACCAAACTCAACTAAAATAAATACTATAAAAAGAAAACACGCTTAGGAAGTATCTTTCCTGAGTGGTATAATTTCCCCTGCGCATTGCTAAGGCAATCCAAAATCTCCCAGTACAAATGCCAGTACATGAACAGTGAGCTTTCAGATTAACTGACCACTGAAGTCTCATTTATGCAGTGGGCAATGATGTACATGACAATACATTTTTGTTGCACAGTGAATCTCAGGGAATTTTTTCTTTCTCCCTATTTACTATTTTATCATTTTCCTACAAATTCCCCAAGCATTCTATTTATTGATCTTGTTTTCAATTCACCTGCGCTCTGGACATTTTTACACACCCCTGACATCAAGTATGATAGACTTGAAACGGAAAATAGAAAAAGGTAGAGAGAAATACTGTGCCAGAACTATATTCCATCACAAGATACATTTGTTAGAATGCAAGTCTTCACAAAACCCAGCTGTTTTAGTTGGGAGGTTCATTTTGGAAACAAAAAGGAAAATATGTTCTGACAATGTCAAAATTATTCTTCTTCCAAGTTACTTCTCCTTTCAAATTCTGTTTATATTATTTTATATTATAATGGCACACGTGAAAACATGAAGATGAAATAGAAACCAAACATAACTCAAAAAAAATTTAGATCCACTGCTATTGGTTCATTTTTAGTCTTCCCCTGGTAAATAACAAGTTGGGGAAATTTGGGTTTATCTGGAAGGAGACCAAATTTCTAAATTTAAAGTCACAAACCAGAACAAACAGTTTCACAGCATTATTGGATGGTACAGCTGAATCCAAAAGCAAAGCAGTGGGCATTATGTCTCCTGAAGCACACTCTTTCACTTAGTACAAAAACTCATGTTTAGCAAGAAGTGGTAACAGATCTCCCTTTCCGAATCTCTACCTAAACTAGGATTTAAAGCTTTGAGTTTGGGTTTTTGATGTGCTTTGCTTAAGGAAAGTAGCCACAAAGCATTTTTCCTAGAAGTCTTAAAACCAAAACACAATGCCTTCCTCTTCCACTGCATCCACCTTCCCACAGACCACATTTCAGAATCTGACCTTCAATTTCATATTCCCATCATAATTACAAGATTACCTAAGTGACTTTAATTGCAAAAATGAATGTCTGTTTCCCAGTGGTACTGCCCATGTTTAGTCTGAAGCAAAGATGTGTTAGTTTATTTCAAGGGACAACACAGCACAGTGTATCTCCTCAATCTATTATTTCCTTCGTTTCTGTGTATATAGACAACAATGTAGCATTGGTAAAGATGGTAACTTATTCTTAAATCTCAAGACAAAGTCTAACACATCTGGTTTTAAAATATTTAAAAATTATTTCCTACTTTATTTATTTTCTAAGCGAGGCCCCTCTGCTTGTTGGCTTTTTTAAAGTCATCTAGAAACAGCATTCATGTTATGTTCATTCATGGATTTGGGGTTTCCATTTAAATAAGCCAGTTGAAATCTTCAGAATAAATTTAAACTGAAACCCTAAACAGTCACATGTATGGTACTATGCAAAAGCAATTTAATTTCAGATTTTGTGAAAACTTAAGAGCTAGAAGATAGAAGCTTCGACAGCTTTCAGAAAAAAAAAAAAAAGGTCACCTAATACCTGTGAAACTGTATGCTGTCCTTGGAAACTGTCCTCTTGCAGCCAGTTACCAGTGTACTTGCAGTTTATCCTCCTCCCAGAATATGAGATTCTCTCCTCTCTCAGCAGATGATGCAGCCTCACCATTAACTCTCTCTCAATCACTTTTACTTTGCACAAATTGGAATAATCACACCATTCTCATTCGCTCCCCCTGTAAGCAGTCTTGAGGGTATAGTTTTATGATGACGTACTATTCGTTCATCTTTAATTATGCAACTAAATCTTAGTACTATCTTGATAACATCCAGTTGCCTCATCTGCCATAAGTCTAAGCAATATGTGTGGTCAGACCTTTCAGACTGTTTTTTCCAATCCTGACATTGTCCATTAAATCTATTAGGTTTTCCAAGGCTGACTGCTCCACCACAAACGATCAAAAAGAATTAAAAATGTTCTAAGTTATTGTCGGTTATCTAGATTCAGCAATATCGACCTGCACTTATTAAAGCTCCAAATGGTGAGAAATAATTTAAATATTTTAAAGTTACTGTATTTTTTTTAACTCAGCTGAAATTAAAAAAAAGTGGAAAAGTGATAAGGAAGCCAAAAATCTGCACTATGCTCATTTTAAAAATAACTACCAAGTATACCACAATAAAGTAATTAATTTGACCTACTCTTCATTATATTCCAAGTACACTGACTGATTAAGACAATACTCCTCTGAAAGTGACCTTACAAAGTCACAGTGCTGAATATATTTAATGCACAGATATGCACTACACCTGGCATATCCTGCTGTAGCAGAATGAGCTGGTGTCACCATAACAGGGTGGGGAAGCATCACTACCACACGACAAACAGTTTACGTAAGACAGAGCCAGCTCATATGTGTTTTCATGCTGAAAGTATAGTACTACCTTCCTACTACCAGCTCCACTCGAGATTTGTTGTATATACTGGCTGCTGCAGCACAGAAATACAGTCAATGCCACTTACTCCCTCAGAGGGCTTGAATTCTGGGTAGCAAAAACAGATAATGAAGAAAATAATGAAAAAAAAAATACCATCACTGAAGCTTTACAAATGAAAAGCGTGTAGCTCTAGGCACACAGGACACCCTTAGCAAACCTCAGTTCTGAATCCTAAGTCCTTGCCCACTGCTTCCATGGCTCCAAGACCATTCATCCCAGTTTGGTTTAAGTCCATTCAACTTCATAATGCTACCCAAACGGGATGGCACCTCCTTTGCACTGACAGTAATGCTCACACAGCTACACAATCAACAAGACCAAACACTTGGCCTGCCTGTAAACCAAATCGATTTAAACGAAAACATTTATCTTTTTCATTTGGATCAACCCAGCCAGCTTGGGTTGATCAGAAAACTATGCCCCGAGGACTATTTACAGGGGAAGGGAATGAGAATGTTTACTTCACACTGGGCCAATTCACCCAAGATTAATGTGATCAGAGTGCATTTATCTGTTAGTTTTCAACTTTCTCCTCTAATTTTTCCTATTTTAGTTGCACGAAGCGGCATGGCATCTGTAAGGAAATGGATGGTTACTACCTATCTGAACATCTAAAATCTGTGTCATATTTGACAACTAGGTAAAGTCCCTGAAGTGTTGTGGGACTGGTACTAAATATCTCAAGAAAAAAAACTCTTGTAAAAGATGTGACAGATGTTAGTATCAGTTTCCTTTCCGGTCTCTGAAAGAAGGAATCTTATTTCTGCAACTGCACATTACACAAATGAAGGAAGAAGGACAGGGAGGCAGGTACTGTGCTGAGTGACCGGTCAGACGTTTCAAGAATCAAAGCTACGCAAAGAATAGCACTTAAAAAGCTTCACCTTAAAAGGGGGAAAACATTTTTGGCCCCCTTTTTCAATTAAAGGCAAAATACTGGTCAAATAACTCTCTAGGAAGAAACAGCCTCAAGTGGCACCAGGGGAGGTTTAGGTTGGATATTAGGAAAAATTCCTTCACTGAAAGGGTTATCAAGCATTGGAACAGGCTGCCCAGAGAAGTGGCTGAGTCACCATCTATCCTGGTTTCAGCTGGGATAGAGTTAATTTTCTTCCGGGTAGCTGGTATAGTGTTGTGTTTTGGATTTAGGATGAGAATAATGTTGATAACTTACTGATGTTTTAGTTGTTGCTGAGCAGTGCTTGCACTAAGTCAAGGACTTTTCAGCTTCTCAAAATGCCCCACCAGCAAGGAGGCTGGAGGTGCACAAGAACATGGGAGGGGCACAGCCAGGACAGCCAACCCAAACTGACCAAAGGGATATTCCATATCGTATGACATCTGCTCAGCAATAAAGGCTAAGAGAAAGAAGGAGGAAGGTGGGGCATTCATTATTACAACATTTGCTTTCCAGAGCAACCACTACACATTCTGAAGCCCTGCTCTCCGGGGAGCGGCTGGCCATTGCCTGCTGATGGGAAGTAGAGAACAAATCTTTTGTTTTCCTTTGCTTCTCCGTGTGGCCTTTGCTTTTGCTTTATTAAACTGCCTTTATCGTGACCCATGAGGGTTTTTTTCCATCTCATTTTCCCCCCTACATGTCCTGCTGAGGAAGGGAGTGACAGAGCAGCTTGGTGGGCATCTGGCATCCAGCCAAGGTCAACCCGCCACAGACTCTATGATCTTAAAGGTCTTTTCCAACCTAAAAGATTCTATGATTCTATTACAGTAACACTATGTCAAAGTAACATATTATTCTTCGCTTCAACATCCAATGCCAAAAGTCCTGGTATCAATCTCTGCTCTGAGGATGGGATGACTTAGTGTCTTCTTTGGATATTTTATGGCAGTCTTTAAGATCTAAATACCTACAAACCAGGTATTTATCTGCCTCCCATGTAACTCAGTCTCATGATTTGCAACTTAGAAACCCCTGCACTCAAGTGCTGACAGTCTTTGTGGCTGCTACTTTACTTAACCGTGCAGCAGAAATCAGAAGCAAAGGGAACAGCAAGGCTAACGGGCTATAACAGGCGATAGCTGAATAGGGGCAAAGATGATAACTGGGACAGAAAGACTGCTGGGAGTAAGCTTTTTCTATTTGGAACACTGTTCAGGCTATACCATGTGAAAAAACCCAGAAATTTACCTTCAAACATACATCAATGTGACATGAGCCTGTTTGATCATGCAATTAATAACTGTCATGCAGAGTAAGATCTTAGGAACAAAATGATCAACACACAGTGTCACTGATAATCTTTGATTGGCAACCTGAAGAGACTAATTTGTCTAAATGTGTCCATGTTTACTTGGCTTTTCACACATTCGACCACATCTATTATTGATTTCAACTGCACTTACCTGGCAGCCACACCTCTTCCTCAGTACCCAGAATCTAATGTTAACACCATTACTCACAATCTCTTAAGACACTTAAGTAATCCACAAGTATCACAGAGTTGCTGCCTTAATGGCAAAGATAAGAGATAAAGACTTATCCCTTCACCTGAATGTCATGCTGAAACTGCCTTTTTCTTTTTTTTTTCCCTTCTTGCTTTCATTTCCAGTGGAAACTCCTGATCATATGGAGCATTTCAATTCTGGCACAGAGTAACCTTTGAATTACTTCATTACTAACCCTAACTGTTGATCACTTCCCTTTTCAAAAATCTCTGAGCAAATTTATATTTGTTTCCTGTGGTTGTTTTTATTTTTTTTTAAATCTACTTTAAAAGTTAAACGAGACAAATATAATTTCAAAGCATCTTTTTGAAGCAAAAAGACTGTTTTATTTGAACAATATTCAAGCAAAATGCTGTGGCTATTTTGGAGACAAAGTCAAAACTATCAGCTGAACTCAGCCCAAACTACATTTGGGGCAGTAACTTATTTTTCTGAGAAATTTAGTTCAAAAAGAAAATAAAAGGCAGTGGCACATAATGTGTCAAGGAAACAAATTTCTATATGATTCTTTCAAAGACTCCTTGGATGCAACAGTGAACAGTGATTTCAAATCTACTGTTAGCCGTAAAATACAGATTTCATATATCCCATTTGGTTTTGTCTATTAGTTCTTATACTACCCTGACAGAGCAAATGAAAATTGATTAAATGTTCACAATACTACACAGTGTTACACTTGTAACACTTGTAAACCAATTTTTTGCCTCATAGAAATAACAACAGCATCACTGACAGCAAAGGATCTAAACAAAGATAAACTATTTCTCACCAAAAAAGGATCTGGTCCTACTCTTTTTTTTTTTCTTCTTTTTTTTTTTTAACCTGTAACACATTTTGCTCCCTTGGGCAGAAATAACAGTGAATCAGTCACTTTCACCAGATGGCATGCTTCATATTGAATCAAAAACTGTACTGAAGAGAGAATATAATTCTACTGGCATGACAGGTTTCAAACCAGTCCCTCCTGCAGAGATCTACAGAATGGAAAAACATGTCTTTCAAAATCAGTATTTTGTGGTAACAGCAAGAGTTAATCCTCCGTTCAGGAACTGTACTGATAAATAAAAAATGGAAATATTTCAAACAACACCTTGGAAAAAAGTATTTTGAAACATGATGCTAAACAGACATACTTTTACTATGCTTACTGGTAATATCCATTTTTTTAAACTTTACTTTGTATTAGTGTTGCTTCTTGTACAAAGACCTACATTCCTCTTGTACAAAGACCTACATTCCTCTTGAAAACAATAGCATAGTGATATCAAAAAAATACTTGAGAAAAGCTTGTAATCATTACACAATTTGGGTAACATTAGAACAAAATGGAGTATCCTCAAGTGAAAAAGGTACCACACAGTGGGGCTTAAATGGAAACAAACAACAAACCCAAAAAGTTCATCAGTGACTTAAAGTTTGTGGAAAAGCTGAAAAGCATGTGCAACTCAATTTTTCAACGATTACACATTTTATGAAATGAAATGCCTCATGTCTATTCCAACAACAATATGAACCAACTTTCATGTTGAATCAAAGCAAGAATGCTACTAAAATAATTGAGTAAATCTTGAGCTGGTTTACACAATCCTTTTAACACAACAGTTTGTACCACTTGAGTGTCTGCTCCAGTCCCACCAAATTACAGTGGCATTTCAATACAGTAATTAAGCCTGTTTAATTGAAGTCAAATAAAAACATTGTGGCATTACTTACAAGGTCCTTCTTAGTTCTTTTTTCCTTTAAATAATTACCAAAAAAAAAGAAAAAAAAGGATTAATTCAACAATTGCTTAGCTGGGAATCTTCAGTACTGTTTATTTACACCTCTATTTAAGAATGTATCTACCAATCTGACATATTGGTCTACCTCCTTCCAGGGACTTCCTTCAGCAATCATTAGACAACATGTACCTTTCAACTAGGAGTGGTTTGTGGAATTATTTTTATCGTGTCTATTTAGAAAACCTGCAAAAATGTTTTTCAGTCCAATGTCCTTGTGAGGCTAATTGCTAAAAAGCAAATAACTAAATGATATCCATTGTTATGGCTATTGTTCAATAAAACTTTTTCTCTCCCTTATGAGGAACACCCATTTTTCCTTCTTGGTGACAGAAGCCATAAAGAACTTGTTATGACAGCAGTAAGTCCAAAAAATTCTTCTTCATGTTCCTAAAATAAAACTCAAACGTCTCCAAGAAATGTTGAATTTCTTAACAAAAATAAAAGAATGTTCTGTATGAATATGCATAGATGTGCTTGTTAAAAACTCTAACTTTTGCTGTACTGTATACAAGAAAGTAGTGCTTAAAGAAGGCATAGATTATTCACTCTTAATTAAGATAAAGTGCTCTTATGTTAATTTCAAAGAGACAAAAACCGTACTTAGAGCCTTTTTTAATTGTTTTCCTTGTAATAAACCTTAAGTGTTGAGTTTACACACCCACTATTCCATGGTTGGTTTGCACAGGTTAATTCAGAGAAAAAGACCCACAGATTGATGATCTGGGGAAATCTGGTTGTTCCTTTGGAAAAGAGTTTCTGTGTCCTAAAATATCTGTAAACAGACTTCTCAGGTCCGAATTCTCCCCGGTTTAGCATGTCCTTGAGACCAGCATGTTAGGGTCTGGCAAGCAACTGCAGTTTCCTCTTACTGTTTCAAAAATACTCAGAAAAAGGAACAAAAGCCAGACATGCATACACTATCACAGGCCTTTTCAGAAATGGGTACTGTAAATAACTCCTCTCAAGTTCACTGCCAAGACTTTTACTGAATGTCAAAGTTTCAGCCTTGATAAAGCATCTGTAGAGATGAGTTCACTAAACTACTACAACAACAAAAAATGTAGTACAACACAAAACCAATATGCTTATTCAGTACAATTTAGCCCACTCATTTGAGACAATTCACTTAAGCCCCTGAGACTTATATAAAGTACAGCTTCATGAGATGGACTAATTTATGAGATATAATAAGCATAAATTCATCACGTTTGAAATTCTAGGTTAGTGTGCAATGTACTAAGTATAGAGTACTGGAGAACTCATCAGATGTCTCTAAGACATCCCCAAGTGCTCTTGTAGTGCTGTACCAAGCTATTTTCCATTTTATATGGTTCACCATTAAAAGCATTTCTGTTTAGCTTATTTAACAAAGCTGCAGGGTTTTCTACAGCTTGGGAATATGTTACATTCTATAAAGCAGTAATAGCCCATGATAACCTTAAAGATTTGCAAACTGCATTTGTAAAGATATCTAGCCATAACCCCTCTATACACAAAACTGTAAAATATTTTAAGTACCTATAAAGGAGCTGTTCTATATATATATATTATATTCATAAAGGAAATTGGTATTTTATATAGAAATATATCCTACTTTCATACAAAGAGTATCCTCAAGTTACTGTTGCAACAGTAATGCTACTTACACCGCACAGTAAATGTTTCATACCTATGCATATGTTCAGAAGTGTACTTGGCCAGTTTTTATTTTTCATTTTTAAATTCAATTACTGATTATGAAACAAAGTGGCCAGCTTTCAGTCACTTTGAAGTACAAATTAGGAAACACCTGAAAATCTCCCACAATCCTCTGAGACCTTGTAGATAGAACACTGTTGAATGCTTTCAAAGTAATTGGATTACTACTTCATCAAACAAACCAACAGGTCATGTGCCAAAAAATTCTTCTATGCTCTTTTTTTGGGAGGTGTCTTTTTTTTACTAAAAGAGGAGTCCTTATTTTTAATAAGTTTCCAACAAGGAACTGAAGGCAGAAATGCGGCAGCCTCATCCTCCTGCCACAGCAGCGTATAAAATGTGTGCCTCTTACTCTACAGCTGTAACTGAAAGCAAGGCAATAAGGGAAGTCAGGGTAGAAGTCTTAGTTTGACTCTTGAGTCAAGTAGAGACAGAACAGCCTTAGGCATAACAGTGTTTTCCTGTGTTACTAAAATCACTTTCCTAGCACTAAAAGAAAATGACTCATTTTAAGACTTTTTGTTGTTAGAGCGCAGTCTATATGACAGTTTCTTGTATAATTCGGTCACAGTTCATTCAGTCTCTCTTAAGATATTCAGTAATTCAGTGAACTATATCCAGAAATGAATACAGAATGAGGTTCAGATTCCAACCACTGGTGAGACATACTCATAGTGGAGCTGCTAACTCAGGAGATGGTGCACAAACGGCTTCCTCACTACAACATATGAAGAGTCCACAAATGTAATTCTTCAAACAAAACAGTTTGAATGACACTTAAAAATCAGATACAAGCATATCGTTATCAAAACCAGCAGGTGATAAAAGTCAGTAAGTATTCCTGTACTGATGTGCCTGTACCAAACACTTGGTTGCTGCATGCAGACATGAACAACAGTCTCAATAAATAATTGTCCAACCTAGACTCTTCCAATTTGGAGCTAGCATCACTACTGCCTCATCCTGCATTCTACTTTAATCTGAAACTGCTAATTAAAAGCATATGTAAACTGACATCCTCTTGAACAGGGTATTACCATGCCAACACCACACTCAGGCCTCCAGAATCTTCACATCAAAAATGATGGATTATGAAATAAAGTAGATTTTATGGATTTATTTGGCAACCCTTCATGAAGTTCCAAAATTATTCATGAATAACTTCTGCAAAATTCATTTTCATCTAGCTCTAAGGCAAATTATCATCACCAAAACCAAATTTGAAGATTATTTAAAAGTATAATTTCACAAGAGTAACCAGATTAAGTAAATGCATAATGAAATATCTATCTTAATTTTTGCAAGCAATTTAAGAACAACCGTTTCACTTCATTTTTGTTATTGAAAAAAAGCCCATGTTGAAAAGCAACTCATGCGATAACTTGAATATTTTCTTCTAAAGAATTTATAGTTTTGCCTTCCAAAAATATTTTCTGAAAATCCCCGGCTAAATACTGTTGCCTTTTTGTGACTACATTTTATTAAGAAGAAAGAAAAACAAACTGATAACAAAAAGCTTTAGAGAACTGAAAGAATAGCCTGGATATATATCTGTATTATAATAAGCATTTAAAATTGCCACACTGGAAAAAAAGGCTTTCATTTTAAACTTCCCAAACTTTATACTACGCAGTATGAACACATGGGAGTGTAAATTTAATTTTCACCAAAAGCTAGATTAGTAAGTCCTTTTTCTGGAATAAACCCCCAAATCAGATGCACAGCTCCAATCACCATTATAATTCCAAAGGGTAGAATCCGTTGCAAATGACAAGCTCAGAAATGAGTGTCTAACTCTTTAATCATTCAAAATTTGACAACAGCTAATGCCTACTGGCTGCCATTACTGACAGTATTGGCACCTACACTTGAGAGAATCCCACAGCGAGTTTGATGTTAAGAGAACCTCACTCAACTTCTGGTTACAAAATGCCTTACAGTACTTCCAGCCAGAAGAACTGAAGACACTCCTGAGACAGCTTTACTGGAGATCAAAAGCAGCTCCATTTATATGCAGCCATTAGACAAGTGTACTCTTTTATACTGTTCTTCAAATAAACGAGGAACCAGACAGACCTGGAGCCACACTGTGCCAGGGTGCCACAATAACAAAACAACTGAATTCGGGAGTAAAACAGGACTTTTAGGACACTACCCTTTACAGAAGTCCTACCGAACTTTATTACCATGGCATATTTAACTTTAGTGATAGACTCAGTGATGGTATCTTAAATTTTGAAAAGATGCCGCATGCAAACACCAGCTCCTGCTTCCTGATTTTGGCAGGGTATTGCTGCTGGTGGTTTTAGGTCTGCTAGGCTCTTTAACTTTGTGGCTGCTGTTTAGTAACAGTGTTGTTGCAGTGATGATGTCCAAAGTACATTTTTTAATTGGGAGTGGAGTTGTTAGAGCAGTCTATTCACAGAAGTTTGTTGAATAAACAGCATCAGCCATACACCTTGCTCGTGCTCCAGCGACAGAAGGGATTAAGTCGTCTCACATCTTGCTGTTCATTATGCACTTGGCTAAAGGCTGCATTGACAACTGAGCAATTTAAGACTAGAAAAGCTAGAATTGCAGCTAGCAAATTTAGGATTACATGATCATCTTCCTGCCAAGAAGCAAAAGACATACTTACATGCTGACTTACAACTGGAGAAGATATCAGCAACACAGAAATTGAAAAATATTCTTATTGCAGCTTTTTTTGTCTGACATTTTCTGTTTACTAGTCCTGGAACAGAGAATGTCAAACAGCATGTTTCTTCTCTTGCCAAACACTTAACCAAAACACCAGTATGTTCAGGGATTTAACCTTCCTCAAAAATTATTTTAGTCAAATTTTCTTGCCATTTGCCACAAATCCCAGAGATATCATACCATAAAACCAGTAACAATTCACTATGTCATGTATCAGAGAAAAGAATGAATATTCCAAGAAAAGGAAAATATAACAACTTACAAAGACCATAGAGCAGTGCCATCTAGTGATTGCCACCATAAATATAAAAGTTTGCATTAATACGTGCTGCAAATAGAGTGAATATTATCAAAAACTGAGCTTCACTTCTGTCTTATTTTCTGAGGCAAAACATTTGTGTAACAAGCCATAAGGAGAATAACGTGTTATATCAGAGATCATGCACTTACCACTTCAAGAGAGCTCAGCATTTGTATTTGAAAGAAAAATGCTACAGGTAGCAGATTCACAGGAAGAATCATCCCTAACTACAAACTGTTAGGAAAGGAGGTATTATTTTCAGTACTCTAAAAGTAACACAGAAGTATCAGTGAGGAAAATCACTGTTGTTACCTTAAAGGATGTACTGATAATTATTAACTGGAATTAAACTACAGGAGGAAGAAGGTACGTAGTTCATACACAGGTCTAAATTATTGTCTTGACAGCTGCCGAAAATGACCATTGTACTCTTAAGTGAAATACCACAAGTGTCTAGTTAGGAACCCCAACTGTAAATATTCTGAAGTATCGGATCGCTTGGATAAAAATTCTTATCCAAGCACAAAAGAGAATGCAGAAAACAGAAATATTGCTCATTTTATAATTTATCAAATATTTCATGATCAGCACCTGTTGTTAATGCTTTTTTTTTTTTAATAATTTGTTCTAGGGTATCTATGTAACAAATACAAATCACTGAAATAGTATTTTGGGTCTCAGATTTCAAAATTGCACAAAAATATATGCAAAATTGTGCACAACTCCTTTAAAATGGACATCAGCTTGAATTATGAGATGAGTAACAGATCATTTCCGCAAGTATGAACACAGAATCACTGAGCAGAAGTTTCAAAAGAGCTTGAAGTTGTGCACCTATCTCCTTACTGCAAAATTCAGTCAGCCTTAACATCCTAAATCCTTCTGGTGAGTTCAAAATGTAACTAGTTGTTCTAATTTAAATCAACAAAAAGGACCGCATTATTATGCATATATTGCAGGATTACTTTCTGCAGTTTTCTATTTGCCCCAGAAAGACTGACCAAACAGTGAATTATAGAGTTCTGTAAGTTGCACAGCCTACGTGTAACAAAATGTACTGATAACTTGTCAGGGACCCAAAGGCACTACCTAATTTTCACAGGTATTCACAACGAATTTCAAATCAGAGATATGACCACATTGCATTCAATAAATTTTTACAGCAGAACACGTTGTACTTTGACAGCTGCTGAAGAAGACATATCCATGATACAGTTGGTCCAAACTGACTTTGCATATCTGACACCACCTTTGAAGAGGTTTTAGGAATTTCTAGGAATATTCTACTTCAGTGTCTTGCTCTTCTCATTTTCTACCTCCATGCTGATCCAAGTACATGCCCAGGGTGACTGTGCTTGAAGACAACAATAATGTAATCTGTTCCAATCAAAAGTAGAAAATTTAAACAATACACCGCTGACCTGCATGTCCTCCTCTCTACTGTTCTGGTACAGTGTTTTTTCATGTGTCCATAAAATCTGTGAAATAGTACTAGTACCAACAGAAACACCAAACAGTCAGGATGGATAAATTCAAAGCAAGAATGTAAGCTCTTGATATACTACAGGCACTTACTTAGTGTACTTCCATATAATGTTAATATCTAGCTAGAATGTGAATAAAATAAAACTGTGATCTTGATTACACATTTAAGTGTAAAATCCAGCAGGCACAGACACGATACAGATTTCTCATACTAACACCTACAATGATGAAGAAGATTAACTCTCCTACATGGTAGGTCTCCTTACTTCCAATAAAACTTCATTTTCCAGCTAAACAAGAGCATCTCAACTGCAAACTCCAGCAATAACTTCATTACTTTATAAGAGGCAACAGTGGAAAAAGTCATTATCTTTAGATGCACCAAATATTCGGTATTGTTACCCTAAACTGAACAAGCCATGAACTGTTGGTGGCTGGTAGCTGCCAAATCTAACGATATTCTTATCTGTTTTATTCAACTGCAGCTCCCACCTGACCTATATTCAAATGAAACAGAAAATCTCAAATACTTATAACAAGCTGCTTTAAAGTAAAATCAAGCAATACTAAGCAGAAGTAAAAATTGTAAATTGGGTTCTTTTTTAATCTAGTATCAGGACTGTGTATTGGTGTAGCATACTACATGATTATAACTAAGTACTAATATAAGCATTCAGAGGCTACAGTCTACCCACACTGCAAAGTAACGTCTCAACCGCTTTTAACCGAAACTACGAAGAGTAGCATTTGCTGGTCAAACAGCCGTGTACGTCGAGCTGGTTAGTGGTGCAGTAACCAAAAGTGCAACAATTAAATTGATGGCCCTTACTGTCTGGTATCCTTCCTTTAGAGCAATGTGAATTGCTTCAGCAGAACAGCTAAACCCCGCCCAAACAGAGGCAAGCAATTGTATAACATGACGTAATGCAAAACATTTTTATGGTATTCAGAGCATGCACTCTTTTTTTTTCTTTTTCTTGTTTTGCTCTCCTATTTCAGTTAAAAAAGGTTCGCCTGGATATAATACCTCTATAGTTTTAGAAGAGAGAAACTCTCCTGAAATTCTTACTTCAATACTGATTGGTTAATGTATTATTAACTTTAAAATATTTTGTAATTCAAATTTCTTTTCCCATCATATGACTTTGTGTTTGTCTAATGGGAAAAAATAAAACTGCAGAAACTAGGATATGTATTATTAAATACCCTCATCATATCTCTACCTTTTCCATTTCAAAGCTTTAGCATGTTAATCTCAATGCATATGTAGGATTTTAATTATCTACTCATCACAAGGATTTTTTCTCTTTTACCTTTGTCTGTTTTCAAAACTACGAAAACTGTTCACATAGGCAAAGCCCAAAATAATTAGTGAAATAGATCTAAGTAAAATTTTTGTATCCTCCTTAATCACTTTTTTTTTCTTTTCATGTACAAACCATTCTAACTTGTCCTTTCACTTAATTGTTTGACAGGAGGTATTCGATGACTTATTTTGCATTCCCCAATGCACAACACTGCCCAATGCTTAATTACTTCAATGTTGAAGTAGAAACTATATCTATTTCTTCACAAGAACTAGTTTTTCCAAAATCCCAAATGACTCCTGTCCTGAAAACTCTATCCCTAAAAGAAGAGGAAAAACCTAATGACACAACACAACTTCCATTTGCAAAATATGGTATGAGCAAAATGCAAAAACCTTACAGAAGCATTTACTGTAAAAAACTACAATGTCAAAATATCTACTTTTTTTTTTTTTAAGAACATGCATGTAACTTTGTCCCTTTAATCAGCTGTTCATAAAAACATAAGAAGACTTTGAAGGAATACATTATCAATAAGAGAAGTGTTTGACAGTAAGACTGCAATTGTACACTAACTTTAAGACATGCTGACAGCGAGAAGGCAGTTGAACAGGACTGTCTGCACCAGTAGATCTGCATACTTGTCTCCTTAAAGCAAGCAGCAGTCTTATATTCTCCTAAGATGTTCATCTAGATATTTTATGAGGTTGACTTAATTTATTTTTCTCAATTACTTGTTTGGGGTTCAACTTACTTATTATTAATTCCTGACATCATTTTTCCTCCTAATAGTTAGCTATCGTCCAGGTCAGACATAGTATTTAAACATAAATTACAGATTCAGAAGTCACTCAGATGCTCAGCTATGAATTTCCTTCAGAAATCTTGGAAGCAAGCCATTGCACCCTTATGATGTACTGCAGTTTAATTTCTGCAATTGTTTCACTGCTTTTTATCTTGATACCTCTCTTCACTACCTTTGTAGTAAGTCTAAGGCAATTACTTCTTCCTCATCCTCAACGGAGGCAAGAGAAACAAGCATTTGTTCTTTAAGCTTTCCTGAATCTACTTTATAACCTAGTCTAGCAAACTCAATCAATTTCCAATTGGAATGAATTCTTGTTTGCACTAGGGTCTGTTTACACCAGGAACACAGAGAAACTTTTATGTCAAATTAAACTGGTCCACTCACTCTTTGAAGTCTTCCACTACCCAGACTGCAATAAATGAACATCTTCTGTCTTCACATGTTTGCCTACAGCCTGAGGGCTTCTTTTGCATTGTAAGGTGTGCTAGATCATGTGGGGAAACAGTCAAAAGCTGGCACGAGACAGGTATTTCCTCACCATATTTGGTTGGTCACGCTCAGTATTCCACAAAAAAAAAAAAAAAGAATGATGACAATCAAAAGGACTATAAAGCCATACAGTAATGTAAAATTCTGTTTATTCTTCCAGACTAGCTCCTGTACTGATCTAAACACAACTCATTTCTCATTGCTTACTCCCCACATACATTATTAACATTAAATTTTGCATGGATTTAAAATAAAAAATCTATTCCTGTTACTACTGCTGAATGTGATAATTTCTATTCAAAAAAATTATAAATGACATCTTTTGTTCTATATAATTGCCCTCGTCTGGATAGCTAAATGTAGCGCTGGAGGCATTCAGAGGAACCTCTAAAGTATGTCTTGTACTCAAGTGTGGCCCTTAAAGATGAGAGTTTAGTTTTCTGAATCTCCTTTCTAACACCCTTGACAGGAATAGCAACATAGTCTCTCCTTTCAGGACAATTATTGCTATGCCTAGAAAACCGCATGTCCGTTTTTAAGCTTAAGCGCAGTTGGTTACTTTTGAGCACGGCCATGTTGATGCTGGGAGGCCACAGGCTTGTCTGGCTCTCGCGTTCCCAGACACACTGACAGGCACACACCACCACCACTCCCGCTTTAGCCTTCCCTATTCCCCTCCTCTTCAGAGACACAGGATTTTGTCACAAGCAGCCACAAAGGCTACCTCCTCATTACTGGGGCTGTCAGCTGTAGTATGTCCCAGCTAAGGGTCTGCAAATGGCCGAGTGGCAAAGTCTCACCACCTTGAAATCTCCTCCTCCTCCTTTTTTTCTCCAGGGCCTACGAAGAAGCAGAATTTCTTCTTCCCAAGGAGCTTGTTTCTTCCCTTGTGTCTCTCCAGATGTTAGCTGCAGTCTTTATAACCCAGTCAGTCCACCTGGACAACCAGAATTCCCAACTGCTACCTCCCAGCCTGACCACAAATCCTTCTGACAACCTCCTGCCTGGTGGCACCAAGAATTTACTACACCATAAGGAATGACAGAAAAGTGGTTACATTTCTCAGTAATACATTTAAATACTTAAACATCTGTAAGATACAGGTATTCATTCAACCTACCTTTGGCTGGGAATTAACTAAAGACTTCGATAATCCAGAGAGATTTTTTTCCAAAATAATTTTAAAAGTCTGAACGTTCTTATCTCTTTCAAAGATCTGAACTGTACGCATATAATTTCTCTTCATAGCTGTACCATATGACTTCAGTGCAAAAAACTCAGGCTATAAATTAGTTCCTGACATAATCATGGGTTTGCAGACATTCATATTTCCCTGGGTCTATCAACAGAATGAACTACTGTTCTAATAAACTGAAATTGGAGTCACTGGAATTAACTGACCTTCGCTGGTATTTCCCATCTGACAGCCGTAACAGCAAACATACACAAAGAATAAGCATCATTCCTGAAGAAAATGTTTTAAACACACAGCCCACTACCGCCACTCAAAACCTAGTGGGCTTTATTATCTAAAACTGTAACAAATTAATGCAGCCCCGGGGACTTTAACAGAGCTTCACTAATTGTTGCAGCTGAAGAACTTCTACTGTTCAGCTATATTGAGGGAGAGCCACTAACACAACCCACGACTCATGTCTAAATTCAAACTGAAACCAGAGGTTGCAACAGGACCGAAAACATGGTGAGCTCAAGGAGTTCAACAAAGAACCACGGCGCAAACAGCATTCACCATAAGAGGAAGCATTGTCGCTTATTTCCTAACCACAAGTGCATTTGTATGTTATGACTCGATACTTTTAGCTGGACGTTACAGATCCCAAACCCTCGGAAAATACTCCGGGCCTCTGGACTGTTTGATCAGCATGACACATCCTCAGCAGCCTACTACTGCTAAGAGGAATACGCCGTGTTGCAGTAACAGTGTGGTGCTAATAAACTGCTGGGCATAGGCCAACCATGGCAGAACATCAGTGCTGAGGCCCACGTGCACCGTGAATGGGAGCCTACTTGACAGCTTGTCACAGAGGAACATAAACCTTCTTGCTCTGAAGGAAACAAAATCCTGAAAAAGCCAAACTGAGCTTTTCCTTGAAATACCCTCTCTTGCGAAGCTTTCACGGCCCCTATCCACTGCTGCTCCATGAGAACTTCACCAAATTACAAGTTGAAATGCAGTTTATGACGCAGAGCAATCAAGGGATAAATATCATCTGCTGAAAAAATTTATGCAGTTTTCTCAGAAACAAGATAAAGTGAAGGAAATAATAGGAGGAAAGACTAATTGGAAGTTGGAAAGAAGACAGAGGATGACAGTCTAAGTAGCTGTCCAGTTCTAAGGCCAGCCTATTTGACTTCTGTAGTGGTGTGATTCCCCATACCACACTCTCATTTACAACAAAACTATCAGAAAAAGGACTCCAGTGAAATCCTCACATTCCCTAGAGAGGAGGCTCTGTGTTCCCAGAGCCCGAGGACGGCCTTTGCCCTGCCCCAGTAAATGCCACCCCTATGGCTCTGACAAGTTTTCAACACTGAAGATAGTATACTTAGAATGGCTTGGGGCGGGGGGGGAAGGTGTCCTGTTAAATTCCTGTAATCTGAGCTGGTGACCACTGGTTGCTCTTAACCACTAAATATGAATATCACAACAAATGCAATTTTTAAAAGTATAATTTCAAACGTAAAGATTATATTATCATTGAATGTAAGAGTTAAGATATCTTACCTACATTATTACAAGATATGTGTGATTTTTTCACCATTTAAAAGAAACTGTCTTGAACTGAAGAATGGCTTTAAGAAGACACTTTTTTTTATTTAAAAAATGTAAAAATAGAATATTCATTTATTAAAAGTAAAAAAATATTAATCACAAGCTACTGTTGTATAAATCCTAGCTAAAAAATAGCAATAGGACTGTAGAATAATTATTCTTCTTCATTCTGACCAAAGGACAGACATTTTGCAGTTAATCAGTCAAACTCCACAATGAAGTCAGATTTTATACACACAAATCTTTCTGCTGCATTTAATTCTGTTCACTCCATTCAAATATATTATAGTTTTACTACTGATGATGACAAAATTTTTCTACTATTTTGCTTTTTTTCCCTGCACCACAACTTTGAGACTGACAGCTAGTAAGTTATGTTGCTTTATCTGTATAACTAAAACCCAATTTTCTAAATTTTCTTTCTTTTTGGGAAATGTAATTGGCCTATCAGATGAAAACTCACATGCCCATTTCCTTCAGACACAATTAGTCTCCTGAAATAAAAATTTTTAAAAATTCACCCTACTTTGAAAATTTTATTTAAAATCCAGTAACCGTGGTAAGATTTGGCTTTTTCTTCCAACCCAAAACCAAAGGGACTTTCTTGTCTACTATGAAGGGACTGAGAAAAATATTAGCTAAAGTGCTACTCAACAGTAAGAAGCAGTTTAAAATATTTCCACTTTAAATAAAATATTCATTTCAATGCACCCTTATTTCTATTTGTCTGCAATTAGAAGTATTTCCAGAAGATGGGTTAAACTGATCACTAATTCCATCTCACAGAAAAGATGTTCACTAAGTATCCACACTGACCTACTATGACTTTCAAAATAATCATCAAGCTGAAAACACAAACAGTATATCAATATATAACAAGACTTGCCTACAATTTGCTGATACAGATATCTACTTCAAGTTTCAAAGGGAATGAGAGATTAGACTTTAATCAAATAACAACTCTGATCATTATGATTATAAATAATCTCATGAACTATTGCTTCACAGGATAGTTGCTGAAAGGAAGAGGAAAAAAAAATCACAAGATTTGCATTTTATCAACAGAAAATGGGTCACCAAAATGTCATTATACAACACTGATGACAGTTTATCTTCTATGTTTCCTCCCTCTTCAGATTTTCATCATTAAGAAATGGAATTGTCCCCAGGAATCAAAAGGCTTATGAGACGGCAAGCAACTCAAACATGAGCAGTACTCAGCATATCTCATGGGAATAATATTGATATCTCAGCACAGAAAGCATCGATTGGTATGCTGCATGAACATAAGTCTTGAGGAGCAATGCCTATAAATTTCAAATACCTGAATTTCATTCTTGACAGAGTAATCTCATTTATTTTAATATTTTTCTAAGATAACAGAGAAGCCACTCTTTCCAGAAAAGAAGAAAAAGATTGGTTTTATGCTTTCACATTAAGGAAACAAAAAAGTTCCTGGCTGAAAACACATGAGCTGGAAAGATTTTGGAAAATAAACAGTTAAACTAGTGACTGTACTAATTAGAAATGAGCAATAATTTGTAAAGATTCATAATTAGACACAGCTTAGCCAAATCAGCCTTATAATGACATAGGGATGTCAATCAGTGACTAATTAGAAACAGAATTTTCTTAAATGTCCTGAATATCTGTACAAAAAGTGAAAAGAAAGTATGGAGAATTAGAATGTATTTAACATAATGTGTTGTAGAACTAGTAGCCGAACAAACTCCTTGGCAAAAGGAGAATGCAGCAATACACATACGTAGTATTGTATAAATTTACTGATACTGATCCACTTATCACTCCACTTGTCCTTCATCTGGATTATTCATTATCAGCAACAGCTAGAAGGAAATCTACCTTCTCACAAAGTACGAGCCAATGAACCAACAGATGACCATATACCAAGCCTTCAGAACTCCTTTTTTCCCCTGCTTTATTCCCTGAGGTTTAGACAGTCAAAAAGTACACAAACAAACAAAACCCTAAAACCAGGCAACAATCATACCCGCATGAATTATAAAAACCACCACAGGAATCCTCCTAGAATCCTCATCAATACCCTCGCCGAAAACCACACCCACCCTCTGTTTATGTTATTCGAATGCTCTTAATACAAGATAGGAAAAAGCCACTAACACAGACTTATTTTTTAAAACTCAGCACAGCCACTAATACTCCAGTCTCCAGACCTCCTTACCTTTCTGTGTTGGAGGAAAATGATAAGGCTTCAGAACTACGAACGGCAAGTTACTTTGGCCTTTTTTCTTAACTGCAGGATACCCAAATCCACGGTATTAGTTCGCAGTGGCATGCCAACGTTGTACTAATCACAGTGCTTGTGGACAGCTGCCTGAACTAACAAGCTTCTCTAATACTTTGTATTCCTTCACCTCTTGCTGCTACTACACAGGATAACATTTCCACCTAGAGCCCTTTCACAGAATGCCTGGATTCTAGAACAATAACAAAAAATTGCTGGTATCTGTTATACTACCAAACCACGCTGCTCATATGTAGCCGATCACACCTTATTTTGTTCAGTCTACGTAGGTGTTATTCCTACTTCTCAAGAGGGAATTCGGAGCAGTAAAAACAGTTTTCAGGGATCTTCTCTTTACCTAAAAGGAATAATATTGCTGTTCTGCTGCACACAGATCAGCTACTGTCAAAACCACTACATTTCAAGTAAGAAAAGTAAGAAGGTGGCACCGTAGCTGAGGAGTCAATTGCTTTAAGTGCTGATCTGAAGGAAAAATCCCAAACCACATTTTGGCTGGGATATTTACACATACATAGTAGGAGCAGGAACACACCGATGTTAGTGCACCCTCCTGTGTGGTCCATTACGTAGCAAAGTAGAGCACACCGCAGCTTCATCTTCACAGGGAAGCACTTCCCGGAAAGGGTGTAGCCCCTAATGGAACTACGGGTGCTTTGATTGCATACAGCACAGGGACTGACCACCTCTTTTAATTGTGTGGTTTTCACTGGAAGGTAAAAGCTCAGGAAAGTGTACCCTTTTCTTCTACCTCTTATCAGATTTTTTTTTTCCATGAGGATGCAGCTGTTGTTCCTCCTGAACGATGAATAAAATGCTATATAATTCTTTTAGGGCATATACAGCAGTTTCAGGTGAAATCTTCTTAGACAGACTTTACATCGTAGACCCCTCAATCCCAGATGCGTCACCATAGGAAGCGGGCTGAGGCTTCAGAACTACTGGGTGCATGCTGTACAGGTCATGGCTTACCTCCCTGAACATTACACAAACTCATTTCCACTTCCATTCCCTCAGCGCTGTAGNCCAAAAAAAAAAAAAAAAAAGCTGTGTGGTCCTTCCCCACCACCAACCCCTCTGCCCAGCACTTGGCAAGCAAGGCAAGTTCAAATACAATTTATTTTTGAAACGTTCAGACGTTTTCCTTTGTAAATGAGAAGGTCTTACTTCTGAAAGAACAGCATTTTGAAATAGCAGCATATCATGAGAAAGCACTGCAGTTTTCTGCTTGGCAAGGAAAGCTATAGGGGAAAGATGCTTAAAAACATTTGATGTTTACTCCAGCAACTATGGGACAGGACTTGCAAAACCCTGTAATTTAGACTCAAGAGACTGGAGAAACGGTGTAAGAGCAGGTGTTTTTCTTGCCTTTGTTTTTCTTCCAGGTACGTTCAGGAGCACCTGTACGTACTTCGAGCTGCTCCTTTAAACCGGGGGTATTCAAAANTTTTTCTTTTTCCCCCCCCCCGGTTCTCCCCCCCCCCCCCCCCCCCCCAAAAAAAAAAGCTCCACTTTACTGATGCCGTACTTCAGCGAGCACATCCACCATGGCAGCGGACACAGGTGTGGAAGCATCCCTGCGCTGGCGACAAAGGACTATTGTGTTTGTGCCACGTCGCTCGAAGCCCCCGGAGGGCTCCTACCCCCCCATCACACGACTCTCAGCCCGGCGGGGGAAGCTCTTCCCCAGGGAGGGTGTGATGCTGAGCACGGCGCTCCCCCCACCCCGCGACTGGGGCACCCCGACCCCCCCACACGCACCCCGCTGCCGGGCGGCCAGCGCCGTCCCCCGCTCACCGGAGAGGCCTCGGAGGGGGGACGGGGGTGGGGGACACACCGAGGACGAGGGCGGCGGTGGAGGGCTCCGCTGCGCCCCGTCCCGCCGCCTCTCGCCCCCCGCAGCCCCCTCCCCGGGGGGGCGCACGGCGCGGCGGCGGGGGGGGGCGCGCAGCCCCCGCGCTGCGGTCTCCTCTTCCCCCCACCCTTTCCGCCCCCCGAAAGTTACTCTGCCCTGACAGGCGGGCTCCCCGCGGCCGCCACCCCCGACGGCATCGGGGGGTTCCCCCAACCGCTTACCTGGCGGCTGCCTGGGCGCTCCCTCAGGGCGAGCGGCGGCGGGGCGCGCCGCAGCCGGGGCTGCCTCTGCCGCCACCTTCACAGCCCCTTCCCGAGGTGAGCGACGCGCGGGGCGGCGGCGGCGGGGAGCAGCCGGGGAGCCGTGACATTTAACCGGGCGTGAGCAGGGTCGTGCCGGCCCCGCGGCGCAGGCGGGGGTGCCTCTCCGGGCCGGCGGGCTGGGCGGCCGGTCACCGCCCTCCTCTCCGCGGGCAGGCTGAGGCGGAGGGCGAAGCCCAGTCCATCCCCGGAGACCCAGCCGCAGCGCGCTGCCCGAGCCGCCGGCGGCGGCTCCTCTCCTCTGCTCTCCTCTCCTCCTCTCCCGCCTGGCAGTCGCCGCTGCCCCTTCCCTGCGGCGGGGGGCGAGGGGCGCGGCAGCCGCAGCCGGGCGGCGGGGGCGAGGGCTGGCCGCCTGCCCCTCGGCGGGGCCCGG